>OX451218.1:35024456-35535568 GCA_949628195.1 Phasia obesa | reverse complement strand
TTTCGCATTTTTTTATTTATTGTATCTTCAATATAATTGAACTATCAATAATTACTCATATCTTAAGTCTAAAAATATACTTGTTAAGTCCAACCAGTGCTGGACAAAAAAAATGTATGTTTCACGGTTACTGTAATTTGTGGGTTATCCCTCTGATGTACGGATGAGAGAAGCAGTGTCCCTCCTTCTTAGTCGAATGTAACCAGGTTCAGTTAGTATGTTACGGGCCAGTGGATTCGGATGAGTTTCAAGCTTCTTTAAATACCTTATGGCAAGTTTCGCTATTTCTGCTTTAACTGATGGCACGTTTAGATCTTTATGGATGTTCGAATTTTTTATATACCAGGGAGCAGATGTAATAATACGTAGAATCTTATTTTGGCGCCTTTGAATTTTTTCTACATTGGTAGCTGAGGCAGTGCCCCATAATTGAATGCCATAACACCATATTGGTTTTAGAATTGACTTGTATAATAAAAGTTTGCAGTCTAAAGCTAGAGTAGAATTTCTGCCAATTAGCCAGTTTAGTTGGACTGCTTTCAACTTCATTTGCGTTAACTTTGTTTCTATGTGCCGTTTCCATGTAAGGCGCCGGTCAAGATGTATGCCGAGATATTTGACATCTGAAAGCTGAGGTATTGTTTGGTTATTTATCCGAATAGGGGGGCAAGATTTTCTGCGCAGTGTGAAAGTTATGTGAGTACATTTTTGTTCATTCACTTTTATTCTCCATTTCTTCAACCATTTTTCTAAATTGGATATGTGGTCTTGTAAATATCGTGATGCTACTTCGGGTCTTTCGTGAATGCTCAAAAACGCTGTGTCGTCAGCAAATGTCGATGTGTGAACTCGGTTACTAGTTGGCATGTCTGAAGTATACAATAAGTATAAAAAGGGCCCCAATATACTACCTTGGGGAACTCCGGCTTCGATTGGCTGGGGTGAGCTCAAAAAATCTCCTTCTTTCACAATAAATTTTCGTTCGGTTAAATAACTATCTAGCAGCTTATATAGGTTTACTGCCAAATTCAGTTTTAGCTTATATATTAGGCCTTCATGCCATACCTTATCGAATGCTTGAGAAACGTCGATAAAAAGCGCAGAGCAGTATTTTCTCTCTTCAAATGTCTTCTTAACAACATTGACTAACCTGTGAGTTTGTTCGATCGTACTATGTTTTTTCCTGAAGCCGAATTGATGGTTTGGAATACATCCTTTGTCGCTTAGAATA
Organism: Phasia obesa; assembly: GCA_949628195.1. NCBI lineage: Eukaryota > Metazoa > Arthropoda > Insecta > Diptera > Tachinidae > Phasia > Phasia obesa. The sequence goes on along the minus strand of OX451218.1, from coordinate 35,534,337 downwards.
GGGTTAAGCTTAGTTATTAACATCCTCTCAAACAGCTTTGACATATTTGACAAAAGGCTTATAGGTCTGTATGATTCAATTTTTGTGTGGTCTTTTCCTGGTTTAGGAATCATGGTAACCAAGGACACCTTCCAATCTGTGGGAAAGTACTCAAAACGTATAATGGCATTAAAAATAAAAAGAACGATTCTGCGAGCTACACGGGGCAACTCAATTAACATCTTGTTACTGGTTTTATCAACGCCAGGGGCTTTTTTGGTGTTCAAATCCGTTATTGCCTTTTCAAGATCACCAAATTCAAATCTTATCGGTACTGCAGCACTAGCCTCGAGAACTGGCAACTCAACTATACCAGTCGATATATTTGGGGTAAAAACCTTTTTCAAATGTTCAGCAAATAAATTTCCTTTTTCGGTATCACTCCTTGCCCAGCCTCCAGCTGAAGTTCGCAAGGGAGGCTTACGTAACACTGGCCTTTTAAGGTTTCTACAAGCACGCCATAACGAATAATCTGATTGAGGAGTTACGTCAAGGTCTCCCAAATAGTTTTTCAGGGATGCTACTCTTCGAGATTCCAGCATGTCTCTTAGCCGGTTCGTGCATTCTTTAAGTCTGCTTTTGCGTTGAGGAGATCTCTGTGATTGCCATTCTCTACGAATTTTTCTTTTTTCAGCCAAGAGCCGTTCGATATCTGCAGAATAAATTTGATTGTATCTAGCTAATTGTCGGGTTATTGTTGAATGTTGGGCAGCTGATTTGAGGTTTTGGTCAAAATCAATAAGACTCCGCTCTACGTCTTCAGGTGTTCTTAGCGGGATGTTTTCCGAACAATGAGTACTAAGATACTTTCTATATTTCAACCAATTAATGCTTGTGGTAGTCATTGGTGATATGATGTTTTGTTTGTCCCATATATAGACGATAGTGGGTGAATGATCTGAGGATAATTCAAGTGACGCTTCAGCTTTAATCGTTTCTCTTGGAATACCCTTAATCACGCCAAAATCAATAACATCCGGTATTTTTTGTCGATCAGTAGGCCAATAGGTGGGTTGTCCACTCGATATCACATTCAGACGCATTTTTGAAATTGTGTCAAACAAAACACGACCTTTTGGAGTTATTAGGCGTGATCCCCAAAACGTATGTTTAGCGTTGTAGTCGCCTGATGCTATGAAACAGGGACCTAGTGATTTGAAGAAATCGCTGTATTGACTCTCTGATATTTGAAACCTAGGAGGTGAATAAATCGAAGAAATAACTAAGTTTTGATGAAATTCTTCAATACAGATGTTTGTTGCTTGTAGGTAATCTTCACAAAAATCACACAGTAAATAATGTTTGATTCGAGCCTTTATTAGTATTGCTGAACCACCACATGCTCTGCCACGGGGGTCTTTGGTGTCATATAAGATATAGCCATTGATTTTAAAAAAGCTATTTGTTGTTAAGTGAGTCTCTGCAACCAGCATGACATCAATTTGTTCCTTTTTAAGGAAGTACTCGAGTTCATTTTTGTGTTGGCGCAAGCCGTTTGCGTTCCAGAAACATATTTTTAAACAGTTCATGGTTTGTTAAGTAACGCCTGCAACATAGTAGATTGCATGCGTACCATTTCTTGCATCATGCTGCTCATAGAGCTCATAAAACTGTTTATCGAATGCACTAACGTCTTTAAAATTACCAGATGGTGCTTGTTCTTTAGGATGCGATTGCAAATTAGGAGTAGAGTTAGTTGTCGGTGTCGCTTTATGTACTGCAGTATGATTGGTTTTTAACATATCAGCGTATGAAACATGTTGTGTTGTTGGTTGGGCTAACTGAGGATAATGAGCATTTGCTCGATATTGTTGGTGCTTAGCAGGAGTATTTAGTTTTTGAGTGGTTTTCCTTACCATGGAAAAAACTGGACAGCCTCTGTAGTTAGCAGTATGGTTTCCACCGCAATTGCTACATTTTTTTACTTTCGAATCATCCCTTGTTTGTCACATTGGGCGGAACAATGTAGCTCGCCACATACAACGCAAACCGGAGGCAACTTACAGTAAGCCCTAGTATGACCATATTCTTGACAATTTAGACACTGGACAGGTCCTGGACGCTTATGCGGCTCCTCTACAGTTATTTTACGGTGTAACAGGTATTTCAGATTGTAAATGGGGTGCATTTCGTTCTTCTTCAATCTGATATCTCCAGGTTCCAGTTCAACGCGAAATAGTGGTTGGGGGACACGTTCCCGATTACGGAGATTATCTACACTTTTTATTTTAAAACCCGCTTTTTGGAGTCCGGCTCTTATTTCAGCTGGATCAACGTATGAATCTACACCTTTAATGACTACCTGTAGACCTTTGCTACTCTTCAGCTGATAGGTATAAAAGTTTTTTTTGCAGTTTTTAAACTCGCTTACTACTTTACGATAACTACTTTCATCAATAAATTGTATTTTTGTCTCATCAATGTTACCGCGCTTTATGGGAATTACATAAAATGAGTTCTCGCCAATAATTGTAATTAACTTTTTTATTAAGTCGTTCGAATTTTTCTCCCTTAAATAAACTGGAGGTGGTTTGAACGACTTAATTGCCGTTTTATGTACACTCGTTTCACTATCCAAGATAGCAAAACGATTATGGGAATTTATTCCGGTAGAGTCCTTGTCTTTTTGTACTTTAGCCATTGGTGCAATCTGCGAAGATTTAGGGCTTCGACCTCTTTTCAATACAGTTATGTATCTGTCCATTCCCACTTGCGTCTTGGGTTTTTCTACACTATCCATATTATCTTTGGCAACATTGTGTTCAGAAGGCGATTTGTTTGTATTTATTTTATTGTCATCGCTTAGTAAAAGTGAAGAACAAGATTGTGCACGTAATACTGGCGTGGCATTTATACACAAATAGTCACTAGTTTTTTTGTTTTTATTTATTGCAACATTTTCAACATTTTTGTTGCTTAAATTAAACAGGCTCATTAGCCTTTATTGTTTTTATTTTATTTTATTTTAAAAGTAGCAATTCAATATGCCGTTGTACAAAATAAAGAAAATTGAAAAAAAAGAAAAAAAAAATATTTTACAACTTTGTTGTTGTATTATAACAGGTTTGTTTTTTGTTTTTGTTTTAAATTGTTCACACAATATATTTTTTGTTTTTGTTAATGCGAGCTTAAAAAAAAAATCGCGTCCGCACTTATCAACGCCAAAAACAGAACTATTTCTTTGATAAGTTTGTTTAAATAGAAAATTAATAACAATTGAAACAACCGGATAGATCGACACGAAGAGCACTGATGACAGACTTAGCTGTCTAGAAAATGCATTCTGCTTTGCTGGTATCTAATTTTTCTTTATCTCTTTATAATTAAGAACTTTTTTTTATTTTTTATTTCATATTTATTTATTGTATCTACAATAAGTTTGAACTAACAATAATTACTCTATCTTAAGTCTAAAATAAAATATACTTTTTAAGTCCAGTGCAAGACAAAAAAATGTATGTTCCACGATTGCTGAAATTATTTTATCATCCCTCTATTGTACGGCCAAGAAAAGCAGTATCTCTTCTTTTTAGTCTAATGTAACCAGGAGCATTAAGAATGTTACGCGCCAGTGGATTTGGATGAGTTTCAAGCTTTTAGAACTTAAGATTTAATTTATTAATTTTAAATCTATATATATATATATAAATAAGTTGCATTGTGTTAGTAATTGATTGAATTCCCGAAGAGCCATTCTTAGCTCAGGAGATTATGGATCTCATTCAGATAGGAAATCCTGAACTACCAACCAATGACTGGAAGGTAGCCAAGATTTCCGAACCTGAAGGTACATCCAGACGGATCACCGTCTTGCTGAATCGGGAATCTCTGGCGCCGCTTCGAGAGAGACGAGGGATGATCTTCTATGGTTTTGAGACGATCACCCTACGTGTCTACCGAGGTGACGATAGGGATCACCAGACTCAGGGAGATGATGATCCATCTCCGGACGTGGCAGACGATGAGACTGCTAGTCTAAGCTCTCATGAGGACGCACTCTCAAACTCTGAGTTTGTGGGTGAGTTCTTTGAGAGGATGGACGAGGCAGTTGACGAGGACGCCCTCTTGGACTCTGATCAAGAGGACGTCAACGTCACAATTGTACCCGCCACAAGAGATGGTGAAGGTGACGCAAGTCAATCTTCATCACTCTAAAGCAGCTTCGGCTGCACTGCTCCTCCGCCTGGCTGAGAGAGGGGAGGAGCTTTTCCTAGCCCAAGAACCCTGGCTACACCAAGGCAGGGTTTGCGGGCTCGGTGCAAAAGGCTTTAAGCTACTGCACACGAATGGTCAAGGTAAGATCAGAGCGTGTATAGTGGCTAAAAGCGATTTGAATATCTTCATTCTGTCTGATTTCAGTGATGAAGATACGGTTGCAGCCGCATGGGAGACAGGAAACAAAACAATTATAATTGTCTCCAGCTATATGGCGTATGATAGCGAAGCACCACCACCTAAAGTTCGCAGCATTGTAGAAATGGCAAATAGATTGGGTTTGCCGGTAATCATTGGAGCAGACGCCAACGCTCATCATGTCGTATGGGGAAGCTCCGACTGCAACACAAGGGGTGAGTTTTTACTTGACTCTATCCTTTGTAGTAAATTAGACGTAGTTAACGTTGGTTCAGAACCTACTTTTGTTGTGACAAATAGAAGGGAGGTACTTGATATAACGCTAGTAGACACTAGGCACTCAGATTTGATCAGTTCGTGGAGAGTCTCAAATGACTGCTCCTTCTCTGATCATAGGTATATTGAATTTAAGATAGGTATTCAGGGTAATGGGGTTACACCCCGGCGTAACAGAAGGAAAACAAACTGGGAGCAACAGCGATCTTTTCTCTCAGACTTTCTTTCAAACCCTCCTGTTATCAATGATAGGCAGGGTATTGATGTCGCAGTCGGTGCCCTAACAAATGCATTCGAACTAGCGACGTCGGAATCTTGCAGAGTAAACATCTGCCGTGGTAAGAGTAAACCACCCTGGTGGAACTCCGAAATTGCGGAAGCTAGAAAAACCTCCCGCAAACTTTTCAATGAGGCAAAAAGACTAGGTAACTGGTCAGCATATAAGGCCTCAGTTAATAGATTTAAAAATCTGATAAGAAATGCGAAGAAAGCGTCATGGAAATCCTTCTGTAGCGGCGTAGAAGGGGCTTCTGAGACGAGCCGACTTCGAAAAATCTTATCAGTGTCGCAAGTTGTACCAAGTTTCATTAAGAAACCATGTGGTAACTGGACTACCAGTGGACGTGAGACCCTTGAGGTACTCATGGACACGCACTTCCCTGGTTGTATTCCTCTAATAGGGGAACACTCAACCTGCTTAGACTGCCACCCGCAAAATTCAATCCCTATTAGCAGGGAAGGACTTTTGTGGGCTATAAAGAGCTTTGACCCGTTCAAATCTCCGGGTCCTGATGGCATTATACCTGCTGACCTGCAGCATAATGCGGATCTTGTAATACCATGGTTAACCCGAATATACACAGCATGTCTGTCATGGGCGTATATTCCGGAACTGTGGACTAGGTGCTCCGTTGTTTTCATCCCGAAAGGAGGAAAAACGTCGCACACCTCACCGAAGGATTTTAGACCTATCAGTCTGTCATCCTTCCTTCTGAAAACATTGGAACGGATAATTGATCTCCATATGAGAACAACAATTAATCCAAACCGACTCTCAACATCTCAACACGCATATACCAAGGGTAAATCGGTTGAGACGGCACTGCATATGCTCGTAGGATGTATTGAAAAATCTCTAGAGCATAAGGAATATGCATTGGTGGCGTTCCTTGATATAGAGGGGGCGTTCAACAACGTGAAACTGGAGGCCATAATTAGGGCTCTGGAGAGACTGAATGTTAATCAGTCGATTATTAGCTTCATTAGGAATTTACTGACCTATAGGGTCATCATATCCAATATGGGGCGGGCTACTGTCTGTAGGATAGCCAGACGAGGGACACCACAGGGAGGGGTGCTATCACCTCTTCTTTGGAACCTCGCCTTAAATTCATTGCTTACGGTACTGGACTCTATGATGTTCACAACCGTGGCATATGCGGATGACGTTGCAGTAGCTGTGTCAGGCAAACACCTGGACACTATATCGCAACGTCTGCAAACAGCGCTTAGACAAATTAGTAGGTGGAGCACCGAAGGTGGTCTAAGTGTTAATGCGCAGAAAACGGATCTTGTATTATTCACTAGAAGAAACAAGATTCCCACATTTTCGCTACCACACCTTAATGGAATGGAGCTTAAACTGTCTGACAGTGCGAAATATCTGGGTGTTATTCTAGATTACAAACTGTCATGGAACCCTAATGTACAATTTAGGGCAAACAAGGCTTTAATAGCCATATATACCTGTAAGAAAGCCATAGGTAAAAACTGGGGCATTAGCCCGGGAAATGCCTACTGGCTCTTCAATACTGTGATAAAGCCCATACTAATGTATGGAGCGCTAGTATGGTGGCCTGCACTAGGCAAGCCTACATACTGTAGTATAGTCAACAAAGTACTACGAACTTCAGCCTTGATGATCACAAGTGCCTTACGCACGACGCCATCAAAGGCTTTGTTTACAATGCTGCACTGGCTGCCAGCCGATCTAATGGCCAAACAGCTGGCCCTGAACTCGGCAGTAAGACTTAGTGCAGCCGGGACATGGAAATCGAAGAATTTCGGCCATGCGAATATTTTGGGATGTGTGCGCATATCGACCATCCCGGAAAATATTGATTATTGTGCACCCTCAGCCATGCCGACCAGAAGGTTCGAAGTATCAACTTCAGGCACGTCATCCATGATGACACATGAAAGTCATCAAGAAAACGTGCTTGAGGTTTACACAGATGGATCTAAAACGGACATTGGAGTAGGGGGAGGCGTTTTCATTCCTTACTTTCAAATAAGGATGAGTTTTAGGCTACAAAATCATTGCAGCACTATTCAGGCTGAAATTTCTGCCATAAAAAGAGCGGCAAATTGGCTAAGGTATCACAGGATATATGGTAAAGATATCCAGTTCCGTACTGATAGCAAGGCTGCGATAAATTCCTTATCGGGCGTTTATACTACGTCCAGTTTGGTTCGTGAATGCCGGACATCTCTAGATGAGATGGCGAGACATTCCAACCTGGAACTCTTTTGGGTGCCAGGGCACGCGGGAGTGCCCGGAAATGAAACTGCGGACGAACTGGCTAGATCTGGAACCTACCTTAGGGACCAGGAGATAGATCAACTAGTCGGTGTTCCGCTAAATTGCTGTAAGGATAACATACAGCAGGAATTACTGGGGGCTGCGCAGACCAGATGGTCGAACGAGCCCACCTGCACGACCTCGAGGCTTCTATGGCCTCAGTATGACTGCAAACGTACTGCAATCCTGCTGAGAACCCCTCGAGGTCAAATAGGCACATTAGTGGCTGTGCTGACAGGGCATTGCATTATAGGTGCACACGCTAGGAGATTGAATCTACCGCATAATGACTTCTGTAGAAGTTGTCAGGATGAGGAGGAAGAGGAAACAGTGAAACACCTCCTCTGTCACTGTCCGGCCTTATCTATGGAAAGGGCGGCGCTGCTAGGCAGCTCGATATTACAGGACCTCACAGACCTATCGGGTTGCGATATAAACAGGATAAACTCATTTATCCGGCTCTCCGGCTGGTTTTTGCACCAAACCTAAAGTGGGGATCGGTAGGTATCTATCCTGCTCATCCCTCTTTCGGGCGTCACAACGGGACCTAAGGGACCCAAGTGAGTCGGCTTTTCCCCTTTTGCGTAGCCGGCGACCCGTGCAACCTAACCTAGTAATTGATGTTCTCTGGAATGCGTGAACGGATTTTGTTTCTGCAAAGTTTATGTGAAAGGTGACGTCAATACCAAGGTTTTTATGTACAAACCGTCTCTGTATGTGTATTGGTTCATGAGTTATAGCTGCAATAGTTGGCGTGGTACCGCCCACACAAAGTGACAAATTATTATCGTGTTCCTGGCAAACTGCAATAGATAAGGCCTCGAAACTTCGCAAGAGTAGCCTTTGTGCTAAGGCGCATAGTCTCCCAAAATACAGATGAATTAGGACAGTGGGCGTGGTATCTCCCATACAAAGTCAAAAATTATTATTGTGTATATAAAGAACTATAATAGGTATGGTCTTCAAAATGGGTACAAGTAAACCCCATACCCATGAGTATACTCTAGAAGAATATAGGCTGAATTAGGACAGTGAGCGTGGTACCCCCATACAAAGTAAAAAATTATTATCCTGTATCTAGACAACCTCAATAGGTAATACCTTGGAATTTTGCATCAGGGTTACTGAATTTGAATGGAGGGCAAAGTGAAAAATTATTATCGCGTACCTAGAGAACTACATTGGGTATAGTCTTGAGGTATACTTTGCACAAGTAACGCTCATACTAATGTGCATAGTCTAGCAAAATACAGACTGGATTAGAATACTGAGAGTGACACATCCCATTAAAAGTAAAAAATTGTTATCGTGTTAATACGTATAGTCTAGCAAAAACAAGTTGGATTTTTGACTTGAGAATAGCGTGCGTTTTCTCGTTAAAGGTTAGTCATACTTTTCTTCCAAGTTTTTATTGTATTTTTTGTGGATGGGTGTAGCGAAGCACACCGGGGATAGCTAGTTAATTATAAAAAATTGCTTATCTTTAAACTTAACACATGGGAGTCAAACGTATGTTTTGGAAAAACACTATATCTACCAAAAGTTCCCAGGCATTGCAATTAAAAAACAGTAAAAGAAGTTTTTATAATTTGGAAAAATATTTTGTAGTTTCCTAAGCTTTTTTCCAAATGCACTGCAAAAAACAAGCAGGAAGTCATTTTGCTTTAAGTTCCTGAAAAATGGTACAAAATAATTGAAACTTTGCACATGCGCACTTTGGAGTACGGAATTACAAAAGTACCACTTACTTAAATTTTGCTTAAGGCGCTTTAGGCACTTATTCCTTATTGACAGTTTTAAATAAACAACAAACAGTTAAAGTTAAACTTTTTTTAGTGTAGTAATTATATATAATCGGCGAACTAAATCATTAATAGTCGTTAAGTATTATAATTCTGGAGATTTTATATTGGAAGGACTGAAATTACAAAAAATACGTTGTTAGTTATTTTAAAAATACATAAAAATGAATAATAATAAATGAGAAATTTTTCCAAACTACGAAATGTTTTCAATATCCATTGATGTTGACTGTGTGTCTGTTGAACCGTCATAAATCAACTCCAGCAAGCCAATACTGGTCTTTGTTTGTGGTTTAATCAGTTTTACGTTAAAATTTAAATTTAACAATATTGGTTACGGTGCAAAGTGCAGTCTTGCGAAATTGCAAATGCAAAACATTGGAGCCTTTTTCAGACCAATAAATAATAACAAAAATCAATATTAATAAGATTTTTCTTTAAAACTCAAAGTATTCCCAAATTTTTCGAAGAAAAATTCAAACAAGAGCCGCGCTGTAACACGGCAGAAAGCAAACGGGCATAAGACTCTAGATATATTAAGTAGCCTGTAGAAGTATTTAAAATATTCCGCATTTATATGAATGGTTAAATATTATGGAAAAACAATATATTTCATTATTTTCTAAATCGTCAAATCTTTTCTCAGGAGTGATTACGAGGATTCTTTAGTTTTTAACTTCAACATTTCAAGAATATAATGGTCCTAAGCACTGCTCACGTAGTGTCAAAAACTAGATTGCTAGGATTGCAAGGTCGTGAATTTAATCCTATAGAAAATCAAAAGGGAATTATAAATAGGGCAGGAGATTAACGAAAATTAAAAACAAACCCATTTTAATGAAAATGATGCAGGTGGAATGGGAGCAACTAAATCCAGCCCAATGTGGTGAATTGGTCCAAACTATGCCACAACGATGTGCTAGGGATAGAGGTTTTTCAACGTAATATTATCCTAATATTTATAAGGTAAAATAATTAAAAGATTCTATATTTATTTGAGTATCTTTTTTTCAGATGACTTAATTATATGAGCACAAAAAATGCAAATAAAGAAGAAAAAAATTGCAATATTTTTTATAAAGTTTCATCTAAAAGAAAAATAAGTTGCTAGTTTTGAAATGAATTAAAATTTACTTAATATTGTGTTACATTTTTTTTTACTATCTTTGATACAACCAATCTAAAGAATAAAAAAATATTTTTAACCGACTTCAAAAAAGATGGAGGTCATCAATTGGTCTGAATGTTGCTTTTTTATGTATGTAACCACAGTACTCAGCCATTTCTGAACCGATTTTAAACTTTTTTTCTGTATTTGAAAGGTTATGCTTTCAGTTTGGTCCCGTTTGAACAACAGCTCATTATATTAAAATTAAAGGGTGTTCCCATACAACATACATGTTTTTACGTGTATTTAGAACCGTAAAGGGAACCAAATTAAAATTTTTAAAAATTGCGTGTCGCTATAGCTCCCAAGAGCAGAAATTAATAAAAAATAAATTTTAAATTTAAAGGATGTCCCTATAGGTGACGTAATTTGACCTATATGCGCCTATCTTTTAAACCGTTATAGACAAAACCTTAAAATTTGACAAAATGTCGATTACTATGACCGTTATAATAAAATGTGCAAATATTCAAAATTTTAAATTAAAGGATGCTCCAATAGTTCATTTTATTTGACGTATATGGCCATACTATTAAAATGTTGTACACAGATTGCTGAAATTTACAAAGAACCTGTATTGCAAAGTTCACTATAGCAACTATACAATTTGAATTTAGAAATTATAGAGTGTCCCCATAAATTATGTAATTTAATCTATCACTTGAAAATTCGACAGAATGTCTACTACTTTCTCTGGTATAATAACAAGTGTAAATATTTGCAATTATAATGTAAAGGGTGTCCCAATACTTCATGTAATTTGATATGTATGTATTTTTTCATCTTAACTTTGAAAAATAATTTGGTAAAGGCTTTTTGTATCGACAATAAAAATATCTCCGTTACCGCTAGCGACATATATTGCCTAACTTGAAGTCTTGCCGATATATCGGTATAGGATGCATTTCTTATTTAAAGCCGACATTTATTAATAACAAACAAATTGCTTAAATAAAATTATTCCATTAGTTCCAGAAGTTTACACAAAAAACAAAAAAGAATAAATAATTGGTTTAGGAAATCAAATATAGTTATAATTGCTCCAGACATAAAGGTATAATTTTGTAACAAATTGTGATATTTTTGACAAAAATGTTTTTACTTTTCCGGATGTTTTTCAAAACTTTTTATTTTGTAAATAATTCGGTAGTTTGTGAACCACAAAACTTATCTTAAAGAGGCGTAGCAAAGGTATTTTCGAGTTGTGCTGCGGGCGGTCAGCCGCATTGGAAGAAGTGGAGTTTGGTGGTAAGCCCAAAGATTAGAAAACTTCGGGGATACTTCTTTTAGTTTTCCCTTGAAAATACACGCAATAAAAAACCAAGGTTGCGGTAACCACAATCAAAATGCAACATATTGTGATTAAATTATATGGTTGAAGTGAAACCATATTATTATTAAACACAATAACAATACTTATATGCTAGAACGAAATTATTGTGAACCCTGATAATATGATAATATGTTAAAAATAACTAAAATGTGTTAAAGCTATTATAATAACATACGACCATAATATAATAAAAAATTATTATATTATCATAAAATATAAACATTATATGGTTAAATTATATGGTTAAATTAAAAAACTATAAAATATTATATGGGATAGGCCTGTTTGTTTTAACGTTTTTGATAAAAAATGCAGAATTATTTATTTCATGTATTAACGATTTCATATAAAAAACAACGATTTCATTAATACACAAATTAGGAAAACATAATAATCGCTTTATATTATAGACTAGCTGTGCCCGCCACTTCGTCAGAATCCTTGCAATATTTTGTTCGATTTTGCTTTGAAAGCAATCCACACCAAAAACCTTTACGTTTTTAAGTCCGCCTTAAACTATACTGCACATCAGTTTATGTATTTACTTTATAAAAAATAAAGTAGGCATATCCGGTTTAGTTCAGTTCAGTTATGATTTATATTTTTACTTTACTACTAAAATAACTGCGAACTTTCACTGCTTTTTCTCCACTTTCTCTTGGAAATTAAATATTTTAGAAGAAAAAAAGTATCCCATATTGGAATCATGATGCTAAGGAACCCCCTCACAAAATTATGTTAAAATCCATCCAGTAGTTTTGCGAATGCAAATAAAAAGCAGACAGACAGACGAAAATGAGTTACTATTATATTATATGTATAAAATAAATATATGCACAAAAGTATGTATAACAATCCAATAAAATTCAATAACTAAGAACAAAGATAACTTGTTTGGTTTTGGTCATTCTTTGGTTACATACGAATAAACTTAACATATTTGTTTCTTATTAATAAAACTATATTATTTTGGAATAGTTATAACACTTGGGTTATGGTTCAAATATGATAATTAAAAGCAAAATTATATAATTAAAAGCAACATGTTTTGAGCTTACTAACCATTTTTTATTTAACTAGCTGTGCCTATATACGTAGTATGCGTCCTGACAATATTTTGTTCGATTTTGATTTGAAAGTAATTCACATCAAATTTTTTACGTATTTACTTTATATATAAAGGTATCCATCCCTTGATAAAATCTTAAATTTATATAAAATTCTAACAATTATTATAAAGTTCTGTGATTACATATTTTAAAACAGCGCTATCTATTGCGCAACCGTATTTAGAAGATATCGCTTTCAAAAATAAAAGATGCCTTAAAGTATGCAGTACCTTTAAATCTGTTAAAAAAAATCGGCGCACTTTCACAGCTTCTCCACTGTCTCTTGAAAATAATATATTTTTGGAAAAATATCCTATATTGGAATATGGATACTAAGGTACCTCCTCAAAAAATTTTGTTAAAATCATTCCAGTACGTGATGCGAACACAAACAAGAATCAGGCAGACAGACAGACAGGAAATGAGTTACTATTTATTATTATAGATATTTTACTATTTGATTATATGTATAGATTAATTATTAGTCTATCGATACAATCCTTACATACTATTTACATATAACTATTAAATTGACGACATAAATGATGAAATTTTAAGCAAAACTTTTTTATCGTGAAACAACAAAAATTTTTCCTTCTAAACCATACATATATAGTTACAACTGTGGTTTTTATAACAATGCCACAACCATGGAATTTCCCTGCGTGTATTAACAAAAAATGTACTTGTCTTGAAGATACCTGCATTTTGGACCGTGAAAAATAAGTTGTATGGAAATATAGATAAATAAATAAATATACTTTCACAAGGGTCTTCCTAATTAAGAATGTCGCAGTACCGTATTTAAAAATCCTAAAAATCTAAACCTCTTTTGAATTTAAGTAACTAAATAGGCTGTCAATACTGCAATGTTTATTAAATAATTATTGTATACTACACTTATATTTATTGTATAACGTTTAGAGCACAAATTAGACCAGATAAGACACGAAAATTTGAGTGTTGCCAAATCACAGCTTTCGTTCGAAAGGGATAGCAAGAGTTAATGATTTTCTTATATTACTATCTCTTTCTGGTTATAGCTGCAATTTGACATTTTATTGTTTACAAAATAATTTGTGAAATTGCTGAAAAATTTTAATTTCTGTGAAAAATTATGTTTTAAAATAATTTGTGGCTAAAATAAAACATAAAGAAAAACCATCCGCAGGCGGACAAATAAAAATATATAAAAGGAAACAAACAACAGGAAAAAATGTAAGTATAACAAAGGTTTTCTATTGAAATAAATTTGTTTATAATTAAATTATTTTGCTATTTCAGGAGTCGCCGATGCATAATGGGCTGCCCAAAAGCGGAAAAACTTCATCAGTTTCCGAGTAATCCGACGAAGTAAGTATTTACTTGGTTAAATTTTAAATTTACATGGTTAAATTTTATATGCAAATTATGCCTCTGAACATTTCATATGAAATTGTGATTGTGTACTACATATTTGAACAAATTGTGTGAATATGGGTATCAATATAAAGCTTTTGAAAATATCTATCAGGTGGTGCTAAAACTTTAAAAAAATTTAACCCATTAAGAATCGGTGACATTTTTTGATGAAATTTTATGCATAGTACGTAGGAAAAATTTAGTAAGCGAAGCCGATATTGGTCATACCACAGAGGAGAAGATTCTTGTGTCCGGCCGAAGGCCGGCAATGCTGGAAATCTTTAGTAAGCGAAGCCGGTGTTGGTCATCCCATAGAGGAGAAAATCCTTGCGCCCGGCCGAAGGCTGTCTATGCAGAAAAACTTTAGTAAGCGAAGCCGGTGTAGGTGTTCGATTTAAGGGTTTTATTTGTTGTTATATTTAACCGACTTCAAAAAAGAAGGAGGTTATCTTTTCGTATGAATGTTACTTTTTATATGTATGTAACCACAGAACTCAGCCATTTCTAAACCGATTTTAAAATTTTTCTCTTTATTTGAAAGGTTATGCTTTCAGTTTGGTCCCATTTTAAAAACAGTTCATTATATTAAAAATTAAAGGGTGTCCACATACAACATACATAATTTTTAAGTGTATTAAGAACCGTAAAGGGCAACAAATTAAAATTTTAACAAATTGCGTTCGCTATAGCTACCAACAGCAGAAATTAATAAAAAAAAAAATTTTAAATTTAAAGGGTGTCCCCATAGGTAACGTAATTTGAACTATTTGGGCCTATCTTTTGAACCGTTATAGCAAAAAGTATAAAATTAATGCTATAGCAAAAAGTATAAAATTTTAATTTGGAGATAAAAGGGTGTCCCAATTGTTCATGTAATTCTATGTATGTGGCCAAACTTTTGAACTGTTATAAACAGACAGCTGAAATTTAGAAGGAACCTTTATTGCAAAGTCCACGATAGCAAGTATAAAATTTGAATTTAGAAATTAAAGGGTGTCCCCATAAATTATGTAATTTGATATATATATGGCTCTATCTTTTGAACCGTTAAACACAAACACTTGAAAATTAGGCAGAATATACACTACTTTCTCTAGTATGATAACATGTATAAATATTTGGAATTATAATGTAAAGGGTGTCCCAATAGTTCATGTAATTTGATATATATGGTTAAACTGTTTAACCGTTATAGACAGATAGTTGAAATTTACAAAGAATCTTTGTGACCAAGTCCTCTATAACAACAGGTCTTTAATTTAAAATTGTGAATTAACGGGTGTCCGAATAGGTGATGTAATTTGATCTATGTGACCCTATCTTTGAAATCAGGTAGAGGCTTGAGTGGTGTCTCCATAAAAGACGGATGCTGGCGAAAAAGCTTAAATTTTGAACAGTAATAGGTATATGCTTGACATTCACATAGTCTTTACTTTTTTCCGCTAACTTTGGCGCATCTATTATTTGGTTTAAATCTAATTCTTACCGATTACTTCTTACATTTTTAGTTTATAACAAAACAGATAGAATTTTGGTCGGTTTTTTTTTTGCAAAAATTATTTTTTTTTTGGATTTATTTAATTGCTTTTAATCACATTTCTTATTACGTATTACTGTACTTATGCGTTGGCTCTTAATGGGTTAATTAAAAAAAAAAGTTTGGCATCACCTGATAGATATTTCCAAAAGCTTAAAAATGATACCCATATTGACATAATTTGTGCAAAAATGTAGTGTAAATTCATAGTTCCATATGAAAAGTTCAGAGGCCCATAACTCGGAAAATAAGGGCGACGCCAAATTTTTTATTTTACATTTTTTTAATAATTTAAATAAAATTTTTATATTCAAACGGGTTTTTACCATACGAAGAATAATTGCCCTGAGTTGGCAGGTCTTTTTTACTAATCCTGACTACAAGCTCAAGGTAAAAAAATATATCACAAGTTTAATTTTAAATTTTTTAATATTTATATGTAACTCTTATTTTTCTAATTGCAGTTTTATAATAGCGTAGACAGACGACAGAGTTAAGGTGCATTAACCGTCTTAATTCAAGTTAACTTGTGTGAATACTATCATATGTGAACAAACAAGTAAATCGGCAGCAGCAGGTATCCATATCAACCACAAACTATTATATATTATATTTAAAATTTGTTAAAAATTCTTTAAACTTTTGATTCTGTTAGACAATTAAAATACAATTGTTTGTTTGTTTTTATACGTAAAACCTTTATTTCTTATACAGTTTCAAAAGACTTGTTAAACAACAAATAATTACAAATAGCAAAACGAAATACAAAAATTATGTATTTGTTTTTAATCATCTTTAACACTATATACTCTCATTGATATTGTTTTATTAAAATGAAAATATTATGTAATCAATTGTTAGTTTTGTTTTTTAAATTTTGTACAATAATTGAGCATTTAAGAGATAATCTAAATAATGAAAACATTAAATATATTATATTTAGTTTGTATGTTTTAACGATACTTGAAATTAAATTAATTATTTAAATAAGAACAAAAAATTTATTTATTTATTTATTTATTTATTACCGAACTACCTAACAATTAAAATTATAAGATAATATAAAAAACAAAGAGCTTTAGCTCTTAACAACAATAAAAAAAAACTTAAATTAAAAAATGTAACAAATCAATTAAAAAAAATAGTACAAGAAAAATATTAAAACAAAGATTTCAATTTAATACTATACTTTGTAGGTACATATGTATAAAGAACTTATAAATATTTTGAGTCAGGCAAAAATTTATGTATCTATAAGAATGACTTTATATAAAACGTAAAATAAAAACTTTAACAAATAAATATTCAAACCGAAAATAAATTCTTTTATTTAAATTCAAATAAAGTAAAAATGTTTTTTTTTACTTAAAGATATTTAATAATTATGATTAATATTTTAACTTGGGCTTCATAGGCATAGTATTTTCAAGTGGTGCAACATCACAACCCATAGGAGCGATTGAAACGTCAACCGATCCATTTGCCATTTATTGCTTTCAATTTGTTTTCGTTTCTGGCTTTTTCACAAAACAACGTATCGTTTTCATTTAATAGCTTGCGTACAATGCGATAATACTAGCGGCCCAATTTACCTTCAATGAAAATGCAATTTATTAGAGGTATGTATGTATTTATATCACAGGGTATTGAAATTGTTTTGCTTACCTTAATTTTTATCGAGAAATACTCATTTATATCATAAGGCAAAGCATGTGGATCATTGCTTGGCTCACGTATATTAAAACTTTCCACCGAATCCATTAACTGAAACGAGCAATTGTTAAATCGATACGAATGCATCCAAATTCACTAGATAAATACATTTATTTATATATTATTTATTAAGTTTCCACCATAATATTCAAAAACATTTCTTTGTATATGAAGCTAACATGCACTTCGCCGGACATTCATGTAATGCATATAAGCATCTACATACATATATTGCACAATTCTTAAGAAGTCCCATACATATTTAAAGTTGTTTATCATAAGACCTCTATTAATTTAGCCAGGAATTCTTCATTTTCAACAGCATTTGTGTTCAATTTGTTCCTGAATTCTGTTGAATTGAGACTTCTTGAACAAATACCACTAGGAAAATTTTGATTGCCAATTTTTGTAACAACCTTATGCACATGTTGTATTTTTTTAGCTTTTAATAGCACTTTGGAACCACCGCAACATATTTTTATAAATTTTAAGTTCTTAACTTCACGGAAATTTATATACTTTTAACTTTTTTTACAAAAATATAATTTTTGCTACAATTCAATTTAAATTTTTTTGTTTACTTCATCGATAACATATGTTTGAAATGGCTATGTATAGCTGTTTCTGTTAACTTATTGCGATGAATATTATTAGTTATTTTTTTATTCACTCTATCGAAAGCTATTAGCACGTATGATAATGTACTTTTTTAAACGTCACAAGTGGGTAATCTGGTTAGTAATCTGTGGTTTAGAGCATTTAAGGGCAATGATTGCGCAATTTCTCATTCAAACTAGTTCAAAATTAAAAAAAAAAAACGACTTACAATAATGTATGTAGGTGCATTAAAATATTTTATTACGTTACATATTATCCCCTATAGATTAAGGTATTTAAAAGCCATCAACATTTATATTCACATTCACAATATTCATTTTACCCTCTTTTCTTAAGAAAACAAAAGAAAAAGTTGAAAAATTACTACTAACTTGTGCATGCACTTCTAATGAGTTTTAATTAAACCTTAAAACATATTTTAGTATAACGGTTCTGCTATTTCTTGCAGTGGCCTCTGCCAATGTAAAATATATTTTTTTAGAATGTCTTAAACAGAAACATGATTGCAATTTAAACTACCTTGCAGATAGATACGAAGAATGCTGAGTACGGAAGTAGCGATCTAGAAAATGCTTTACATTCCGCTAGTGTTTAATTTTTTTTCTTTATCTCTTTATAATAACGAACTTAAGCCTGAATAATTAATAATTTATATTTTTTATGTTTTTCACAATCGCAAAATGGTTTGTATACATACAATAAAAAAATTTTAGCATTGTAGTCGCCAATAGAGTACTGGAAATCTACGAGGTGAATAAATAACTATGTTTCGATTAAATTCTTCTGGGCAGATATTTGTTCCTTAAAAGTAATCCTCACAAAAAATCAAATAGTAAATAGTGTTCGATTCGGGTCTTTATCGATATTGCCGATCAACCATATGCTTTATCACAGGGGTCCTTAATATAATCTATACATATAATAAAAAGGTAACTCATTTCCGTCTGTCTGTCTGTCTGTCTGCTTTTCTTTTGCATTCGTATCACGTAAAAACTACAGGATGGATTTTAACAAAAATTTCCTAAGGATAATATATGATTAAAAAAACTATTTCTTGCTAAGTAAGTGTCCGCATGAATTTAGTGGCGTAAGCGGTTTGCATTCCACAACCACATTTCCAGATAGTTCGTCGTTTGTTAAGTACTAACTGCAACGTTAGAGATTGAATTTTTTACCATGCATCATGTTATTCATAGAACTTACAAAACGGTTTAGGAACTGAGCTCATTACTGAAAGGTTGCTTAAAGATGAACGGTATATAATGGGTGATTTTTTTGAGGTTAGGATTTTCATGCATTAGTATTTGACAGATCACGTGAGATTTCAGACATGGTGCCAAAGAGAAAGATGCTCAGTATGCTTTGACATTTCATCATGAATAGACTTACTAACGAGCAACGCTTGCAAATCATTGAATTTTATTACCAAAATCAGTGTTCGGTTCGAAATGTTCAAATGTGACAAATTTTGTTCAGCGATGAGGCTCATTTCTGGTTGAATGGCTACGTAAATAAGCAAAATTGCCGCATTTGGAGTGAAGAGCAACCAGAAGCCGTTCAAGAACTGCCCATGCATCCCGAAAAATGCACTGTTTGGTGTGGTTTGTACACTGGTGGAATCATTGGACCGTATTTTTTCAAAGATGCTGTTGGACGCAACGTTACGGTGAATGGCGATCGCTATCGTTCGATGCTAACAAACTTTTTGTTGCCAAAAATGAAACAACTGAACTTGGTTGACATGTGGTTTCAACAAGATGGCGCTACATGCCACACAGCTCGCGATTCTATGGCCATTTTGAGGGAAAACTTCGGAGAACAATTCATCTCAAGAAATGGACCGGTAAGTTGGCCACCAAGATCATGCGATTTGACGCCTTTAGACTATTTTTTGTGGGGCTACGTCAAGTCTAAAGTCTACAGAAATAAGCCAGCAACTATTCCAGCTTTGGAAGACAACATTTCCGAAGAAATTCGGGCTATTCCGGCCGAAATGCTCGAAAAAGTTGCCCAAAATTGGACTTTCCGAATGGACCACCTAAGACGCAGCCGCGGTCAACATTTAAATGAAATTATCTTCAAAAAGTAAATGTCATGGACCAATCTAACGTTTCAAATAAAGAACCGATGAGATTTTGCAAATTTTATGCGTTTTTTTTTAAAAAAAAGTTCTCAAGCTCTTAAAAAATCACTCGTTAGTATTGAAATTAGTTGATATTGGCGCGTTCCGAACGTATCCGAATTGTTTTTTAAACATTTCAGCAGGTTAAAGATATTTGGTAGGTATTGGCTGCTTGAGAGGAATATATAAATTTTTGCGAAAAAATCTTTATTATAGAAAAAAAAAAGGACAACCTTTATAGTTAGCAGTCTGATTTTCAGAGCAATTGCTACATTGGTTAACTTTTATGCCTTTCCTTCACACACACAACGCAGACTGGAGGTAACTTACACTAATCCATAGTATGACAAAATTCTTCGTAGTCCTAAGACTGGACGGGTTCCAATCATTTATGCGGTTATTCTACGATGACTTTGCTGTCAATAAAAAAAATGCTAAAAGTTTTACTAATTTTGTTCTGAAATCACCGGGTGCCAAATTTACCTCGAAATAGTGGTTGGTGGACACGACTTCGTTTTCTGGTATTGGCTACACTTTTAACAAAAGATTATTCACCAAGGCTTACAGCGAATTCGCTAGACAATCATAGCCTCGTCAAACGACATGGTGCCACAGTTACTAAGGTGAAGAGTTCAGTCTGGAAAACATCCCAGAATATAAATCATAGAATATATATTAAACATATGATGGAATTATGTTACACAGAAAAACTATTTAGTCGAAGTGGTTGGTGAGTTTAATATTGTTTTCTCCTGGCAGATGGTTAAGATTTTAAATTATTTTTTTGGATTAAACATGTATGTAATTTAAATTTGTAATTTAGCCTAGGCTAAGATTGTTGACTCAAGTTGGTTCAAAATAAAAAGGGCATGTTAAGACGTTATTTGGTCGAATTACATTATGTAGCTTTTGTCGCTGCAATCTTCCTCGTTTATTCTTTAATATTGCATTTGTGTTTATATAATGTAATTTTTTATTGCAGCAATTTGTATGGATGTACGCATTTGCTTACATTTAAAACTTAAAAATTAAAACTACGAATGAGAGGACAAAACGAATTTCAAGGGTACATACATGCCTATGTGTACCAGTGTTGGAATTTGTGGTACAATTGTACCAAATTTAGTACAATCAGCGCAACAGTGGTATGCAGGTACACTTCATGGTTATTTGGTACAATTTCATATAAAATTTATTTAATAATTTTTTTTATTTAATCAATACCTATTTTTTTCTACATTTTCTTACAATAATAAACATTTCTAAATTGCAAGATTCTTGATTTATGTTCAGGAATGAACATATGATAACCTTTGATAGGTAAAATGGTTTGCAAGGCCTTTTTACGGAACTATTTAAAAGTATTTAAAAGTATTTAAAAGTTTTTGAATCGCCTCAAATAGTTTCCGGCAGTATTGGGCTGATATGTTTTTAAATTTTTTCTATTGAAAAATCGTAAGGTCCTTTTTGGTTATTAGACGACTCTGCAATTATTCTTAAAAATAACTCCAGTAATACTCTATCGGATGAAGATCCGCTTTCTTTGTTGGAGTTTCAAGCACTTGCTGGAAGCAAGTTGAAAAAAAGCCTTATGAAATGGTTAAGTATTTTGACAAAATAATTGTTAGTAAATAAGTAACACAAAAACAGAAATTCAAGGAATCAAGGTCAAACATCATTACTTTATTTTATTACACTATCCTTTATTACCATAGAATAAATGTTTTGATTTGTCCTATTTTAATTTCGCGCTACTGCATGCATGTTTGTTTATTTTACTAAATGGTACATTTGATGCTGATTTGGTACAATTTCATCATTGGGGTTGTACAATTTAAACATTGACAGATGTGTACCCTACACATCAGTGTTGGGATCTGGTTCCCTCACGCCAACTAATGAAGAATTGCAGCGACAAAAGTTTCATCATGTAATTCGGCTCTTGCGGGACCAATAATTTCTATTTTTGAGTATCGTAGATGTACCTTCTAAACACTTAATCTACTGACATCTAAAAAGGAGAGGAAAATCACAAAAAATATTTTCAAAATATAAAATATTTCTTTAAAAGTACTACAAAAATGAAAAAATAAGACTTCAAACTATTAATTCAAACAGTTTGTTATAAAAACTCGCAAAAATAATAAATTGAGCAAGAGTCGGTTTTTGCGATTTAATATCACTTTGGTAAAATGTGATTTTCACTTGTTTATTCGTTTTCGATGACATTTTCCAACATTTGTGACCGTATATCGGCAATAACACGGCGAATGTTGTCTTCCAAATGGTCAAGCGTTTGTGGCTTATCCGCATATACCAATTACTTTACATAGCCTCACAGCAAGTAGTCTAGCGGTGTTAAATCACAAGATCTTGGAGGCCAATTCACAGGTCCAAAACGTGAAATTAGGCGGTCACCAAACGTGTCTTTCAATAAATCTATTGTGGCACAAGCTGTGTGACATGTTGCGCCGTCTTGTTGAAACCACATCTCCTGGACATCATGGTTATTCAATTCAGGAATGAAAAAGTTAGTAATCATGGCTCTATACCGATCACCATTGACTGTAACGTTCTGGCCACCATCGTTTTTGAAAAAGTACGGACCAATGATTTCACCAGCCCATAAAGCGCACCAAACAGTCAGTTTTTCTGGATGTAACGGTGTTACGACATACACTTAAGGATTACCTTCACTCCAAATGCAGCAGTTTTGTTTGTTGACGTAGCCATTCAACCAGAAGTGCGCTTCATCCTAAACAAAATTCGCTTATGAAAATCGGGAACAACGGTAATCTCGTTTTGGGCCCATTATTACGAATCTATGCCTTACTGTTCAGGCGTGAGTCTATTCATGATGAATTGCCAAACCAAACTGAGAATAAATCACGTAACAGCTGGTAAATCGGTCGCCATCTTACTGTCATCAGTAAAACTAACCAGCTTGCATTGCATTAATTTCTCTCTCAGATCAACTGCAATTCGTCGGTTGTGCAACAATTAAAATCGTTTACTGTAAAAATAAGCTTAATTAAATAAAAGTACATCAATTATAATAATAATATAAATACATCATTGTACAATAGAGTATAGAAAATTATGTGAGAAGAAGTAACAGGTGCGTTTCAGCGTACTTGTTATTATTTAGTTTCATGCAGTCGTTAATTGAAGGTGGGAATTAAAAAACATTGTTTAAAGTAAAAGCAGCTTTCTTAAGTAATAGATTGTGCTGGTGGGAATTTTGGTGAAAACTATAAATAATATTATGGAATAAAGAAAAAGAAATTATAAAACTCTATTTTTAAGAGCTATTATTTCAAATACGAATTTAGTCTTCTCAAGATCATATAACAAGCATTAAGAGTAAGTTTATGAAAACCACAAAATTTCTAATTTTGAAAAAAAAACAAGTAAAAGTGCTATATTCGGCCGTGCCGAATCTTCTATACAGTTCACCACGGTGATTTTATTTATACAGACATGTACAGCATTATCCATATTGTTGACTCTTTATTTAAATAAAGTCGTATAAGAAAAAATCATTATTCATGAGTTAAAGAAATAGAAGACAAATGAAACCAAATTCCGTTTGCTACAATTGTCGCCGTGTTGTCAGCTACTTAATGATATTGCAGCCAACGCTACATCGTAAACTCTGACATTGTTGTAGAAATACTTATTTTGCTTTTATAAAATTAAATAACTTTTTCAAAAACTTATAAATATCTCCTCCAAAACTTTTTGTTTGTATATGAATTTGTAATTTACAATAATAATGTAATTTGTGACATTTTCTCTTGTTGAATAAAATAGAAATTAGCCTAAGTTGACGACATCCACAACGGTGGTCGTGTAGCCATGTAGCTATACTGGCTTCAAAAAAAAAAACGTTTACCTATAAACGTGTGTATTTTATTTTTGGCAGTTTTTACCCGGTATCCTGATGATGTCTATGTGTTTAATGCACCTAAGTTTTAAACAAAGATCTCATCTATTTTAAACCAATCGCATTTAAAAAAAAATCAAACGCATTTAAAAAAATATGTTACTCTATATACACACATACATACATATGTATATTCTTAATATTAAATATATGTTATGTTACAGTCATGATTTTCATTTTCAAAGAAATATTGAAATTTTTGTTTTAATTTTTCGAAAATTGTGTGTAAAAATTTTTTGTAAAAATATTTTTTTAAAAATTTTTTGTAAAATTTTATTCGAAAATTTTTTGGAAAATTTTTTAAATAAATTTTTTTTCTAATATTTTTCTGTAAAATATCTTTTTGAAAATGCTTTGTAAATTTTTTTGTAAATATTTTTGAAAAAAATTAAAAATTTTTTTAAAAATTTTTTTTTAAAAAATTTGTTTAAAAATTTTTTTTTAAAAATTTGATTGAAATTTTTTTGTTAAATTTTGGACCTTTCTCCAATCTATTGAGTTAGAATGGTCAGACTAAAGCAAAAAGAAATCCTTACAAAAAAAAAAAAATTTCATCATATTGACACATGGGGGGCCCTTTTAACTGCTCTTATTTGTCAGTGGGTACCCTGTGGGTCCATTGGCTACCTCTATGCGTATTGCTTTCTATTAAGGTCTCTAATACAAATCAAAGCAGAAAAACCCTACCAATCTAAAAACAAACAAAAATCGCTCCTCGCAGGGGGTTATTGATCCCCCGAGATCTGTATGCACTCCTTGCGATCTACCTGTCACACTCTAATATTTATTTGACAAAAAAAGGCAAAACAGAATCATTAAAGCCGAAAAAAATTAAAAAAAACGTAAAAAAACGTAAAAAAAATATAGGTGGGCGTGGTTTTTGGCCCGTAGCCTCCAAAGGAATGATCCGATGTTGCTGAATTGCAATACCAAAATTTTCGAAACTATGACTGACAGATTGGTGTGCTTTAATTTTTTGTATCTCTTCTGATGCCTTGGCAAATGACATTACCACACTAACACGGACAGACGGACAGACGGACAGACGGACATCGCTTAATCAACTTCTCTATGTATAAGGATCCAGAATATATATACTTTATGGGGTCGGAAATGAATATTGTAGAAATTACACACGGAATGACAAACTTATATATACCCTTTCCACCTGTGGTGAAGGGTATAAAAATATGTTACTCTATATACACACATCCATACATATGTATAATCTTAATATTAATTATATGTTATGTTACAGTCATGATTTTCATTTTCAAAGAAATATTGAAATTTTTGTTTTAATATTTCGAAAATTGTGTGTAAAAATTTTTTATAAAAATAATTTTTTAAAAATTTTTTGTAAAATTTTATTCGAAAATTTTTTGGAAAATTTTTAAAAAAAATTTTTTTTAAATATTTTTCTGTAAAATATATTTTTGAAAATGTTTTGTCAATTTTTTTGTAAAAATTTTTTTTTTGAAATTTTTTTTTAAAAATTTTTTTTTTTAATTTTTAAAAAATTTTTTTTTTGTTAAATTTAGGACCTTTCTGCAGTCTATATTGAGTTAGAATGGTCAGACTAAAGAAAAAAAAAATCCTTACAAAAAAAAATTTCCTCATATTGACACATGGGGGGTCCTTTTAAATCGCCCCTCGCAGGGGGTTATTGACCCCCGAGATCTGTATGCACTCTTTGCGATCTACCTGTCGCAGTCTAATATTTATTTGAGAAAAAAGGCAAAACAGAATCATTAAAGCTGAAAAAAATTAAAAAAAAACCTGAAAAAACGTGAAAAAAATATAGGTGGGCGTGGTTTTTGGCCCGTAGCCTCCAAAGTAATGATCCGATGTTGCTGAAATGCAATACCAAAATTTTCGAAACTATGCCTGACGATTGGTGTGCTTAAATTTTTTGTATCTCTTCTGGTGCCTTGGCAAATGACATTACCACACTAACACGGACAGACGGACAGACGGATAGACGGACAGACGGACAGACGGACATCGCTTAATCAACTTCTCTATGTATAAGGATCCAGAATATATATACTTTATGGGGTCGGAAATGAATATTGTAGAAAGTACACACGGAATGACAAACTTATATATACCCTTTCCACCTGTGGTGAAGGGTATAAAAATATGTTACTCTATATACACACATACATACATATGTATAATCTTAATATTAATTATATTTTATGTTACAGTCATGATTTTCATTTTCAAAGAAATATTGAAATTTTTGTTTTAATATTTCGAAAATTGTGTGTAAAAATTTTTTGTAAAAATAATTTTTTAAAAATTTTTTGTAAAATTTTATTCGAAAATTTTTTGGAAAATTTTTAAAAAAAAATTTTTTTAATATATTTCTGTAAAATATATTTTTGAAAATGTTTTGTAAATTTTTTTGTAATTTTTTTTTTTTTTGCAAATTTTTTTTCAAAAAATTTTTTTTTTTGTTAAATTTAGGACCTTTCTGCAGTCTATATTGAGTTAGAATGGTCAGACTAAAGCAGAAAAAAAATCCTTACAAAAAAAAATTTCCTCATATTGACACATGGGGGGTCCTTTTAACTGCTCCTATTTATCAGTGGGTACCCTGTGGGTCCATTGGCTACCTCTATGTGTATTGCTTTCTATTAAGGTCACTAATACAAATCAAAGCAGAAAAACATTACCAATCTAAAAACAAACAAAAATCGCCCCTCGCAGGGGGTTATTGATCCCCCGAGATCTGTATGCACTCTTTGCGATCTACCTGTCGCAGTCTAATATTTATTTGAGAAAAAAAGGCAAAACGGAATCATTAAAGCTGAAAAAAATTAAAAAAAAACCTGAAAAAACGTGAAAAAAATATAGGTGGGCGTGGTTTTTGGCCCGTAGCCTCCAAAGGAATGATCCGATGTTGCTGAATTGCAATACCAAAATTTTCGAAACTATGCCTGACAGATTGGTGTGCTTAAATTTTTTGAATCTCTTCTGGTGCCTTGGCAAATGACATTACCACACTAACACGGACAGACGGACAGATGGACAGACGGATAGACGGACAGACGGACAGACGGACATCGCTTAATCAACTTCTCTATGTATAAGGATCCAGAATATATATACTTTATGGGGTCGGAAATGAATATTGTAGAAATTACACACGGAATGACAAACTTATATATACCCTTTCCACCTGTGGTGAAGGGTATAAAAAAAATAAAAACACATAATAACAATACCAATAATAAGGCAAAAAGTTTAAAAAAATCGAAATAAAATGACAAAAAGTATATGTCACATCTATCCCAGAGCTTGGGATAGATGTGACAGATGTGACGTCTAGTCGTCTATGATCGCTAGTGCGCGAACTGTTTGAGATCATGAGCATATCACATGGGTCATTGATTTGCATTTTCAATAAAATATTGACAATTACAAAAAATATCGGCAAGTTGAATAAACGCATTCGTGTGGCTGATTAAGAAACTTGGCGTTTTCGACATGATCTTACCTCCTTAGTCTTCTTAAATAATAGGAAAATTATCTGACAAGCTTAAGACAGAGGGAATTTGTGTTATGTGTGGAACTTTTTCCAATGACTACTTAAGAAAAATTGGAGTGGCCTACAACTTTACCATACCCAAAGTTCAAAGTATATTTTAAATTGAAAAATTAATTATTTTCGGTTTTGGGGGGTAAGTAAACTCTCCTTGCCTCTGCCCGATTATGCCCAAAATTTATACAGCTCTTCATCTCCATAAACCAAATGCACATACTGAATTTGATTTTGATATGCCATACGGTATGACCTGTAGAGAGTTTACATAATTTGGGAGTAAGTAAAGTAGCCATTGCCCCTTTCCAGATTACGACCAAAAATTTACACAACTCTTCATCTCCATATACCAAAGGCACAACATAATAAATTTCGTTTGTATATATTTGTGCAAAAAGTGCTTAAGTCTGATTTTTAAGTTTTGTATGAGAACAATTTTAAACTTTAAAATTAATTTCTTTTTTAAACAGCTTATCTTAAAACTTTACATAAGAGATTCAAACGTATGTTTTGCAATAAATAAATTGTGAAATGCTTTAAAAAATAACTCAGTAGTAGTTTCTTAAGCTTTTTTCCAAATGCGATTAGACATTCAAAAAAGATAAGCAGAAAGTAATTTCGCTATAACTTCCTGAAAAAGGGTACCAATAATTGAAAATTTGCACATGGGTACTTTCAATTTGGGGGTGAGGAAACTACCTCTGGCCCCCTCCCGATTATACCCAAAAACTTTACAGCTCTTCATATCCATATACCAAAGGCACATACTAAATTTCATTTTGATATGTCCAACGGTTAGACCTGTACAAACTTCACAAAAATAGTGGCATACTGTCATTGAAATCTACATGATGATTGCATTGATACATTAGAAATAATAAATAAAAAAATGTTAGAATAAAGTTCTCATCACTGCTAGAAAGCACGTCAACCACGGTAGGGATCAATGTTGGGCTGACAAAGACTACAAAAAAGCTCATTTGGGTATAACATGGAAGGCTAATCCTTTTGGTGGTGCTGCCCATGCCAAGGGAATTGTACTTAAAAAAGTTGGTTTTGATGCAAAACAACCTAATTCTTCTATCCCTAAATGCAGTTGATTAAGTGCAATTGATTAAGAACAGCAAAATAACGGCTTTTGAACCTTGTGACGGTAGCTTGTTCTATATCGATGAAAACGATGAAGTGTGAGTCGTATGATATCACCCTGGTCAGTGATATTACCGATGCAAGTTTTAAGGTTGTCGTTGTTGTATACGAAAAAAAGGAAGGTCGAAGATCTTATGAAGCTTGTGTTTTATTCAATCTATAATAAAACAATTTTTTGTAAAATTTTTTCAAAAGAAAATTAATAAAATAAAAATAATTTTTTTTTTATGACATTTTATAGTTTTTAACCATGCT
The DNA here is from genome assembly GCA_949628195.1 of Phasia obesa. NCBI lineage: Eukaryota > Metazoa > Arthropoda > Insecta > Diptera > Tachinidae > Phasia > Phasia obesa. The sequence continues at coordinate 35,505,385 of OX451218.1, read as the reverse complement.
ATAATTGTTTAGTTTAACCATAAATTATAATGTTTAATAATAATATTGTTTAACTACAACCTCATTACCTCAGCGGTCGCTGCATTACGATGTTGAATGCAGTGACCGATATTAGATCATGATTATAGCAGTGATGCCGGTTGGTAACATTTTTTTAATTTTTCGTAACTTTTGAAAACCCCATGTATATTTATTTATTTATTTGCTATCATAAAATAATTTTAAGATAACTAAGAGAAAGCTATGACTACTGGGGTCTTAAGCTAAAACATGTATAATTTTGTTGTATTTATTTAAATTTTTGTAACTTTTGGTAATTTGGCTCCAAATTATTGTAATACCGTTTACATGTTTCATTACATATCCTGAGGATAAACTGATTCTCTTTACTCCATTTTCACTAATTCTAAACCAAGAGCTGTCTAAATATTATTTCGGTTGGATATAGCTCATCGAAGAAAATACTTAAGATCTGTTTATCTTGGGACATCCTTTATAAAAGTAAAAATTGCAAAAAAAAAAAAATTACTGTAGTTTATGATAACCAACACACTAAGAAAATTACGTCATCATCAATCAATAAAAAGTCTTTTTTTAAGTACAGAATCTTTCTACATGTCAAATTCTTAAAAAATCATTTATTTTAATTTCATCGCTGAAAGAAAAAATAGTTTTTTAGTATCTAGCAAAATTTTGCAACTACGCTTTCAAATTTAAAAATTTTTTCTACAATTTTTTTGTTGTGGTTTCCTGGCTTTGCAACCTTTAACGCACATTTTTGGCATTTTTTGATCATGGTTATAAAAAAAAAATCTGCACAAATGGTTTGCGTAAACGGGCACTACGAGCCTTTAGTCAAGTAACATTTGGCATAAAAAAGTGGAAAAATAAAAGAAAAACAAAAATATGGTTAATAATAAATTGAGTAAAAATTGGTATCTTTATTATGGAATGAATCACAAAAAAATTATTTCTACAAGTTTTACCTGGTGTCGGTGGAAATAAAGATTTTAACAAAGTTTTATATCATTAAAGAATTAATATGTAATAGTCAATACAATTTAAATATATCTACTTTCGACATGGGGAGAACAATCAATCACTAATTTGTAGAGGAATTTTTGTCAGTAAAAGAACCAGTGTTCTGATGTTAATAAATCTGACTAAAGCTATTTAGGCTTTTCACTAATTAATCACTGTAATACTTTATCGGGAGTTCAGTTGTATAAAAAAATCTTTATTAAAACATTTGCACTAACTAGCTTTTATTTTTATTGCTTTTCAACAACCATAATAAATTACATAATTTTATGTATAAAATTTTTTTATTCTTGAAAGCAAAATTATCGCCATCATAAAAAAATTAATGTTGAAATATATTTTATTACTCAATTTTTTCACTGTACATTTATTATATTAAAAAAAGAGCAACATTTATTAAACAAATTGTTAATGGCGTTAACAACGTGAAGTGCACTGTAAAACGACATTGTAAAAAATAATTTACACATACATTAATGTGGGTCAATTGTTACACAATAAAATTAAATAAAGTAAGTAAAATTAAAAAAAGTTTATATTAATTCTTTAATATTTTTATTAAGGAAAATTAATAGGTAAAACATTTTGATAACTGCATTTGCCTTATTTACAGGAAAAATAAATTTCATATCCAATAACATAGTCAAACAGTTAAAAACTTTTCAAAAATACACGGACTTGACAGTATAGATTCGATTCTACTACCAAAGGTTAGTAAAACCCTGTACTCGTAAATTTGGATAGTTTGGTGACTAATTTTTATTTATGGGCCTCGAAAGATTGGGGCCATCAAAAAAGGTGTCATTAGTTTTGTCTAATATCTCATTCATAGCTCTTAACATTGTTCGGGAATAACTTTACAGAGGATTCGTTGAATAAATTTTATTAACATTCTATATTCGTCATATTCGCGAAAATTTCATCACCATTGGAACACCCTTTAAATTGTAGTAATTGTTGTTATATCGCTAATGGTAATACACTTTCTATAAAAATATCAGGCGCCCACATAATGCGGTTAAAATAATAAGGCAATATACGTGAAAAGCATGTCCTGATGAAACACCCTTTAGTTATTAGTGATTGTTACAGCGGCCGAAGTACAACATCTACTGTAAATATTTCAAGAGTCTACCTATTACAATACAAAAAATAAGGCTATTTATGTACAAATCATGTCTCTGTCGAACACCCTTTAATTTTGTTATTTGTTATAGTGGCCATGGCAATTCTCTTTCTATGAATACATCAAGAGTCTACATATTACGATTAAAAAAATAAGTCACTGTACGTGCATGTCACTATCGGAACACTCTTTAATTTTTAGTAATTTTCATAGTTTCCGTGGCAATACATCTTCTGTACAAACTGAAAGAGGCTACCTATTACGGTTTAAAAAAATTTTTACTGTTTATTTATAGGAATCATATTAATACACCATTTGTGAAAATTTCAAGAGTCTATCTACTATGGGTAAAAAAATAGGCCATATTCAATGAATATTATATACATGAATATTATTATTATATACATGAATATTATTCATGCAAATCACGTCACTGTCGGCACAGCCTTTAATTTTTAGTATTTGTTTTAGTGGCCATAGTAACACACATCCTGTAAAAACTTCAAGAGTCTACATATTATCGTTTAAAACCTAGGCCATATACATGCAAATTACGTCACCATCGAAACACCCTTTAATTTGTATACTTGCTTAAAAAGCGAACATAGTTTTAATTACTGTCTGCAAATTTTAAGTGGTTGCCTCAAGCTCAAGAAATAAAGACATAAACCTAAATAACATATCACTTTCGAAACACGCTATATGTTTTTTAATATTTGTTGCTATAGCGCTCATATTTTTACACTTTCTGTGAAAACTTAAACAGTCTACCTAAAATAATTAACTAAGTTTTTATTGCTGTTTGTGAATTGTAAGTGTATGTCTCCTATAGTTCAACAAATAAACACATTTACGTGACTAACACGTCTCTATCGGAACTCCCTATAAGTTTTATTACTTGTTGCTATAGCGGCAACAGTTTTACATCTTCTGTAAAAATATCAAGAGTCTACTTATTACGGTTGCAAAGACAAAAGGCGCTGACAGACGGACAAACATTGTAGCGAAAACAATATGGTTACGTTTTAACCCTTTCGGTACGGAACCCTAAAAACAAAAATGTTTGGTTTTAAAAAATTAGGTGTCGATCTGTTCGATTTTGCTTTGAAGGTAAACCATACCAAATTTTAAGATTCTTACTTTAATACTGCTTCATATAGTATTTACTTTATTTAAAGGTACCCATCCCTGGGTAATTACTCAGAACTTTTTATAGAATTAAAAAATGTATATAAAATTTTAAAGTTATTATAAAGTTCTGTAAATAGTGTTTAATATTTTTCGCTGACAAAAAAAAGGTGCTGCCAAGTTTGCAACAGCATTGAATCAGTAAAATTGCGTAGTTTTAATTTTTCTCTCTTTTTTTCTTTGATATGAGATAATTTAAAAATGCATCATTGTTGCAGTAACACCATGATACCAGTATATAAATGCCCCGCAAGTGGTAATTTGCCCAGTAAAATTGAAATAAATATGAAGTTTCTAACAGTTTGTGCCCGATTACTTTACTTGCTAGGATATTCTATTGTTGAGGGGGGTTGTACGATGCTCCAAAATAGGATAACTCGGCTGTATGAAAATGTAAATCGTTGCAAATTTCGTATTATTGATGTAATTTAAAAGATTTCTGTGGATAGCTCTAATCGAACTCTGCGAAATATTTTCTTTTATATCTATGTATATGAATTAACTTTTGGGAGATATTTGACTTTAAAATTAAAATTGTTAAATTAAACTTGCTACTAGCTGCATCAAAATTCATGTGATTTTCTTACTTATTTCTTCGAATTGACTACTAGTTTTGCAATCGTTAGGAACAGCAGCTTTAATTTAATTTTTTCCTGATTTCTCACTCTGTGGCGTCAATGTATGTAACTGTAAGTATTTAAATTTTTGAAGTTTCGATGTATCGACAGCTGTAAACTCCTAAAATAATAATAATAATTATTTATAGTAATTTATACATAAAAATTTACTAATAGTTTTTAAAAATCTATTAGGTTTTCCATTTAATTGTGCTATATTTATCATGAAAATCGCATTAATAATAAATATATGATCAAATTGTTTACGAGAACTTTGAAATACGACACATAGCAATAAAAAACAATAAGCTCACATTGTAATCGTTTTTGTGCTACAACAGTGATCAAAATTCTTAGTTAACAATAACGACTGTGATCATGTTGTTTATGACAATAATCATGATTATCATTATACTCGTAAGTATCACATGTTATTGTATTTACTTGTGTATGACAATACAACTGCTGCTTCATACGGAATATTTACATAATATTAAGTACACGGTAGTGATCATTGGTACCAGGCACGATTACATTTAGTACTGAGAATTATAAATAAATGACAAAACTTGTTTATAACGTTTTTGCTTTCATTCATTGTTATTATTTTGATTATTTGTTGTTTGTTTTAAAGAAATAAAATAATTTTGCATACAATCATCAGAATAAGTTTAGATTTAATACCAACAAATCCAAATATTAAACAAAATGTTTGCAAAGCAATAACAGCTTTTTACAGCAACTCTTGGAGTTGAGTTAGCATGCTGTGAACTACATAGTGTTATAAAAGATACTATACTTTTAAATAAGACCTGGCTCTAGTTTATCTAAATTTATTACGCATTGCTTATAATTTATTTTCCAGAGTGAAAGTGAAATCTCATTTACTCTCCTTACAGCTACTTTTATAAAATGATATTTTTCCTTTATTTTATTCACTAACTTTGTTTTCGTACTAATTCATTTTCTTTCTAGAGTGAACAGTTAAGATAAATAATTAGAATGAAAGTGTTGTTGGAAATCGTTGTTATAAATTACAAGTACCCCGCATAAAGTGGAAGCTGGTTTAATTTTTTAAAGAAACTTATTTCTATATTCAACATAAGCAGTGGCCACACAAGTTGTGTGCGTTCTGACAATATTTTGTTCGTTTTTAAAAGTTATTATAGCTATTTATTAAAAGATTTATTTTAAAAGATGAAGAGTGAGTTTGTGACGGATAATAAATTGCACAGATAAAAAATGTAGCTTCCGATTAAGAAACCTTAACTGCCAGTTTGACAATGTCGAAAGAATTCCTTTATTCGTACAATAACTTTCAAAACAAACACAAAATTTTTAATTTGTTTTTGTTTTAAATGTAATTGTACGAAAGAACGAACTCTTATGATATTGTGAAACTGGCAGTAAATAACTTTATTAATACAAACAGTATTTTTTCATAAAAATTACAATAGGAAATAATGCAATATGAATCAAATACAATAGCGGTATTCAGTGTTTGGTGTAAATGGTCTTGCGAAAGTGCAAATGCGTTATACCATAGTTTTTTTCCAAATTTCAAAAATTATGCATTTTGTTGTTGGATCTTAAAGAAGCTATGATATTATACACTTGAACTTTTGCATTTCTATTTATGTGACTGCTATGATTGGCTTCGCAGTAGCCTATCCTGTCAGATCAACTTTTTAAATCTTTGTTGACTCTTTCTGATTCTATCTGACGAATAGGTCAAACAATATTATCCATTAGGGAGCGAATTGCTCCTAGTATCCAAATGACATCGCCAAGATGATTGATAACACGATTGTCGAATTTTGTGCGCCAAAGAAAAAACCATCCGTTTCAATACAAGAAAGCAATAACGACATAAACGTTGGCTTTTTTGTCCATCTCTCCGCTATACATGACACGATTTTGCTGATTTTCAGTATTAAATTTAATATCTCGCAACTATGCCTGGACTTAAATATGCTGTAGCTCTTCTGTGGCCTTGGAAAAACTGAATTCAACAAAAACTGGGACGGCCAGACAGTCATTACCTATGTATAGGGATATGTATTAAAAACACTTTATGACTGCGCAAATTTATATTGTAGAAATTAACGAAATGATAAACTTATATGTACCGTTACCCTCAGTAGTAAAGGATATAAAAAAATGATTTTAATGCTAATCACAGCTAGTACCGTTTGCTAATTTATCAGAAAGCAAGAGGGTGATTTTATAGTTTTACTACAGTAAAAAATTTACTTTTTTATTGCATCGAAGCTCAAATAAATATTAGAAACATCTTTAATGTAGTTATTCTTAAGTGAAAATAATAACTGTCCCTTTCTACAATAAAATCAGTAAAATGCTTAGAACAAGCTTTTTCCACTTCATTTAACACCACTTACCTATCTACTGCCAGCATCTTTTGAATAAAAAATAAAAACATTTCAATTAAATTAAAAGTGCAAAATAGAAAATAGTTAGATCTGGCGTAAAGATGAATAGAAAAACGAACATACAGAGAATGACGTGAGTGTATATGTGTTATATAAAACTAAAATGGACGCAAAAATTACGTGTAAATGATTACGACGTGCATCTGTATATGGTCTGTAGGTACCTTACCTTACTTTAGTGTAAATTAGTAAAATGTTTAAGGACACTATTGTCTTATACAACTTGGTATGCATGTTTAAACATACAGGATGAACGTGTTAAGATAACAGTTTTAAAATAGTTAGTTTATTTATATGTCTTGGAATTGAAGTATACATTTTTAAAAAATTTAAAAGTTTTATAGTGCAGTTGAATTCATATTTTTATGAAATTAAAGAAAAACAGTTTATAAATAACATTTATTCTAAAATTAAATATTTTATCTCTTAAAGAAAACCACTGAATTAATTAATTAATTGTAATTTTTATTGTGGTAAATAACAATAACATAACAATTACAATTAATTAATTAATTCTGTCGTTTTCTTTAGCAGATAAAAAATTTTATTTAAGAAAAAACGTTTTGCAAAAAATGCATAGTGGGGCACAATTAAAATATTTAGGAAACAAATGAGAAATTTGTAAACTGATTGTTCCAAAATTACCTCGTAGTAATACTGACTTTAAACAACGTTTACAAAATGTTTAAAAAGTTTCTGTGTTGCAATATGTTATCATCGAATTTCTATTTTAAATTTGATAAAATGCATATTATGTATTTTTCACATGCGTGAAGACAACATAAGTTTTTTAATTCAAAATTTATTTAATTTTTACTTTATATCCATTATAATGTTTCTTTCGGTATCATAACACGTATATTTTTAGCCTAGTAAATATTTCTTTTTTTCATTTCCTGAAAAGAACGCCCTCACAACGATAGTTTCAATCAATACAATCCAATTAAAAAGCAAAATCTGAATTAATTGAAAATCTTGTAACAACAAGGTCGTCCAATCGTTTTCGCCTACAAGCATTCTTTTTAATGATATTCATTTCTATTTATTTTTATTGTTATATGAATTTTAGTTTTATTTTGAACTATTTGTTTAAATGAATTAATTAATTATTTAGGCTAAAATTCTTTATTATAAAGAGATAAAGAACCAGACACCAGCAGAATGCAATGCATTTTCTGTATCGCTACATCCGTCGTCAGCATTCTTCGTATCTATCTACAACGTAGTTTCAATTATTTTTCTATTTACACATTACGAGCGTAAAGTGGGTGAGTCTGAATGTGTGTGCCCTCGCATAAGTACAAAAGCAAAAAAATTGTGAAAACTGAGCAAATTGGCAGCAGCTTGCCTCCAGGTAAGAAATCGTTTGGGAGGACTTGTTAATTTCCCAATATATTTCTTATCAGCAGAAGCATAACTTCTACAGGTGTTGGCTCGATCCTGTGACTTCTCTGAGAAAATGTAAATTCTCTAGAACTACACTGCACGGCCAAGTGCTCTCTACAATCGCTGCTGTAAGCCTGTTGCCGTTGCAGCCCTGTAAAGCTACCTGTTGACGATTTTACCGCTACCAATTTTTGTCGGAGCCCTGTACCGTTCAAGTTGCATCCCTGCATTGCTGCTAGTTGCAGCCCTGTGCCGCCGCTACTTACAGCACTGTACTCCTGTAAGTTAGAGCTCTGTACTGCTACCAGTTGCAGTTCCATACCGCAATCAGTTACATCTCTGTACCCTTGCAAAGAGCCGCCGCAATGAATCACCGCTACACCAGCTGCCACCGCAGCTGCTATTTGACCTCACTCCTACAACATATTTAAGGCCGCTGCCGTTTACAAATGGAACCGCCGCTTTTATGATATTTACACACCATTACCGCCACAGCCCATTAAAGACCGCTGACCTAACTTACCAACTGGTTGTAACATTTAAAATGAAAGAGAATAAAACGTATTGTAAGATTTATAATATTTAAGAAACTATAGCGTTTTTTTCCTACATCAATTAAAGGAAGGAATTAAGTATTTGCTACAACTTTTTCTGAGTTTAATCAAGAATATAGGCAATGTCTTAACATAATAATCCGATCATTAATAAGTACACCACAACAAAAATACTAACTTAAGGTCGGCCAAGAGTAAAAAATTGTAATCCAATTTTCTCCCAAACTAAAAGAGAAAACTTACACATGTAGCACTCATTTGAGTTAAAAATAAACTTGTTAGGACATTTCAAAAAATTATATACCCGAGGTACCAAACTTTTGGTGCTAACCCCGCAGCCCCAGGGGGCAGTCCGAGGTACCCAACGAGGCTTCGAATAAGGGTGGGCTTACCATAGGGGGCTCATCGTCTACAGCGTTCAGAAACATCTCTGCTTTGCTTCTGTGGAATTTCATAAATATATCTTTAGTTGTTCATTAGCTATCGAATTATTTCCAAAATAAAATGAAGAACATAACAACCATAAATTTTTACATCCATACTGTGTTAAAAAATATTATTTATAAATTCTCTATAAATGTTCAATCGATATCAGTTTTCAATAAATCATTGAATTTTAAATGTTTGGTATAATTTTAAAGCAAGTCAAACCCAATTCCGTTAAGACATTAAAAAACAAAAGGTCTTTTTATGCTTTTAGTGTAAAAACCAAATATAAACCAAAGTAAAATGGTCAGCAAATAACCAAACGCATTGTTTGTGTTATTTTTAAATGTCACTTAAAGTTTTACTAAAGCGCAACATGGAAAATAACAAATAAATAATTAGTCATGCTGGTGTTGCATTGTAAATTATTCGAGTTAAATTCCACACTTGTTAAAAATAATTCAGTAAAATGTAATAAACGACAAGAAACAATAAAAAAAAATATGTTTGGCTGTAATTGGACCTGATGGCGAATATGTATATTGGTGGTTTATTCTTACAAATCACGATGTGGGTGAAAAAATGTTGATAAGCAAATGTTAAATCGAACAATAATAAAAAATATAAATAAAATGTTGCATACCACAACCTAAGCACAATAGAATCATTTAAATTGAAATATATTAATCTGATTTTTTTATAAAATAATGCGACGAAAGCTGCAGTAGGTAAATAACACAAAGGTGATTTTGAAAAACATCATGTTTCTAAAAACGATTGAAATATTAAAAAAAATTGTGTATTAGGATATCTGTAAATCATTTCTTACAAATTTATTTTGAGATAAAGAGTTTTTTACTCGGTCGAGCCGAGTCCTTCACCAGAGTGATGTTTCCCATTTCATCGTTTGAATTTTTTTTGTGCATTTTCGGCTGTTAATCTATACATATAACAAAACAGTAACTCATTTCCTGTCTGTCTTTCTTTCTGTCGGTGTTCGCATACGTAAAAACTACGGGATGGATTTTAATAAAATTTTATCTTCAAAAATATCTTATTTCCAACAGAAAGTGGAAAAAAGCTGTGAAAGTACGTCGATTTTTTAACGATTGAAAGGTGCTGCATACTTTAAGACATCTTTTATTTTTAAAAGCAGGATATTTTAATCACGGTTGGCGCAATAGATGGCGCTTTTTTTAGATAATGACAAAATATGAATTAAAAGCGGGATATTTTAAACACGGTTGCGCAACAGATGGCGCTGTTGTAAAATAACCACAAAATATGAATTACTGCCATAGCTTTACATAGCTTTGCAATAATTTTTAGACTTTTATTTAAATTTTAGAATTTTATCCAGGGATATTTACCTTCATATAAATTAAATACGTAAGAGTCTTAAAATTTGGTGTTGATTACTTTCAAAGCAAAATCGAACAAACTATTGTCAGGACGTACACAACGTGTATGGGCGCAGCTAGTGAATATAATTTTAATTTAATTAATAGCGTGCTATTAATACAAAATACAAAAATTTACTGAAATTGATTACTACGGGTAAGCTCGTTTCTATGGCCATTTCGCTAAGTGCTTAATCCAGCTCATAGGGAAATCTTTATGTTTAGGTTAGCTAAAACAACCTTTAATGTTAAATATTTTCTTAACAAAATTTCGTTTTCTTCAACTAAAAAAGAACGTTAGGGCAACACAAAATAAATTAGTCAAGTGCGAGTTAGACTCACCCACGTAGGGTTCCGTACTATGTTTAGCACAACTTTAAAAATTCAAGTTGTTTATTTTTTCATGTCTTATGAGTCATCCTTTAATTTTAAAATTAAAGTCATAATTGCATCACTGTTGGAACACCCTTTAAATTTTAGCAATTTTTGTTATGGCGGCCATGGTAATACACTGTCTATAAAAATATACATGCGCCTACATATTGCGGTTCAAAAAATAAGGTAATATACGTGAAAAACATGTAACTGATCACACCACTATCGGAACACCCTTTAATTTTTAGGTTTATATTTTTATACTTGTTTATAAAGTGAACTAAATTTTAATTACTATTTGTAACTTTCAAGTGTAGCCCACCTACAGTTCACCAAATAGGGATATATTCGTGAATAACACCTCTCTATCGGAACACCCTATAAGTTTTAGTATTTGTTGCTATAGCAGCAACAGCTATACATCATCTGTGAAAATTTCAAGAGTCTACCTATTACGGTTCCAGAGATAAAAGGCGCTGACAGACGGACAGACGGACAGATGGACAGACATTGTAGCGAAAACAATAGGGTTTCGTTTTTACACTTTGTGTACGCAACCCTAAAAACAAAAGTTGTTCTCTTTGCTAACCGGAGGTTGCCTGGAGCAACAACAAATATAAGGAGGGAAATATTAAAGAAAAATATCAAACAAGAGTGAAGCTTTAAGTGGTGGTAGACTTCGTTCTCACTAACTAATGATAGATGTTTGAATACAAATTTTCTCATATTTCTTTATCTGAATTTGGTTGGTTCAAGATAATGTTTACAACTAAACACTTCCCAAAGTAGATAGATACGAATAATACTGAAGACGGATGCGGATGCGATCCAGAAAATGCATTACCCGTTATGGCTCCACAGCACTCTTCTTCTTTTAGGCCTCCCAATTTCTTCTTCATGTCTTATCTAATCCATTAGGACACATATAAGTTAAAATTGCAATACTGCTACATACAACAATTTCCGTATGCTTTTATTTCATTTTTAATTGAAATTTATAACTTTTAAACTGTTTAACGAATTGTCAACAATCAAAAAGGGTATGTTACATTGTATATGTACAGTAGTGGTCAAAACATTTGTAACTGAATCTTCAAGTTCAAAAGCTCTCTTAAATATTTAATTTTTGAAGCATTTCACAGATAATAAGATACCATCCGTGTTCGAAATGATCACAAACGGTGCCATAATTGTATCAACCACGTTTGTGGTCACTTTGTACAAAGATGGTGTAAAAGTGGCGACAACGGTAGCGTTGATAATGTGATAACGTACGTGTACAATGTGACACCATATCGGTGTCAAATAAGGCGGTGTCGAACTGGATCACACCGGTGTGAAATTGACACCGCAACGGTGTCGAACTAACAACATACCGGTGTCGAATTTACAACATAATGGTGTCAAATTGTCACAGCATCGACGTCGAACTGACGACATACTAGTGTCGACTACATGCTACTCGTTGCTAACCTCTTTCTCAATTGATTAAAATAATAAAAGCAAATACAATTAGCCAATTCACTATGTCTGCTATTGTGTTCTATTGTCCTATTGTCATAAATATTTATGACTGTCATAAAAATGTTGTTGGTATTTCTCATTAATAATATTATATGACAATAGTACTTTGAAACCTATGTTTTCTCATCGTGCTATTGAATTCAGTGATGCCACACTCATATTACTGCGTTTTTTGTTTGGAAAAGTTGCCATGATTGATTTTATTATATGTTTTCTGTTGTTTACAAAATTTCTGTGTAGTCGTATAATGTTTATTGAAATACACAATGGCTGACATACGACAGGTCGTTCACAGTAGTGCTATTTGACCCTAAATAGCACTTTAGGATTTAGGAATTTAGCAGACATTGTGAATTGGCTAAATATCTTATAAACGTAGTTAAGTATAAAAAAATATTATATGTATAATAAATAAGAAAGTACAAAATATAATTAAATTTAAACAAACTTTAAAATAAATTTTACTATTATTCAGGGTATACATGAAATGGAACTGTTACCAAATATAAAAGAATCAGGCAAGTGCGAGTTAGTCTCCGTACTATGTTTAGTACTCCTTTAAAAACTCAAGTTGTTAATTTTTTCATGTCTTATGGGGCACCCTTTTCTATTTTAAAATCAAAGTAATATTCGCGAAAATTGCATCGCAATGGGAATTGCTATAGTGGCCACAGTTTCAAGAGTCTACCCATTATGGTTCAAAACTTATGCGTTATACATGCAAATCACACCCCTATCGGAACACTCTTTAATTTTTAGATTTATTTTTTTAGACTTGTTTATAAAGCGAACTAAGTTTTAATTGCTGTTTTTAAATCTTGAGTCTATTCCTCCTACAGTTCATGAAATAGGCAAATATTGTTGCTATAGCGTTAACAGCTATACATCATCTGCGAAAATTTCATGAGTCTACCTATTACGGTTCCAGAGATAAAAGGCGCTGACAGACGGGCAGACGGACAAACGGATAGACATTGTAGCGAAAACAATAGGGTTACGTTTTTACACTTTGTGTACGTAAAAACTATACACAAAAAAATAAAGGAAACACTACTTTGTTATTTAAAAATTACGTTCATTTAATTTTCCAGAGGAAAAACAGAACAAATTTCGTCCAATAATCGATTATAATCTTGTGTGCAAAGTACCATATTTTTGCTTGAAACAGCTTCAATAATGACTTTAATTATGAAGTCTCTATGCTCACTCGTTAGTTAAATATTTGGATCGGCATATTCAAGCATTGACTTTCTTAGTGACATATCGCCTAATAATGTTTTAAAATCCTAATTATATAGTTCAAATATGCGTTGTTATATAACTTTTGCTATTTATTTTATTAAATCTCCCTTTTAATAAAACACCTCCTTTTTTAGAGCATCTTGACTGAGTGCTTGTAGAATTCTCACTGCGCCTCCACCACACTTCTACTTTCGATGGCATTGATATTGATTCATCATCGCTTTCGAGCTACAAAATTTATTAAAACTTAAAAATATTGCCTTCTTTTTTTCAAGCAAACAGCGTTTCTCGGAAATCTACACGCAGTCCTAGTGGTGGCACAACTTCCTTTAATTCTTTCTTATTTAAATAACGCATGCTTCTGAATGTTATTTACGCCGCTAAATTAAAAAAACTACATGTAATACGTTGCTGGTTTACATTTTGAGTTACTCACATATTAAATAATCATAAATTGATTTCATAGTTATGTTTCCAATTTTATGTTTCCATCGTAATGGAATGTCACATAAAGAAATCTTATTACAGTATTCCGTTCCTTAATCAAATATTGCCGAATAGTCGATAGTGGCAATATCTATAGAGTGCATAAGGGAGAAAGACCTCGTATAACAACTGCACGGGAAGATCGAAAATCAAAAATTTTTTCATAAAATATACCATTTATGTTAGTCTTTCAACAATAAAACGTACAGCCTTACAGATCTTCAAAGTTACAATGTACAAAAAAACCGTTTGTATCCGAAAAAGCCGAAAGACTCGGCTCTTCTTTGCCTGAGCACATTTAAATTGGACTCCATAATAACTAAAAAATGTACTTTCTTGTGACGAGTCTTAATTCCATATTCTGGAATCATAATGTGGAAAAATTAACATCTATACACATAATAAAACAGTAACTCATTTCCTGTCTTCTGTGTCTTTCTGTCTGCGTTCGCATTAACAATTACTGGATAGATTTTAACAAAATTTTTTGAGGAGGTACTTTAGTATCCTGATTCCAATATAGGATAATTTTTTCCGCAAAAGTATCATATTTCTAAGAGAAAGTGGAGAAAAGGCAGTGAATGTACCTAATTTTATCTATTTAGCTGTAGCATACTTTAAGGGGCCTTTTGTTTTCAAAAGCGGGATATTTTAAACACGGATATTTTAAAACAGAGTATATCAAAATCCCAAACGGTTTGCAAAATATGAGCTTGAGTAAATGATCATTTTTTTGCAAAAATGACATCGAGGCCCCACATCTTTGAGGGCCCATAAAAAAAAACCTGGAGGACTTTGGGCAAAACTGGGAGACAGGGGTCTTTTTTTTGGTCTTTCTCACGTAGTGGTGTCCGTATATGGTTATTTTTTTCCGTGTTGCACTGTGTAATTATTAAAATTTCATTTTATTTTGACAATATAGCTTATGTATTTTTGTTCTCAATATTACGCAATTTCCGAATGTTTTTCAATTTCTACTTTAACGAGTGTGCTTACTTCCTTTTAAGGGGGCTCAAAATTAGCCCCTTGCTATGCAATTCAATATTATTGGGTACCATTTTTTGAAAGATAAGATTCAAATATCTTTGAAAAACAAATCCTTGGATAATATTTATCCGATGTAATTTTCTTATAAATTATTATGCTGTGAACGCGTCATACTCATAATTAATATCCTCAATTATCCCATTTCCAACTAATTTAAAACGTATAATTGAGGAGGTCAATAATTCCATTTTTTATTATTTTTGTCTGAATCCTATTCTACAGCCAAGCCTCAATAATTACACTGTAATTACTTGCTGACAAAAAAATTCAACTCTACTATAATAATTTTTATAAAATCTGTGATTAATTTCCTAATCCATGTGTTAATTAATTATATTAAATGCTTTTGATAATTAATTATATTAAATGCTTTTGATATCTGCGTAGCCTTGAACATATAAGCAGTAAACTATGTTTTTTACCAACTTCGATATAAGGAAAGATTATTATTTTAACGACTTGAAAAAAAGGTGGGATGTTATCAATTTGTCCGTGGTTTTTTATGTTTGTGCGGGCAGAACTCCGTCAAGTTTTTATCAAAATTCGATTTTTTGTATCCTAAAGTGTTCGGGTTTTTAAATTAATAATTTAATTTAATGGGAACATTAACACGTGACTTTTACTTGTCTTTTGAACCGGCATTTCCAATTTCCACTAAATGCATTTCAGTAGAGCTTCCATTAAACGAAAATAATAAGAGCTAAACTTAAAAATTAAACCTTGTCTCCATAGGTGGCATAATTAGAAATACATTTTTAACATTTATCGACAGCCACTTAAAAATTATACAGAATATGTGTATTATGTTATGTTCCCTATAAATTTAATAATAATTACACTGTGCTCGAATTTGACACTTATTTTTTTAACAAGCTGGGCACCCTACAGGTAAAGCTAATTCGAGTACGCTGAATTCAATGGCATTAGCCGTTTTTAGAAGTTAGCGCTCGTATTTGCGATATTCGCGATTCTTCTTTTAAGTTCCAGCAAATGTCACCTAACACCGAATCCAATTTTTTACCACTGTATGATGGAATCGCTCTCCATGCTCGTCAGAATCAGCTGGTGATTGTTCAGCAAACTTGTTGGTATGAAAATGCATAAAATGAATCTTTAAAGATATTTTAACATTAATACGCTGAAAAGCGGTAAGCATTTTTTCTATATGAATGCGCCAGTTGTCAGACCGATTAATTCCTAAAACGTTGTCAATAACCGCTTTTACATAGTTCCATGCCTCAACCTCATCCATACTGAGGGCATCTTCAAATAACTTATCCTTCATCAAGCGTTGGATATCTGGCCCATTAAGTATTCCTGTAAAAAACGAAATATGAATTCAAGATATTGGTATAAGATAAGATAAATTAATACAAACCTTCTTTTATTTTCATACGACTTAATCTTGGAAAAATACGATATAATTCGTTAAACGAATTTCCATCCGGATTAAGTACTTTAATAAAGTGTTTCCTAGTTTTATACATATGTATGTAGCGGCGGTAAAAAAACTTTATCAATTGATACAACTGGATTTTCAACAATATTTTTTTCGCAATTTAACTTTTTCACGTTGAGGCCAGTCATGTGTGTTGTACTGATCACCACTATAGTCAAAACAGTATAAGAATATCGTTTTTATAGTACTTTAGCGTACAAATTTTAAATCGCGAATATCGCGAATACGAGCGCTAACTTCGAAAAACGGTTAATGCCATTGAATTTTGCGTACTCGAATTAGCTTTACCAGCAAGGTGCCCTGCTTGTTAAGATTTGCGACTAGCGCAGTGTTATTATTAAATATATTATAGGAAGACATTAGAAATTTAAACAAAGTACCATATCTGAAATAACCAGAAATTTTCCCATTGGTAATAATGTAAATTATGTGGCCTTGTCTATTAAAGAGTGATAGGTAGACATTTAAAATATATGCTTAAGGCCATAAATCACTATCATACTCAGTTCTACGATCTTTCAAAATGTGTTTCAGCATGTGTTTTAAAAAAATATGGCAGTTTGAATTAGAAATGTACGTGTGTGACAGACTTTTTAACAGGTCTGTACGATTTGATAATCTTTTGAAAAAATTCATAAAATATTATTTTTCCATGCGATCAGAGTTGCAAAATCTTTTTTCATATGATAGTGTGGCATCTATAACGCTATTTTAAAACAATTTTTCGAATACAGCAGAATACTGTCAGATTTTTTTGTGATTAAATCGTACGATTGTGTAGGATAGTGATCTGACAGAAGAGTATTCGAGCATAAACGTTCTAAAAGTAATGTATCTAAGTATCTAAACGTTCTGCTAAATAACAATTAAATATGTACATATTACAAAACTAAAAGAAGATGAAAACCTGATGCTGAAATGTTAATTTAAGGATAACAGTAGACAAAATATTTATCTTAATGCTCTGTGCTTTCAGAAACAAGAGAATTCCTCTTTTCAAAATTGTTTACGTTTATTTTTAATTTTCATTGCATATACAACGTGTTGTCATGTAAAATTGTTCAAACTTCAAGTTTGTATCGAACTTAACTTTCGAACTCAATCAGCCAGTTTTTGAATTTTTCGAAATAACACAAAAATGCAAGCAAGTGAGAGTAACATTATTTGCGTATAAAAGATATATGTACATTGGAAAAATGTACTGAATATTGAGCATAAAATTATATTTATTACACTACATGAAAAAGCATTAAATGTTAAAGGTGCTACTAATATACAATAAATACTTGATACTGTTCTAGAAAAATATCATTTTATTGTTTAAATTATTTTATTGTACTTAAATGGGGATTCGAATTGGACTCGTTTTGTACATTCTTATGTTGAACCAGTATAGGTAACTGACACTTGAATTTTAAAAATCGGATGTGCTAAGTATATTTTTATAAACTAGCACGAGGCAATTTTTTTGAAAACTTTAACTCTTTTATATATATATGTGTTCTTTTCCCTTTCGTAAAAAAGAGAAAACAGGACCCATAAATGCAGGACCCTAAATACATCATTGCACGAAAGTGTACTTGAAGGCTAGACTTAAAATTCGTTGAATTTAAAAAATCCAACAAAATCATTTACTACTAAAAATTATACGTCTATTAATACTAATAATGCAACACTAGTCCTCTTAACTGTTATCTACTTTTGTACTACTGTCCAATTTTGATTAAGCAACCTGAAAAAAGTGAAATTTTAAATTTTTACTTTTAAAAAATTATATTTGAAATTTTTTAAATAATATTATTTATTTCTCATAACGCAAAATTCAAAATATAATTTTTAAAGGTAATAGCATAAGCACGGTGCATAAATACTATTTTCGTATTTTTTAATTTTTTCAATTTTTATTTTTGTTTTTCAGAAACTCTTTTTGATACATTATGAATGGTATCCAATGGAAACCCTTAATGTAGAAAATAGAAAGAAAAGTAAAGTTTTTTAATTTTTTAAATTTAAAATGGTTACTATGTTTTTTGTTTAGAAATTTTGGATTTTTTCTTGATTTCTGGATTTAATAAACTTCTCATTTGGTTTATTAAATTTTGAGCATAAGAATCTGGGTTTTTATTCGGAAAACAGTGAAATATCTATATGCCATATGGATATGCTTTCCAATAGTAATCTGTTTGGATTACTATATAATAATAAATTAAAAAAAAGGAATTATGCGTTATAAGAAATAAATAATATTATTATTTTTTACTTAAAAAATCGTCGTAACAGCGCATATAATGCCAAACTAATCGTCGATTCGTGGGTTAAGCATCACGATTGCTTACACTCGACCAAGGTATATTTATTTTACTAGGTAGTGGCGTCCCTACAACAAATACAACAATACAAGAACAACATGGCATTTTGTTGTTGCTTTGTAGTTCGAAATGTCAAATAACATATAAGAAAATTGAGAAGGCGTGTATGTGTTTTATTGCTTTCTCACTTCTACACTATAAAATTTCTGAACACATACAACATTTGACATGTCGAACTACTAAATCAGCTGGGCGGACGACACTACCTAGTAAGATAAATATACCTTGCACTCGACCATATTCAGAACCGTGAGGCCACTTCTAATAAGTGACTGGCAAAAATCTGACGCAATTTAAAAATGGTTTATATCTTTTTGGAACTGTGTACGAAAAATGATTCCATCACAACACAGCAAAGAACATTTAAAAGAGCGGGTTTCCTAGAGTGAAGAAGCAGCAAAGAAGACTCAGGTGGGTCTGGCACTGGCAGACTGCCAGCCACAGTTTGAATGAATTGTGCTACTAATGGCAACTACCTTGCGACTTTTTTTGGTTTCAAAATTTATAAAAATATCTGGTGTAAGAGGAGCAAATTATTGTATTTTTTCACATTCACCCCAATCACGAATAATTATTCACATGAAAAAACTCCCAAATTTTTCTATCGTGAATGATTCTAAAAATAATTTACTTGTATTTTACGGAAGAAATCATTCACGATAGAAATTTTGGGAGTTTTTTCATGGGAATAAATATTTGTGATTTTGGTGATGAGCAATTAATATTAATATTTTTACTTTCTTTGGAAAGGGATAGGTGTATTTAATACGGATATGATAGTAAAAGCTTCACTTTCGCAACATTGCAATTGCACGTTGTATTTATTTTTAGAGCAGTGAAGCATCGCCTTAGGTGTTATTTAGGCGTATTGGTTTGAAGTTAGTAAAGCACTTTTAATAATTATTTTTCTTCGCCGGCGATTTAGTGCTATACTTCTGAATTGATCGCTAAATTAAACCCTTTTTTTTTGCTTGCAAAATCATTAGTTTATCTTTTGTCTTTATATAAAAGAACTTTTAATTACAAAATAAGAAAATTTAATGATTAAATTTTTAGGATTTTAATTGACAATGAAAAAATATATAATATTGACATAAAATATATATATTACCCTATAAGCAACTCAACTAACTTTTAATGCACTTTAAGCTAACTATTTTGCAACCAGTAGTAGTTGAGACTTGGATTATTTTTATTAAAAATAACTCACTTTTAACAATGTGATCTCCTAGGGTGTAGTTAGTTGTCTTACTGACTACTCAGAAGTTTGCGTAAAGTTAGTCAATTTGTAGTTAGCTATAAACTGAATATATATCAGTTATCTATAAAGCGAATTTGTAAAAATATGCAATAATTTTTTTTTAATTTTTCCCTGTTTATTATTATTTCCTGCATCTTTGATTGAAGGCTTCATAACTAAAAATAAATAATTATAAATAAATAAATAAATAAATAAATATATAAAAATAAATGAAATGCTTGATAGTCAATAATATATTTCCTACCAAATAACATTAAGATCATAATTTAATCATAACTTAAGAACACAAAAGATCGCAAGGGATGTGACACAAATTTTCATTTTATAATTTTAAAAAAGAAATGAAAAATATTTAAAACAAAATTGTCAAAAATAATTTCATTTTTGATTTTGGGGACGTTTTGCATTTACAATGTAAATTATAGCTTATAGTCAGGCCATAAAAGTGAACTTAAAGTGTGTATGTATGTATGCATACACCCTATAGGAGATTAAGCGATAATTGTCTAAAAGGTACTAGTGCAATTACTAGAACTACAAACACTGGTGAAAATAAGGTTAGAACTTTCATTACGAAATACTAGTGCTGATGAGTTGTAGTACTTGAAGTAGTTCAAGGGTACCACTTGCAGACTCATAGTATATTTTGGTAGCAGAAAAATTTTGAATTCCCAAAAATTTTATTAATAACTAAATATGCAACTGTTTGTGCAAACCTTGGCAACACTTGTTTTTTTTCGATTCTCTTGCGAGAAAAAAATTAACTTGTGTATGCTTTTCATCACACCTTACGTCTGCATTCAGTGATGGCAAAAAACCATTCAATTGTAGAAGGACAGTAAGGAAAAATAAAAACGTGGTTTGTTTGTTGGTGTTTTGTTGAAGCTTTAATATTCTGTAATATCATTCTATTAACATGCATAATTCTCATTGTGTTTTGTAGAATTTTATTACTTATAGAGTATTTTTGGCTTCTCTAAAATTAGGAAAAAGGTTTCCTGATGATCTGGCCTGAGCAACCAGTGAAATACGTATAGGGACTAGCTCTTTCCCCCAACAAATAAATTGCATTTTTATTATAAAACGTTATGGGTAATTAGCATAATATTAAATAATGAAAAATTTGTGTTTTAGTCTAATTTTTGGAGTTTGATCTTTGAGATTTATGTGCTGTTTATGTAACCCAATTGAACAAATTGTCTATTTGTATGAAAAGCACTCAATTTTTGAGTTATTCCTATACAACATTTCTAGACGTTTTGTTCAATTGGGTTACATAAACAGCACAATAGTCTTTGCTTTATTCTATTTTTATAATGAATAATAAATTATTTTGATGAGAAATTCTAATTAGGAATTTATATTATTTTTTTTGTGTTTTGAAGAAGAATTGCCATATTACAATAGGCATTTAAAAACTAGTAATAAACTGATTCAAAAGCACCGGGTCCATGTGTTCTAGTAGGCGCACAGAGGGGTATTTTGCCAATCTAGCCGGACATTAGGCAAAAAATTTATTTTGAGAAATGTAAAAATTTAAGTATGCAACTCGACAGACAACAAAATTCTGCATCGTATAGTGAATTTTCAAGGCTTTTTCTTTAGATTTGTCGTTTTGGAACACTGTTAAAGTCAGGAAAGTTGAGTATATCGTATACGTTTTTATTGACTTTAAACGATTTTGAGAGGTTTGCAATATATTTTTTGGTGGCTAAACGAATAAAGATTTTGTATTGATTTTTTTTTCTGTGAAATGGTTTATTAGTATGTTAATTTTTATATTTTTTTTTTTTAATTTTAATGATAAAAAATTTCATTCAAAATTAAAAAAAAGTTTTTTTTTGTAAAAAAAAAAAGTGAAAAGGTTTTTAAGAGTGATCTTCATCGCGTCCCTAAAAATGTTATATATCACTATAAAATTTGCGATCTCTACTTTTATACTGTAAAAAAACAGCTTGCGCATAGGTGCGCCATTTTTTTGGCGATTTTTTAAAAATTACACCTTTTTCTGTTGCTTCTTATCTTACATAAGTAAATACGAGTAAGAAACCTTTTTATATTGTTAAAACATTTTGGTTTTCAATAACTGAAGGTAGATGTTTTTTATTTAAATCATTAAATCATACTTGTAAAAAAATGAGCAAAAAGGTAAAACAGTAATTTTACCCACCCCCATAGCTTACATATATACATAGATACCTGTGCAGCTACGAAAATAAGTGTTATCCTCGAAAAGAAGCATATAACATAACGGAAACATGTTCTCAAATAAATATTCAAGATTTGCTTAACCATACTGCAAGTAGATTAATAACATATTTAAAAGATGTTGTATGTGACTCAAGAATAAAAGGATGTACCTCCTTGGAACTAATAAGCAAATGGGGCTGCGATGGATCACATCAGGCTCAATTTAAGCAAAAGATGGTAAATTATGCCTTAGATTCACATATATTTCAGAGCAGTTTCGTACCACTTCGACTGATGTATGGTACAAAAGGAAAAAATATATTATGGCAAAATCCAACCCCCGACCTATTCGCATCAGATTTGTTAAAGAAGCTGTGGATGTAATCCAAGAAGAAATTGACTATGTACAAGAGGCCATTAGTACATTACAAAACACAAATTTTTCACTAGAAGGAAAGTTGTATGTCATAAAGCATACAATGGTATTTACAATGATAGATGCAAAAGTATGTAATGCCGCTTCACAAAACACGTCCACAATGAAGTGCTATATTTGTGGAGGTACTTCAAAAGAGTTTAACAATTTAAATATAAAAAGAGATATAGATGTAGATGCCCTTTCTTTCGGACTATCTACTTTGCACGCCAGAATTCGCCTATTTGTCATATAAACTGACTGTGAAAAAATGGCAAATAAAATCTGATGCGGAGAAAGCCATTGTTAAAGCGAGAAAAAAAATATACAAGAAAAATTTAGAAGTGAACTAGGGCTAATAGTGGATGTACCGAAAGCTGGATTTGGAAACACCAATGATGGTAACACTAGCAGAAGATTTTTTTCCAATCCTAAATTAGCTGCAGAAATAACTGGAATTGAATTTGATTTCATATACCGAATCAAGGTTATTATTGAAGTAATATCAAGTGGTCACAAAATCCAATTACACGAGTTTGCCGATTATTGCTTAGATACTGCAAAACTTTACGTTTCTCTATATGAGTGGCATCCTATGACACCTACAATGCACAAGATTTTAATACATGGTGCAACTGTTATGAATGAGGCATTGTTGCCTATTGGGCTATTATCAGAAGAAGCGGCTGAGGCACGAAACAAGCATTTCCGGCTTTACAGGCAGAATTTCGCTAGAAAGTTTTCAAGGGTTCAGTGTAACTTAGATATTATTAATAGGCTTTTGATTAAAATGATTATTTTTAGAAAATTGGCAAAAAAAATTTTTTTTTTCACTGGGAAGTTTTGGGGGTGGGATTGGAGGAAGACCTCCCCCTGCCCATAAAAATAAATTTTTATGGTTTTAAGAAGTATAAAATCTATTTCTTTGAATAATTGCATTATTTTTTTAAATAATATTTTATTTAACCGCTCACAAAAGGGGCGGGGCTAAAAATGGACTTAAGAAAAATGGACTTAAGAATCACTTAAGTCCAACTTTAAGTTTTTGAACATTCTTTGACCTTAAAAGTTGTAATTGCTAAACAAAATACCGGGAAAATTAAAAAAAAATTGCATTTTTCAGAGGTAGGATTAGTTCTTCCAAGGGGAACTTTTTTCTCCTTCGTCCGATTTTTACTATTTTCTAACTTTGACAGCCAATGACCATAGCAGATTTTTCTGCGAAGTTTCATAGACCTAGGTGCACTCAGTAAATTTTTAGAGCCAATATAAACTAAAAAATAAAGTAATGTCCGGCTAGATTGGCAAAATACCCCTATGTGAGGCGTTTAGAACAAATGGTACTAGTAATATGTTAAGATGGTATAGAAAAGTTTACAGTTGAGAACTAGTACTCGTGCTTTTTGTACTAGTAAAACATTAGTGACACACTAGTTCGATCTCCTACAGGGTATGTATGTGCCTGGCCAGGTACAACTCTACTAAGAAGAAGAAAAATTAAAAAAAAAAATTTTAATTTAAATTTATTTTATTTTATTAATCATTTCAGTACGAGATGCTGCTATAACACATTACAGTGTTCAAGGAAACATTTAAGGCAGTCATGTCATTTTTATAATTCATTAATATAAATTATATTCCACCCTATTAGAAAAATGCAAACAAATTCAATCATTTAAATATGTATGAAATTCGTGATGATGTTTTTTTTTCATTCCACTTAAAATGCTGAATAATTGAAAATATTATTATTGTTAAATTCATTATTATTGTTAATATTGATTATTGTTAAATATTTAGGAAAAATTAATTTACCCAAAGTAACAAAGCACCGGCACTAAAGGTACAAACCCTGAGAATGATTCTGAAGTTTGTTATTTTTTTTAAATAAATATTAATGATTTATTTAAACAATAAAAAAACAACACAGAAAATTGTTTATACATACACTAAATGTCAACCATGTTAATTAATTGCTTAAGTATTACGTTAATTGCTAGAAAAACGAACAAAATAAATTAAATTAATATGAAATTCAAATAAAGCAAAAAAGGTAAATAATTAATATTAAAAAGTAATTATTTCGATTTTATTTTTTACTGTATAATGAATAAATTTAATTAAAGAAACAAAGAATAAAATATAATTGGAAATAAAGGAGAAGTTAAAATTAAATCAATATTTCGATTGAATAGAATCATAGAACTTTTTATGAAAACGTAAATACCACAGTTCGTTAATATATTTTAATCTCGAAATGTTTTGCCTTCCCCTGAGGTTTCAATCGTAAAAAAATTTCCCGTGAATATTTATATGTATTTATGTGTAAAACCTAATCGTGAATTATTTTTGACCATCAATGTTTTTTTTAACTTTTTTTTTTAAATTTAATGCATATAAAATTCATTAGTTTAATTTTTGCTGGAGATTTAAGTAGTTTTATTTTACCAAAAGAAAGATCATTTAATGACAAAGCGATATACCCTCTGCAAAGAACCGCGCTCAGGCACTAAGCTGCAAGGTTGGCGAATTATCATATGATTTTTTTGTAGCTAGCAGAAAATTAAATTGAGAGTATTTAAAAACAAGTTAGAGTGCTATATTCGGCCGCGCCGAATATTCTATACCCTTCACCACGGTGATTTTATTTATACAGACGTGTACAGCATTATCCATATTGTAAAGAAATAGAAGACAAATGAAAACAAATTCCGTTTGCTACAATTGTCGCCGTG
Organism: Phasia obesa; assembly: GCA_949628195.1. Taxonomy (NCBI): domain Eukaryota; kingdom Metazoa; phylum Arthropoda; class Insecta; order Diptera; family Tachinidae; genus Phasia; species Phasia obesa. The sequence goes on along the minus strand of OX451218.1, from coordinate 35,480,094 downwards.
TTGTCAGCTACTTAATGATATTGAAGCCGACAGCTATATCGTAAACTCTGACATTGTTGTAGAAATACTTATTTTGCTTTTATAAAATTAAATAACTTTTTCAAAAACTTATAAATATTTCCTCCAAAACTTTTTATTTTATATGAATTTGTAATTTACAATTTTGTGACATTTTCTTTTGTTGAATAAAATAGAAATTAGCCTAAGTTGACGACAGCCACAATGGATGTCGTGTATACATGTAGCTATATTGGCTTCAAAATAATCGCTTACCTATAAACGTGTGTATTTTATTTTTGACAGTTTGTAGTGGGTATCCTGATGATGTGTATGTGTTTAATGCACCTAGGTTTTAAAACAGAGATATCATCTATATAATAATCAAACACATTTAAAAAAATATGTTACTCTATATACACACATACATCCATATGTATATTCTTAATATTAATTATATGTTATGTTACACTCATAATTTTAATTTTCAGAGAAATATTGAAATTTTTGTTTTAATTTTTCGAAAATTGTGTCTACAAATATTTTATAAAAATATTTTTTTAAAAATTTTTTGGAAAATTTAAAAAAAAAATTTTTTTGAATATTTTTCTGTAAAATACCTTTTTAAAAATGTTTTGTAAATTTTTTTGTAAAAAGTTTTTTTTTTATTTTTTTTTTAATTTTATTGAGATAATTTGTTAAATTTTGGACCTTTCTCCGATCTATTGATTTAGAATGGTCAGACTAAAACAAAAAGAAATCGTTACAAAAAAAAAAAACTGCTTTTAACTGCTCCTATTTGTCAGTGGGTACCCTGTGGCTACCTCTATGCGTATTGCTTTCTATTAAGGTCTCTAATACAAATCAAAGCAGAAAAACCCTACCAATCTAAAAACAAACAATCGCCCCTCGCAGGGGTTATTGATCCCCCGAGATCTGTATGCACTCCTTGCGATCTACCTGTCGCATTCTAATATTTATTTGACAAAAAAAGGCAAAACAGAATCATTAAAGCCGAAAAAAATTAAAAAAAAGCGTAAAAAAATATAGGTGGGCGTTGTTTTTGGCCCGTAGCCTCCAAAGGAATGATCCGATGTTGCTGAATTGCAATACCAAAATTTTCGAAACTATGCCTGACAGATTGGTGTGCTTAAATTTTTTGTATCTCTTCTGGTGCCTTGGCAAATGACATTACCACTCTAACACGGACAGACGGACATCGCTTAATCAACTTCTCTATGTATAAGGATCCAGAATATATATACTTTATGGGGTCGCAAATGAATATTGTAGAAATTACACACGGAATGACAAACTTATATATACCCTTTCCACCTGTGGTGAAGGGTATAATAAAGACTTATTTAAGATGTTGCATATATATATAGAAAAAAAATCTGAAAAAATAACAATGGAATGAAATCAAAATAAATATGTATACATGCAGCTACCTCTTGTGTCCACTCTGCAGTGTAGGTGTCAGAAATTTGATTTGAATCAAGGACTATTATAAATCAACTACATAAGAAAACTTACTTTAATGTGAACTGAAGAAGGTTTTATGAGATAAAGGTAGCTAAGCTTTTGGGAATAACTCAAATTATAATGTGGGTACAAAGTATTTAAAATAAACCGGTTTACTACGACTTTAAGATGTCCATGGAATTATTATTAGAAATTATTACTGGGTTGCCGCCTTTCCGGTGAAAGCATTAGTTTGTGATATGAGCCCAACCAAGTGTTAGGTTTGGAGATATCTAGGCATAACACCAAGTAATTGTTAAACATCACTTGCGATGCTTAACATGCACGATACTCCACACTTAACATTTAGTTTCTTAGACATTTTAACATGATGTGGCATTTTTCAATTAAGGATTTTTTAAATATTTTCGAAATCGCAATGTTGTTTTCCAATACAACATCAAACGCCATTCGATAGTGTTATTCTTTAGCAATGCTCATATACAAAGCCATATGCAGATTTTATTCAACTGCTTGAGTACACCTAATTCGTCTCCTAGAAATTATATTATATTTATTTTAACTTGAAACCTAAAAGTCAAACTATTATTTCCCTAGGAAATAATACAGCAAATATTTGGAACGTCAGTAATATCCACTCACATATAAATTTGATAAATTTGTAGAAATTTTAACAAATTAGAAGTTTTTTTTTTTTGATATGAAAATGTACGAAGCATATTTATTGTCTAGTTATTAGTTGGCGAAAGAACCATTTTAATCAGTTGAAGTTAAAGTAATTTTTCTAGGTGATTTCGCAAGCATTATTAAAAATAGTTGCTTTTTGTTGTTAACTTAGATTATCCTCACCTTACTAAAAACGAATAAAACGAAAATTTAATGTTTGGTTATAACAATTTTTTATTACCATTTAAATTTTTATTGTTGTTTTATAATATTTAATATTTTGTATGGCCTCCTTTTGTTGAAATGACGTCGAAAATTCGGGTTTGCATTGATTGAGTCGTACAGAGATTGTAAATAATTTAATGAAATTTCAGACCAAGCGGATTTTTTTGCTTCTTTTAGCTCCTCTTTTGTACCGAATTGTCTTTCTCCTTCATAAACTTTAAACTAGGCATCCCCAAACATTTTCGATAATGTTTAAATCAGGAGAATATGGTGGCCCTGATAAAATTTCAACTTTCTGCTCCTGAAGCCACAATGCGAGCAGTGTGGATGGAGGCATTGCCGTGTTGAAAAACGAAAGATAGTTGGCCAAAAATATCCTTAAATTCCATAAACGCAGTTTAAAGCAAGTTTTTGTAACTATCTCCAGTCATTCGCTCATCGACAAAAACTAAACTAGCAGCCCCATAAGAAGTTATAACGCCCCAGACCATTACGCCACCCTCTCTGCTATGGTGACCGCTTAAAATCTTTTCCTCCTTCCTGATATCCTGGAAATAATAATTATATCCATCTGGGCCATCAATATTAAAACGCTTTTCATCTGAAAATCATCTGAAATATCCTCCAACGTTTCCAGTCGTTCTCTTGCTGACCTTTTTGAACCACCCACGACATGTGGTCTTTCGAAAATTGCAATCTCTCTTGCTTATGTACGACTTTCAGTGGTGGCTTTTATTGAAGTTTCCGACGCTTCAAGTGTTTTTAACTTTTTATCACTTTATAAATTGTTGTTTTGCTCACTTGGACACCGGCAGCATCGCCAATTTTACTTAAACTCATTGTTGAATTCGAAGCAACTTGGAGTATTTTGCGCCTATCCCGATCTGAAACTTTTCTGTACGTCTTTCCTTTATACCGTTTACCTCCGATGGATTTTTGAGATAATTGTTTACAACCCTCGGACTTCGGCAAAGTTTTCTGGCAATAGCACGATTAGAAAGCCGTTGTTCATGGTACGCATCAATTTTTGACATTTCAGTGGAAGTAAGCGACGGCTGATTTCTCATACTTCTTTTTTTTAATAAATAACACGTTTATCTGTCAAAACTAAATGTTATTTAATAAAATTTTTTCGTAGAAATGCAAAAAAAAAATTAAAAATTTTGCACTGAGGCTAATCTAAGTTAACACTGAAATATTCATATTTTTTCTGCTGCTGACAAAAACAAATTGAAAACTCCCGTTAACTTTAACTGACCCATTTATAATTTCTATCAATATAACAACAAGGTACCTTCTTGCCAACGACTTAAATATATATTTTCTAGTTACAAAAGAAACAACAAAATTTTTGCAATTCTTTATAATTATGAAGTCAGGCTATTCTAAGTTAACGGAGTGTAAGTTGCTTCGAACGAACACCATAAAATTTATTTTATTCCATTGTACTGGATAAAAAAATTTACAAATTTTCTTTTTACAAATAATACCTCGGTGTGTTAATGGTCTCTTTTTGGTCAAAAATTAACAACGGTGGCCTAAATGATCACATAATGAAGACATGACAATGGTACTTTTAAAGGTGATGCTTGAGAACAGATTTTTTTTATAAGATTCAAAAGCTAAATGGTAACAATACTAATGCCACACAAATTCGTCAAAATTTTTCCAACCAGAAAAAAACATGGGTTGGAAGATGAGAACAATAATAATAGGTAATCAATCGATCTATCAGATAAAACAATAGAATTTTTTTTTAAATCCGTATAAACTCTTATGTACGTCGTTTAAATAGTCGTCTTAATGTACAAACAAGTTCGTCAAATGCTAAAACCTTGTGCTATTCAGTACTTTAATTTAAAATTAATAGCAAAATAGTATTTTTTATTTCTTATTCAGCAGCAACCAGCACACTCTTAACAAGAAATACTGATGCAGTGGTTATTGAAGCAGGCATCTACACACAATAACTTTTTATTTAATTTATTGATAAAATCTAATTTATATATCCTTGAACCCGTAATCTTTAGTAAACTTTAAGTTAATAAATTGTATTTTATTTTAAATTTAAACATATTTATTTTTTATTTAACAACAACAAGAACTGTATTAAAAACAAATTATGCTGCAGTAGTTGTTGCAGCCACCACATCAATAATTGCAAATCTTTCTTACACAAGTAAAATTTCGCTGCAGCCCCAGTTGCATCAGCTAGAAAATATGTAACTTTCAACAGCAACTTTAATTTTGAAACCAAATTAGTTCGGCGATATTAATCAAAAAAAAAAAAAAAATCAATTTAAATGTTTCTTTAGCTTATCTAAATTTTGGGTGGAGGTTTGCTGATTAGCGAATTTAAGCGCTTATACGCAAAGAAATAACATGGTTAAAGTAACCATAATCTAAGAGCAATATTTTATGAATTAATAATATAGTTATAGTTAAACCATATTATTATTAATATTAGCATTATATGGTTAAATTAAATAATTAAAATAAGATTACAAACTATGAAATGTTAGTTTTCTTAAATTGTCGATAATAAAACGCACAATTATTTTTTATTTGTTTTATTAATCATTTCATTAACACATAATTGTTACTACGTTATGTAGTTGGTGATAACGTTGAATTAGCATTTTACATGTTTCAAGCCATGTTTGAAGAACATAATGGTGGGCACACTTTGGCCATCGATTTCACGGTATTCGCATATGGCAACGATTTCATCACAGTACATGGACTCACCAGTAAAGAATTGTAAATCCTTAAAACGGCTCAAGGTAAGGTAATGAAAGAAACCTATTTAATGTTGTTCTTGAAGTCATGTTGTTCTTTATCCGGGGATGGATGCAAGTACAAAGTGAAGTCATTCTAGTCTCCGAAAGCAGATCGTTCTTGTAAACGGTTATTGAGAACAGTACCAACACTGGTCTCAATGGTTGGGTCAGTACCCTCGTCAGCTTCTTTAGTTGAGGGATTGAAACCTATAATTTTAATGTCACTTTCGCTGCGGCTTACTACTTTACCATAAACCTCGTAAATAACATTATCGACCTATTTTATTTTGTAAGTATCTTCTAACATTTCATCACCAACAATGATATACTTGTAGATTTTCATGACATAGAGGTGTTATTGCCTTTTGTGGTATAAAAATTAAAAAATAAATTTCAGTCGCATACCTAGAGACACAAATTGCGGAAATCAATGCACTTTATTTGCCACGCGCTCAGTTCAACAGCGAAAAGGTAATAATGAAATATGTACATTAGGATGGAACGAAAAAATATTTTTTTCAATTTCAATAGGAAATAGTGATATCGTTAAGTCAATTGTAAAGTTTTAAAAAGTTAGAGTAGTGTAAGAGGTGCCGCAAAACACAATGCTCCAGATCCAAATATATTGAAATTTAACAAATTTCAATACATTTCTATGTGAAAAAACCGTATTATAGAAATAAAAGGACTATTCTAAGTACACTTAATAAATTTTAGAGAAATAAAAATCATTAAAATATAATATCTACCCCCTCCTTACTAAAACAAAGAAAAACATAAATTAAAAAAAAAATATTTTCCATAATAATAAATATGAAAACCCACCAATAAAATAAAAAATATAACTATGTAAGATTTAAAGACAAAAATATATATTCAAGGCTTCTGCGGCACCTCAAGATGTGGTTCTATCACAATAAAACTTTGTAGAATAACTTTTCACATAAAAAATTATTTTTTGCCATCTACCAACGTTCCAGCCTAATGTACATATACAAGACACATTTATAAGGTAGCCTAACAATAGCGGGGAAATATTAAGGCAATCATTTACATTTACACATATAAAAAATTAACAATTTTCCCTTTAATATTTCCCTACCTGGTAAATGTACAAATAATATTTGTTTTTAACAATTTTTTGTTACTTACGAATAAATTTAACAAACAAATAACTAATATTTGTTCATCGCAACGATATATTGTTGCAGAGAATGTAATCTGGTTCCTGTGACCATAAAATAACTACGGTGTTTTTTGCGTGTATCGAAAAGACCATAGAAACTAGCTTACCCCGTAGTAATCAATTTTAGTCATTTCACTGCAACGACTGAAGGTCCTCGTTAGTATGCTCGATAATTGAGTTAGAATATTATTTGTAATTATATTATGACAATAAAACAATAATACGAATTATTTCGTAAATAGTATGATTTTGTCGTTATGCGGAAAAGGTAACACACCGTTTTGGCAAGCCATTGTTCTGCTTAGGTTAGGTTAGTTTAGGTTAAGAAGGGTTGTGCCAAAAATGGCACTTCCACTCGGAGACCCGGAGGATCTATTTTGATTCCCTTCAGCTAACTAAACCTAAGAAAACTAAAGGAAAAAGAGAGACTTATATGCGTCCTGCTACAAAAGTCTAATGTACCGGTGACCCATCTGATGGTTTTTGCTCTAGTGGCGCAATGGCCAGTGGGCACACCTACCATGACTCTTAAAAATTTCCTATCCAAGCCCAGAAGTGCTTTGGTTTTGCAGCGTCTAGTTTGGGCCAAATTGTTCATGAGATTCTGCAATCCCTCCTAACTTCACAAGATAGGTCACTTCTCCACTACCCAGCACAATCTGAACCTAATATTGTTCGCCAGCACATTAATAGCCCTTTTACACTCGCTTACCAGCTTTGATTTGACACTATGTCCTTTCAGGGCTTTAATTGTCGCTTGGCTCTCAACGTACAGGGCAACCTCCATTCCTTCTGAAACGTGTCCAGACAGCAGTTCGGTGGCTTTTAGAATCGCCATCACCTCTAACTGAAACACACTGCGTTCATCAGGTAGTCTGTAAGACATGCGTGTGTTGGTTCCAAGAATGTGGACCCCCGCACCGGTGCCCGTCTTCATCTGTGAACCATTAGTGAACACCGCAACTCCGTCGTACAGTTTTCCAGATTTAAACCAGTCTTAGCTATTCGAAAATACAACCAAGGGTATCGTGCTGAAGGTATACTCAGTTACCTCAATTCAGTCCTCAATTGGAAATAGGTGCAGAGTTATGTCCAAAGCTGCTTGAGGTGTAATTCTCGTTGCACTTGTGCTGCCAATCGAACGAAGCACATCTCTGGACCTTGGAGAGGGTTTTCCTTCGGTTATCAATGCCACCCACCAGACAGCGCTCCCATACGTGACAACGGGTCGTACAACCGAAGTGTAAATTCAATTTACTATTCTTTGACGTAGTCCCCAGTTCCTACCTATGGAGTCTTTGCATCCGTAATAGGCATTTTGAGTCTCTCCTTGGTATTCCTTTTCCAAGTATATTTACTATCTAAATAGACTCCTAAGTACTTAGCCTCCCTTTCTAGCTTCAGCTCGACGCCATGGTATCCTTTGGTGAAGTTTTATCGCTGTTCACCCGCAAACACTTGCTCGAGGCCCAAGAAAAGAGTTTTTGTTTTGCTTGCACATGAACAAAACGTAGGCAGAATACAGAACAAAAATTTGCTTATTTTTTTCCATGTGGAGAAATCGTATCAACAGCCAGTAGAAGAATATGAACGCTTGATCAACAGATAGCGTTCATTGAAAGTCAAACTTTTAAACTAAAAACAACATTTGATAGTAGACAAACTGCAAACAAATGTTCTAACAACGCAGTTTGAATAAGAACATGACACCGACAACGATGATCTTCACAAAACGTTTTAAAGTGCGCACATGAAATTGTTTAATGGTTGTACAAATCAATCGCTCTTCAAGACGTAGTGTTCTTCAAACATAACATTTTTCATTAAGTGCAAATATAATTTTTTTAATTTTGCTCTAGAAACACACATGTAAATACGTTAAATACATACATGGGCATGTAAGGAATCCTCGTAGTAAGAGGAATTATGAAACATGATTTAACAAGTATATGTACTTAGATACACAGCAGTTTATAGTTTATCTATTAAGGTAAACTATGTATACACTACTAAGAAGATTTGTATTCTTTAGCATATGAATAGAAATAATTTTTAAAACACACGTTTAGTTCGTTCGAATTTTTTATTACGATGTTCATAAACTGAATAAAAAATTTGGGAAAAAATCAAATTCGATTTATGAAAAAATTTACGGGTTATATGTTTGAAATTATTCCTAAATGTACAAATAAGAGATCTAAATAAAAATTAATTTTAGTCGATTAACCGATATAATTTGTTCGAGTTATTTTTTAATCGAAATTTACAGTTTTTCTTACTCGAACAATTAATCGACTTAAAATTAATTCTACATTTAATCGAGTGATGATTGATCGGGTGGATACTCTAGTTAATAGTACGTTTCGTAGAATTTTATTACTTGTGGAGTATTTTTGGCTTCTCTAAAATTAGGAAAAAGGTTTCCTGATGATCTGGCCTGAACAACCAGTGAAATACGTATAGGGACTAGCTCTTTTCCCCCAACAAATAAATTGCATTTTTATTATAAAACGTTATGGGTAATTAGCATAATATTAAATAATTAGTACGTTATTTATTTAATTAAAATTATAAAGGTTTTAATACCCAAAATATAAATTACTATTTGTAAATAGTTTGTACAGAATTTTATACAAAACATTTAATAAAAAAAAAATATGTACTTTTAGCGGGATCTGGACTAATTTGAATTTTATCTTAAATTGATAGTGCTCAATCGCTGGAAAGGAAAAAGAAAAAAAAATTTTTATATTTGAAATGACTACTACAGTTGAGATATTGGCGAGATTTCTTATTTTGTCAAATATGTTTTAAGTATAAGAATCTGATTTTTTATTAAAAATTGGGGAAAAAATCACTGATAAGCTACACTAGCTCTATCTAACTAGCGCCATATGGATATATTTCCATAAAAATTTTATTTTTAAAAAATTTGATTTTATTAAAAAATGCCTTAAACGTATATTGAAAATCTATTGTCGTTAACTAACACTATATTGTGTTTTGTATGCGACTTAAACGAATCAACGTGGTTTTAACCAAAACAGTCAATTACTTTCAACAAGTAGCGGCGGAATAAGCAACAAATCAACTGATTTTATAAAAACAAACAACATCAAACATGTTGTAAATGAAAATAACGCAACCAAAATAAGCTGTGAAAATTGGATATATAATGCATCTCAAACATCCAACTTAAAAAGAGTATCCAAATGAAAAAAGATACACAACACATCAAGTGTACAAATGCACACACTCGAACAGTCTAAGCCAACAAGGAAATATGAAGACACACAGATACACCCATACTTAAGTACAATTACTGTCAAAAGACGACACATAGAGCAACGACAGCACAAAAGAAAAACACAGCTCAATAATAAAAACTGCAAATAACAGCTTCAGTCGCTCTCCGAGCGTTAACGTGTACGGTCTTTAAAACGGAAGCTCTCTACAAAAAAAAAGTCGAGATACTTTTTCGAATTTTCTTGTTTTAAAAAATCAAAGACGGGTAATACTGTGTGAAATGTTTATTCAGCAAAAATAACAAATTGAAAAAAAAACTTATGAAACACAAAATAGTGTCACAACCTGTATTGGAAACGAAAAAAATAAATATTGCATAGAAAATAATAAAAGAAAAATATTTGCACACAAAAAAGTATTGAAAGAAGAAAAAAATCATTTAAACAACAAAAAAGAAAGTTTTAAAGACAGTGGCCAGTAGCTGACTGTGGTCAAGTGGAGACGACTAAACGGACGCATAAATTGTTTCTGTTTTGTTTGTGAATTTACTAAATTTAGTTTTTTTGTTTAAAATCAATGTGAACAGCGAGTTAGAAAAAGAAAGCATCCCATAAAGTTTAAATATAACAAATTTAACAAACCTCCTCCTGCTAAACCTCCGAAAAAAGTAAGAAAATTAACAACAACAACAAAAAAATAGAAAGTTTATTAAATAAATAAATAAAAAATTATCTGAAAATTTATTAAAAAAAGAATTTCTTATAATTGAGCCAAAATCAAATCGAAACGTAGCTGTGTGTTTAGTTGTGTAATTGTGTTTGTGCTCCTGTTTTAGGCCGTGTGAGTTTAAAAAGGGTCAAAAAAATTCCTTAAATTTTATGCTTAAATACAAAAGAAAAAAAATAAGCAGCAAAAAATTCTTCTCATAAATGTCTGTTGCTGTTGTTTTATACGTCATCCCTCTCTCTCCATCTTTAAGGATCAAAAGGATTACACTTTTTTTAAATATAAAAACAAACAAGCCAAACAACAACTTAAACTTAAAGGAAGGAAATGATTTGTAAACAAGTTTAAATGTCTTTTTAGTCTCCATTTTTAACACACCAACAAATACAAAATGTTAAAACTTAAGAAAAAGAAAAAAAAAACTAAAAAACTTATTTATCAAAGGAAAATGTATTTTATAATAAAATTTATATAAAAAAGAAAAAAATGGTTGAATTGAGGTTACCATCCATATAAACTCTGGTACATGCACACAAGTTTGCTACACAAATCACACCTAAACCTTGATTATCGCACTTAAAAATCAATGTATGAATCAATATATGAAAATTTTTTTTATTACAATTGTCTAGTACTTAGGCTCAATCCAGTATCGACATCCTTACGTGATGTCGTGTGTGGCGAGATAACTACACCAAAGATCCGTTTATTTAATATGGATTTGTGCATTGCCACCAAACGAATCTTTTAATTCAAAAGCATTGAAAGTATGCCGACTTTTTTTTACCGATTTAAAGGTACTGCATACTTTAAGTTATCTTTTATTTTTGAAAGCAGTATATTTTAAACAATATTGCTCAACAGATGGCGCAGTTTAAAATAATGAGGAACTCATGTTCTGTCTGTCTTTTACAGAGCTTTAAAGTAATTTTATATAAATATTTGACCTTTATCCAGGGATGGATACTTTATTTAAATTAAATACGTAAGAGTTAAAAAATCTGGTCTGGATTACTTTCAAAGCAAAATCGAACAAAATATTGTGAGGACGCACATAACGTGTGTGGGCACAGCTAGTAAACGATAAGCGCATTTGTAAAGCAAAGTAACTCATTGACTACATAGGAATACATACATATTTTGTTTATTATTAATATATTATTGTTAAAAATAATATATTATTTTGGAACACTTTTGGTTATGGCTTTAAGTTTAGCAAACAGTGTATAGTTAAAACCAACAATGTTGCATTTTTGGATATAGTTACCATTTACTGAGGAAATTTTAACCAAAATTTGTTTATCTTGAACAAAGTATTGTTAAAGAAATCTTGGATTTTTCAACCGCAACTATATATTGTTACAAAGAAAATAATGTTTTTCTTGTAACGATACCACAACCATGGTGTTTCTTTACGTGCGTTGGAGTAAGTTTCAACGGAACACTGCTCCGTTAATTGTTATCTGTTGCTGTACTAGTGTCGATTGCCGAATTATGAGAAAGCCTTGACCATTAGTTCATTAGTTAGCAAATGATGTCGAACATTCAGGGGACTCAAAAGACGTCGCGAATTGTCACTCCAGATATAGTCGATCAGAGAATGAAAGTGCGTGAAGTAGCTTATGCTGTAGGCATCCCTGCCAAACGGGTAATTTGCATTTTGCATGTAAATTTAAACATATTCATGAATTGGGCTACGAAATGCTACTTCGTTGAGTATACTCTGCAGATTTAGCCCCTTTCTATTATTTGCGGTTTCCAACTTTAAGGAAATATTTGGATGGTAACAGATTTAGCTCAAACCATTGAAGGTAACCTAGTTAAAGGGCATTGCAAAATCTTTTTAGTTTGGTGAAATAGAAAACTATAAAGACGCTGGATTAAATGTATCCAGCTTGAAGGAAACTACGGAGAGAAAAAATGCGCCTTTTAAGTAAAATATCTATTATCCAAGAAGTCAAGTATTTTAAGCGATTTGTTTAATTTGGGAAAAAACTAAAAAACAAAATTAAAACTAGAATGGGGATTCTTGAAAACAATTAAAACCACTTTCCATATAAAAAATTGTGGAAACCTTGACAATGTAAAAGCTATCCTAACAACAATGAAATTGATTTAAGGAATACAAATTACAACACGGATACTTCATTTTTTTATGGACAAAAGCGCTAGTGAAGTGAAATAAAATATATTGAAGTGAAATCAAATATATTGAACAGCTACATCATATAAAATCTAGAATCGAATATATGCGTGAGGATATTCAACTTTAACAAATAATTATTCCTTCCAAGTTATTTGGTAACTATTGTCTCTTTAGTTTTCCAATCTGCTAAATTATGGGTCCGACTTTTCTGTAATAATAATCATATTTCATAGAAATATATAGTAGGTTTCAAAGGATTATGATAGGTTTAAAAAAAAAATGTTAGGATAATAATTTATATAGTGGCAACAATGACACAAATGATTGTATTACTGGCGAATAGTCTCTAAAACAGTCGCTGCTTTCACGTACTCTTTTCGGAAATATCGAAATTTTGATATTGAGAAAGTAGTCTTTGCAAAAATGGAACTTTATGAATTACAAACATGACAACAAGAGCCTTTACATTAGTTCCGCGTATTTACATTAAAAAAATGCTTTATGAATATAAATCAGGAGTATTTGTTTTATAAATCTATTACTCATATATATTTATTATAATTTTCATTGTCTGTTTGATAGTTTATTATGCTACAATCACGGCTTAAAATTCAACCAACATTTAAAACTTGAAACATACCTAATTAGAAGATGCTCCTGGGACCAAGATGAGAAAAATAAAACATCCACATAATCGATTTTAATGAAATTTGTGAGATGCAACAGGCTATACCTGTTTTAAAAACTAGGACCAATAGAAACTTGTTTTATAAACTGATAGGTCTCTAGAAACCCAAATTGGTTATCTCTGTTTTAAATGGGACGATGGAGAAGAGCTATAAGGGGAAAACTGGCTTTTTGAAAGGGCTTAATCGAATGTAATGAACGAATTAAAATGAATTAAGCTGTGCAATCCAATATGTCTGTTTTCCATATTCTTGCTCGAAGAGGGAAAAGGGAGTACAACGAGCAGTTTTATACTGCTAAACCAATTTCAATCAAATTTCAATTTATATTACAAAATAAGCCTTACAATGCTCGCACCTGTTCAAAACCAATTTCTATGAATTTATTCTTTAATCAAATGTTTTCAAGTGTTTGTGTTCAAATCTATAATAATTTCATTACAATTTATGCCGTCTCCCGAGTGAGCAGTGTTTACCATATAAATATTTTACTGCGCAAAATATATACAGTTTGGTGAAAGTTTTTAGCTTCTTTGCTTTTCCATCGTCTTTTACAATTTTTTTTAATGGTTGTGTTTGCAAACATTTTAAAGACGGTAAAAAATTTATTATGGAAGACAAAAAAACTTTATTTAGCAAACAAATAAATATGAAAATGAAAAAAAAAAGAAATATTAAAAAGATGGTAGTAGGAAAATAACCGGCTTTCACACTTTGTTTTCTTTTTCTTGCGATCAAGAGATAAACCATTAAGAGGAAAATAAAAAACTTAAATGAAAAGAAATAGAAAAGAAACCTTTGGCTAAAATACTATTGTATGACTGGTACAAAAAGGTCTATTATTTGACTTAACTTTTAAGATTTTTTTCTTTTTAGCTTAATAACTTCATCTGTTCATAGTTTGAAAGTAGTTCTTCTTAGTCTATTGTTTTCTCTTTCTGACTGTGTGAGATTCATTGGGGTTTAACAAATCAAGTTTAAAAGAAATTAAACAAATTAAGCATTTGCTTTTCTTTTTTATATTAATTGCTTAAGAATTAATTTTTAATTTTTGTTTTAAGAAAGATTATAATAAAAAGCATTGAAGTATTGAATAAAGGGGTCAGGTGAACATCTTAAAATTTTAAGGAAGAGGTTATGTGCTGTTTTCATTAAAACATTTTTTTTTTTGTTTTGAAATTATAGATTTTTAAAGTTAATTAAAAAAATTATTAATATCCAGAACTTTTATTTTCGTCAATTTAATATTTTTTTAATGAACCCATATGCAATAGAGTGACCTAATCCTGTCTTTGGTTTTTCTATCATCCTTTCAACTTATATTGCGTTAATCATTGATGATTTGATTAGCACAAAATCAATCAAAGCAATAATTTAAAGGTAAGAAATACGAGGAAATTTGAATTGAATAAATATAAACAGATAACGAAAAATAATGAAAAACATAGAAATGTAGCTAAAGAAATTAATTTGATAGCGCGATAATTTTTGCAATTCTAAACCAACAGTTTTTTTTGAAGAATTGAAATAAAAGTTGTTTTGAAGTTAGATCAAAGCGCAATATGAGTTCTTTATTTAAAAATACATTGGAGTAGTTTATTAAAATTTATTAATAACAAAGCAAAATATGCAATTTAATAAGCACAAATATTTAGTGTAATAAATTATTAACTTGAACATAATGAAGTGGAAATTATATACAAACTCAGTGATATTATTTATTTGAAAGTTCCAGAAATATTTGTAGTTAAATAATTTTTTTTTTTTTGTTGTAAAAGATAAGGTGCAAAAATTTAAATTTACACAATATTTAAACACAGCTTTAATATTCATTTAAAAAACGTCAGTGATAGGAGAAACAAAGCTTCGTTTTTCAGCAAATTTAATTTAATTTCTCAAACACAGACTAATAATATATTGAAAAAATGTCCTTGTAACTAAATAAAGGCAACTTTTAAACAAACAAATTTCAATTTCGCCCTGTAGTTTTTTCTTTTTTGTTTGGAACATATTTACGAATGACATTTTATTCGTTTCCCTTTTTATAAATTTATAAAATTAAAAATTTGAAATTACATGTAAATTATTTTCAAATTGTTTTATGTTTACTTTTAGTAAACTTAAGTCTTTTTTGACACAACGTTATGTTTAGATTGTAATACTTTTGGTTTGATTTTGTAGAAGCAAACGTAGAATGAAATACGCTCGGTACCTAAAAAATGGCAACAGAAATCCGATGTAAATCTTTTTTACTTTGACACTATAAGAGTGCAGTAGACAGATATGAAACAGTGTTACCATAACTAAAAACATAACAGACGTTATAATGTGCAAGAATATATATTTTTATTGTTTTTACAAAAAATTCTTCATAATTAAAAATAATTTTATTATTTTTATTAAATACGTTTCAAATTGATCTTGTTTAGAATTATATTTATTAAAAAAATACAAATGTGTGATAAATTTTCAGACTCGGTAATACTGTTAAAATACACCTCTGGTCTAAGGAAAAAACTTAACTTTTTCAAGTGGTTTAAAAAATAAAAGTTACCATCCGCTTGCAAAATTTCAATCCTATTTTCTCTTCTACTCAGTAGAATTTACTTTTACACTATTCTAGTTTTCTCATTCGACAGATCTAATTACATGTGGGGCAATGTAAAACAGCCTTAAACAAGAACCAATTAAGGAAATCGGAGTGCAGAATTAAAAAAACCTAAAAAGCATCTTTCAGTTGACCTGAATTCGAAACGTTGAGTACTTATTTTTTTATAAATTATTTGAAAAAATAATGTGATATGAAAATGTAATGTAAAAATTGCTAAGACAAGAAAAATTATAACTGTTTTAGAATATTATATAAAGAAATAACCTGGTTGAGGTAACCATAATCTAAGAGAAACCGTTGGCTTACACATATTACTGAACTGAAAAAAGGCCAAAACCAATTTATTTTTAAAACCAAACATTATTTGTATGTTTTTAGTCATACATAACATATTATGTTTAAGTATAATATGTTATGGTTATAAAAATAATTTTATTTTTAAATATTAAAACTGTGGTTATTAAAAATAACTATAATTTGTTCACAGCAACCTTATATTGTTACAGAGAACATCGAGTGGTTATCGTGACCATACAACAACCATGTTTTTTCTTTGCGTGTAGGGCAAAATTAAAGTTTTGTATAATAATCATACTACAAAGCATTTTTTCAAGCTTGATTTTTTGAGACATGTCTATTTTGTTTTTAAGGATCGATGTGCATGAAATCAGTACTTGTTTCAATTTGGTACTGCAATAGTAGTTTTTTGAAACCTTTATGAACACACCAACTGTGTTTAAGAAGTGATCAGGTGCACATTTTGTGTCACTGTATTGCAAAGTCAAAATCACCTCGTCTATTTTGAAACGACTAGAAGCATAAAACAAGTGATAATATTTTATGTTGAAAAGTTGATTTTTTTTTTATTCAAATATAAATTAGTTTTCAATCTAGAAAACTTCTTTTGACTTTTTTTCACACACTAGATTTTTCTATACGCAACTACATAGTACTTTTTGTATGTAGTGCAGTAATTTTTTATTCTATATTCCTTTAGGCTGACTAAGATATTCGTTTAATGGCAGAAACCTCAATATATGTATCTTAAAAATTCGTAAAACATTTAAAATTTCTATTCATATGTATGTCAATAAAAAGAAACATTTGTTTCTTGTTTCCGAAAAAAACCCTAGAGGCTAATGCTTTCTGCTTCATTATGCTTCCACTTTTCTACTAGATAAATGTTGGTTTTAAATTTAATTTTCTTTGCAACATGCAGCAATATGAAAGTTAAAGTTTGACTTAAACTTTTTCCTTTTGGTGCCTTGCTGTTTTTATGTGGTACGTCCACATGTTCATATGTATATAAAATGATGTGAATATTTTTGTGAATCCTTATAAAAGATATAAATATTTCTGAAGAGCATTTCATTTAGTTTATGAGTCTGGTCAAGACTATCTATGAAAATGGAAATCAGAGAGACGACCGTATTTTAAAATAAAACCAGAAATTTTTCATTATCAACATACATTTTTACACTGCTAATGCAAAAGCACCCTAGCATAAGAGTTGAAACGAATACACACTTAAGCCACAATTTATGGTTTAGTAACTGTTAGTAATCTTGCTGTCAGTAACAGCAGCTTCTAAAATGATATGAGGAATAAAGAGGCATAAATGTAACATTTAGGAGACCCAAAAGATTTTAATGGAAAAAAATAAATTTTAGATAAAAACTTGAAAATGAAAATGAAAACTACTGAAAGTTCTATATTGAACATTTTGATTGCTATTTAATTTTGAGCTCGGTTTTTAATATTTAAAAAATGGTTCCTCAATTTATTTATTAAAATTAAAATTCGTTTCAAATTTTTACTAAATTTTAATCAAGAACTTTCTCTTAGTTATTCTACATTAACATTTCTTCGTATCAATTCAACAAACAACAACAACATGTAGTGTATTTTCATCTGCAAACAGACATACATTTTCTTAACATGCTAAAGGCAGGCATACATTTGATAAATTTTCTATATGACCTGGATTTGTAAAATATTACAAAAAAGAAAAAAAAATTATTATTAAAAAAATCTTTGTTTTAGCAGTGATTATTAGTTATATTTTAGTCTAGACTATTAACTACAGTGTAGTTGAGTCAGAAGTGTTCGAGTATGTATATTTATATTTATACGTTTTCTTTAACATATCTTGACAATACATCACGTATTTAGATTTAAATAAATTTATACATAAAAATTTATAAACTTTGTTTACATGTGTACGTGCTTTGCATTTTTAACAAAAACAAAAACCTTATTGTATGTCAGATTTTTTGGTTAATACCCTACAATTCAGAAATATGTTCACATTGCATATGTTAACTTAGTTATAACGCACAAAATGTCTGCATAGAAAATTCACCAATATAATAAACAAAGTTAAATAAAAATCTATCTATGCATATAATAAAATAGCAACTCATTTCCGTCTGTCTGTCTGCTCTTCATTTGTGTTCGTATTACGTAAAAACCTACTGGATGTATTGTGACAAAATTTTGTGAGGAAGTACCTTAGTATCCTGGTCCCAATATAGGTTACTTTCTGCCGCAAAAATATCTCACTTCCAAGAGAAAGTGGAGAAAATGCAGTGAAAAAAATGGGATATTTTAAAAACTATTGCGTAACATTAGGCTCCAATTGAATAAAATTTTTGTTTGATTTGTATTGTTACTATGTGGAAATACAACGTTATTAAAATATTTTAAAAGCCTTTTACAGAGCTCTATAAAAATTTTAGAATTTTTTATAAATTTTTGAATTTTATGAGTTGAGCCCTGGATTATTATAGTCGTATAAGTCATATATTTTTTGTTTCGAGATATTAAGAGGTTTGTATTTTAAAGGATTAAAAAATATTTTTGTATTAAATATTATTTTTGTATAAAAAAATATTTTGTATTTTTTTATTCAATAAAATATTTTGACAATTAAATAGTGCCAACAAAAAAGTATTTATTATGATTGTGAAATTTATAACCATTTTTAAAAGGTAGTGTGGTTTTAAAAGGTTGAAATGACTTATACCATTTTCAAAATTAGCTGCATGACTTTATAAATGACTTAAACCCTTAAGGAAATTTTTTTATTAAAAATTAACATTTTATTCAAAATCATTACATTGTAATTAAGTAATTTATTTTTATTATTTAGGAATATAAAGAGTTTGTGGAAAATTGGTGATATATAGGGTAGTAAATCTTTTTTTATTCTGTTATAGTGCATTTTACATATTACAATAGGCTTACCTGATCATAACTGAACCGCTATCTGAAGACACGACAACATTACTAATAATTATTTTGAAAGACTTTTAAAGCAGACTGACTTATACCACTCTAAAAATATACAATTATTTTAATTTGTTTACCAACCAAAAAATAAACTCAATTTATAAACGTAATTTTCATTGCATACTGCGAATTACTTCAGATTATGTTACTTTATTAGAATTTGATATGAAATAGCTGATAAACTAGATTTTAAAAGTTTCTGACATATACCACTTTAAAAATCAAGGGCTCAATTTACTTCATATAAAGTAAATACATAAACCATAACTGAAGCACTATAAAATTAAGAGTCTTACAATTGGTGTGGAATATTTTCAAAGCAAAATCGAGCAAAAGATTGTCAGGACGACCACGACGTGGCGGACACAGCTAGTTGTTTAATAAAAAATACTTTTTGACTAAAATTCCCTTTATTAGTAGAGAAATTTTACTGTTTAAATAACCTTGAAAAGTTTTTTTCTGGGTAGAAAATTTTTTTTCTGAAATCAACTTTTTCTAGATATATGAAATATTTTTGCTAAAAGTTTTTTTAACCATACAAAGTTTTGTTCTTAACAAAAGATTTCGCTATTAACAATATGTTAGTTATAAAAATAAAACATAATATCTAATAAAAAATGCCTTTATAATAAGAAAAAATTACCTAAAAAAACATACATATAAAAAAATCTCTTTTTTTTTGAAGAAGTAATCGTCCGAAAAAATTAGTACTCTTTTGTTATTATTTTATTATTTTTTTATTCCTTATTCTTTATGGAATTTTCTCACTGTTTCTCTACTCCAAAAAAGACACTTTTTCCGAAGCTGTATTTAGCAATGGCGATTTAACCTATGTAATCAAGCAAACCTATGTGATGTGGACTAAAAATACCTCTAAACCCCACAAAACAGATCAAGACCACTGCTTGTATGCCACAAAGGTTATTTTAGCGTGGGTTTTCGAATTTTCTACTTAATAAAATATGGTAAACTGACATATATCGAGTTGTCCTATTATATGTCGTGCAACTTCATTTTTTCGGGATATAACGGTATATCTCGAAAACTAGAATCAGTTTATCAAAACTGATTCAGAGTGCAGATCTAAATATATGTAAGTGCGTCAAGTAACCTAAAAAGCCTATTTTTGCTGCCCTATTCCGAAGATGTATTGTTTGCAGAAATATGTATATTGGTCTCGAAAAGATAATATTATTAAATTGTTTTTTCTGAAAATAAGGTTATTATTAAATAAAAAACGGAAAAAACACTTTTTTATAAAAGTTGTTTAAGCTTTGTTTTTTTTGTCTTTTTGTACCACTTTGGTTAGCCTTCCACGACTCGCTCTATCAATATTCTTTTGTATAAAAGTCAAATAAAAAATTAATTATATCTACCACCACTTCTTTTTTGAATTCCTTTTATAAAAAATATACATATACATACATACTTATAAATGATCTAATGCAAGAAATATTAAATCATTATAAAAACCGAAAACAATAAGAACAAGAACAGGTAGAGAGGAAGAAAAATAATAAAATAAAAATACGAAATTACAGAAAAATAAGAAAAAAGTATAAGAAAGAAAACAAAACACCAAGAATTCATAAAGAACCAAACACGCAAGCGTAGATCGACCCGATTTTTTCTTGTTGTTGCTATTGTGTGAACTCTCGACTTACCGCACCTCCGCAACGTGTGCAATAGGAATTAAATTGTAAAATTTTAAAACATCTTCTCTTGGTTTAACAAGAACATGCATACATACACATATATTTAAAGAGGAAAGGGCAAAGAAAAACATTCAATAGCTACAACAAAAATGATAATAAAACGATTACAAACAACTATAAAAACATACCGGCTTAAACGAGTATTGGGAAATGAGAAGTTTGTGAATGTTTCTCTCTCTATAAACATGTTGTGTATTTTAAATTACAGCAGGTAAATATGGGTGTGTATGTGTGCGTTCGACTTTAATATTCCTTCAACCTGATCTTCATTAGCATTTGCAAGCCTGTATTAGTGTGGTTTGTGCTATTGTGTTGTTGTTATGTATCGTTGATCATCATTATTGTCACGTTCATTGTGTAGGTAAAAAATCAAGCACATAGCAAGTCTCTCAATCTCTACTCTAGTCAGACGAAACCCCACAGTTTGAGCCAGCCAACATTTATTTAAACGGCTTAAATTCAGTTGGTATAACGACGTGATTGAAACATGCAAGCGTTTCAAATGTTAAAGCGGTTTTAACATTTTTTTTGGGTTTAAATAAACTATACAAAATATAATTGAAAAAAAAAAAAAACGGTAGTATAATTATTGAGAATTTCTACACAGTGCAATTCAAACAAGTACTGAAGAAGGTGTGATTTTATTTCTTCAAAGAAAAAAGTAAGAAAATATTATTCAAAGTTATGATTTAGTAGTGAAGAAAGTTTTATAATTATATAACAGTTTACTAAAATTAAAAATTTTTGTAGTTTTAACTTAAATAATTGAATGGAAAAATATCTTAAGTGTCTGGTATAAAAATGAATGTATGTAAATACAGAGATATAATGAAAAAAATGGATTAAAGTTATTTGGCTTAAAATAAACATGATTTTTATTTGGCTGATGGCCAACTTCTGATATCAAAGTGATGCTTTTTATGGTGGTACAAAACACAGTGAAATTTTTTTTCCAATTCTTTTTGTGTAGTTTTTGGTTTAACGTTTTAAAAATATTTAAAGGAATGAAAATTAGATAAAAAAAATTAAAAACATAAAGAATCTTTAGATGTAAAATGATTAGCAACAAAAGTATACATAAAGGAATTCGATATAATTGTTACACATAAAATGAAAGTTCAACGTTCTGTAATACAATTTACTATACCTCCACTTATGGCTTCCAATGGCTTGTAAAATATCACTTAATTTTTTTTATTGTGCATAAAAATGCTTGACAGTTAATAAGTAAAACAAATACATTTTCATGAGATCATTGATTTCAAAGTAATAAGTGCATTGTTACCTGTTACATATGCACCTAAGTAAGGGCGTATTTACATTAAATAGTTTAACTTTTGCTTTAGTATAACTGATAACCTAAAATATTCGGCTTTTATTTAGAAGAAACCTAGAGTGGCAACATCTGAGAAACAAAGAATTATCAAACGCTTTTAAATTAATTTTGCTTTAGGTATTTAATATAATAGAGCAGTCTTATTATATCAAGAGTTAAATATTTTATTATAAAGTTTATTTAATTCACATTCCGTACAAATAAGAGTTTTACTCATTACTGATTAAAACATATTAAGATTTAATCTTGAACAACTACACATTTTCTCTTGAAGCTAGTATGTACAATATTTTGTGACTCTTGATCTTATAAAATAAATACATATAAAAAAATTTTTTGAATTTATATATTTTTTTTCCTTCATTTCTAAAACACGTCACATTTAACTTAACATTTAAAACCATACATTTTATTTCAAATGAAAATTTCGGCATTCTCTTGAGATATGACCTGAATATAAAATACTTCAATGAAATTTACATGGACAAACATACTCAGGCTAGTATGTTTGTCTATGTAAATATTATATTGTAAACTTTTTAAAAGGTGTTGTGATCGGAGAAGCTTTAAACTAAGCAGAAACTACGCAGAAAAAATTGTTTGCACTAATTAAAGGTTTTTGCAGGCCTACGTTACAAATTTTAATAATTTTTTAATTGATATAATCATAGATGTAAATAATTAAGAAAGAACAAAATAAAATTCTAATTCAATGAATCAAAACCTTAATTAAATTTATATCTGTAACTTATCGTGTATTTTTTTTTTGCTGTGTATATTTAAAGGCAAGATCTTAATCATAAACGAGCCTTTTAAAGCTTTTATGTTTGCCAGACCTTCTTACAGTAATATCTATTACCGTTCGATTTTATATCTCGTTGGTTTTGTGCTCACTTTTCAGCCATGAGCATTTGATGGCAGCATAAGTGCTCCCTATTTATTTTATATAACTATAGTTATAATATATAATATATAACTATAGTTATAGTTTAAATTGCTCTCTCCAAATATTTATGTATTTTTAAACCTTAAATGTTGTGTCTTCTATAAATTAAAAAAAAATCTAACAAATCTTTAGACATCCGTTCTTTCGTTATAATCGACTGAAAATTGTTTTTATTTGGCTGATACTAAAAGAAGCTTTGAGATTGAAAACAATAACTTTTTTGTAAAAGTCAAAGCTGCTAACTTGAAAATCAGGTTTATATGTGTTGTATACCTTATGAAACATAGAAAAAAAGATAAAACGCAGTTAAGATGCTGTGTACGTTTGTTTATTATCGTATTCATCGTTGCCAGAAATTTCCGGGAAAGTTTAAGAATTTTATCGGAAGAAATCTATTAATTAGTTTGTTATAATTTGTAAAGGCTCTAAGTATGGTATAAATATAGAAATCCGGGTTAAACGCAGATAGGTTAGACAACGAGGTTGTGCATTCCGTTTGTATGTAAAACTAAGTTTTTTGACAATATAAATATTCAGGGTAAAAAAAACCTAATAGAGGCAGAGTCTACACCCTCTCGTTAAAAACGAGAACCGCTTTTTGAGATTTTTTTAACACACACGAATTTTCCTACTCCAATCGACATTTTATTTAAAAAACTCATATTAATATTTATTTGGATTAAAAATAGAGAGATTTAAGACAGTGTGCATGACGTCTCAAAAAAAAAAATACGTAATACCTTATATAAGAACTTGTTAAACTTTGTATTAAATCTCCTGTGATAAATATTTATAACTTTGTTAAAAATAGATGGGATGCAGCAAAGAAAAACATGGCTGAGGGACTAAAATATAGAATCAATATATAATGATTGAATAATAATGATATTATTTTTAGGACCATATTGTTGTTTAATATAATAATAACATTGTAATATAAAAATACAATTATGTTTATAAATATATTATAATATCATAATGTAATAATAATAATTTTTTTTTTTAAAGTGAAGTACAGAAGTACTCAGGCAGAAATGCCTACATTAACTGTGGTACTTCCTTTGGAAAGGGATAGTAGTAGATAAGACAGATGGTTAGTGATAGTAAAGCTTCGATTCTGGCAACACTGCAATTGCACGTTATGATTATTTTTAGAACAGTATTGCAGCGCCTCTGGTGTTATTTAGGCGAATTAGTTGGAAGCTAGCATAGCCAATTTATAATTATTTTACTTCGCCGGCGATTTAGTGCTATGTGGTAATACCGGCGAAGGAGGGCGCTGTGATATGTATTATTATAAAGAAAAATTAATACATATTAGAAAAATTGATGTTGATGGCTGAGACTTGCACTCGTGACCATTGCTTAGTAGTCAACGTGCTAACCACTTAAGCTACATTATTTCAATAGAGGGTCTGGCAATACCAATACGGAAACCATTACACATATAAACTATATTGGACATTTTTTCTTCTTTGTTTTATAACTTTTGCGGATTTAGCTGTATTTTTTTAATACAGCTGTTTCTAATTGTTTTGCCATTTCAAAAGACCATAAAGCCTACTCATATGCATTCAGCAGGTGCTGCAGTTAAAACGATGAATTTTCTTTTCTGAAACGACTAATTAGAAATTACAATATCGATACTACTTTATATTGAGAATATACTTTCAAAAGTAAAAAGACTAAGACTCACACAATTTTTGGTTCAAGGCTTTGTTTGTATTAGGAAGCAGTGGAATATATCAAACGTAATTTTACGTTATCCGTAAGTTATAAAATCAAATTTTTATTTATTTAAAATTTTAATATTTTTTAATGCGCAGTTTCGTTTATATTCTGGCTCATTTGCAAATAATTTGTATTCAACTATATAATTAACAAACAACACTGTCATGTAAAAATATTTTTTAAATTTTTTTATTTGTTTTCAATTGGGCAACAAAAAAGAGATGTTTTTTGTTTCACGCTGTAGTACAAGTTTTAAAACGTAAATGTGTATCTGAAAGTTTTAAAAGTATCTGTGTGTACAATTGCGCAATGGCATTTAGCTTTAGAGTTGGTAGTGGTTGTTTATAAGTTATAAAAAGTTTTCAAAATGGCTTTGAGAAATGTTATTAAAATTTATAATTTGTATTTGTTTCTAAACTAAATTCTTAGATTTTTTGAAGCTGCAAATTAAGTTTATGCAATAAAACAAGTTTTAGCCATTTAATAGTGTAAATTCTTAAGATGTATTTGTATAACACATAAATAACATCTTAAGTTTGCAATAAAAAAATAAGAAACTTCTAAAAATTTTGTAGTTTGTATTCCATGTGTACTTGTGCATATGGGTGTGTGTGCGTGTATTTGTGTTTGTGTTGTGTGAATTAGCGTAAATAACTTTTCTTAAAATTTTTTAATTTATACCACAAGCACAAGTATCTAATGAATGCTAAATAACTAAAAGTTGGCAAATTAAGTTTTAAATTAAAGAAAAACTTGTTTAGCAAACTGTGTATAAGACTTTATTTTTGTTTTTGCAAATTTAAAACTTTAAAATAAAAATAACAAATAAAAATATAAAAAAATATTGATGCTTCCCATAAAGTATTTATTGGTTTAAAGATACAAAAAAAGAGAATTCAAAACTAGTTAAGATATCTATAATTAAAATAAAACAACTTAGCTGCAAGTGGTAGAATAAATTTGTGGTGTTTTAATCTTAGAGAAAAGCAAAAGTTTTTAAATGCTAAAAGCAAAAAAGATAAATGAAATGAAGAAAAAACTCAAACATTTAAAAACTAAATAGTAAAAAAAAACACGAAAACAAATTATGATTAAACTTAAACTACGTGCAGTTTTATTAAAACCCGACATGAGAAGAAGAAAAAACAATAATACATTTCTTTTAAACCAACTTTAACCCAAGGTAAAAACGTACTACAAAATTAATGAAATTACAACAACAATAACAAAAGTAAAGAAAAAAAAATAGCAAAATATTGGAAAACTTTTGGCTACAATTTTGCGTGTAAGAAAATGCATATGCTGGTTTTTGCACATTTTACAATTTAAATTCAAGTTCATCTGACTGAATTTCACCATTTGTAAATCGTACGAGTACGTATGCTTAAAACGATACTCCTCTATTCAACGTACTCACTTGCAGACTCAACACATTGAAAGGTAAGTGAAAAACTAGTTTTAACTAGTTAATAAATACCTGTATTTCTGTTTATTTTTTTTTTCTTTTCTAAAAATTGTTTTCTACGTTTTACAAAAATTTTCCACACTCTTACCTTGTTTTTTTTTTTTTTTTGGTTAAATTTTATGTTTTGCACTGTAGTGCAACATTTTGCACGAATAGTAATAGAGCTTTAAGCACTACATACTACATGAGCTGATTGCAACATGAATTCTAAATGTTGTTCCTGAAAAAAGCTTTGTTATTACAAGTTTTATTTTATTGTCATGTTAGTAAATTTTTGTTAAAATACCTTAATAACAACAGCAAAGCATGGCTATGCCCGCCACGTCGTCGGCGTCCTGACAATAGTTTGCTCGATTTTGCTTTAAAAGTATTCCACACCAATTGTAATACAAAAAGTAAAAATACAAGTTTTATCCAATTCCTGCCTAATGTTGCGCAATAGTTTTTAAAATATCCCAGCTTTAAACCGAAAATATCAGTGCCTTTAAACCGGAAATAGCGTTTTCACTACTTTTTCTGCACTTTCTCTTGGAAATAAGGCATTTTTGTGGAAATAAGGCATTTTGAAATCAGGATGCTAAGGTACCTCCTCACAGAATTTTGTTATATCCATCCAGTGGTTTTTACGTGATACGAACACAAATGAAAAGCAGGCAGACAGACAGACAGACGGAAGTGTGTTACTATTTTATTATATGTATAGATTAGCTGTGCCCACAAAATATTTGGTTCGATCTTGCTTTGAAAGTAATCCTCACCAATTTTTATGACTTTTACGTATTTAGTTTATATAAAGGTAACCCTCCCTGGACAAAATTTTGGTAAAATTCATCCAGTAGTTTTTACGTGAAGAAAATACAAAAAATTAAAGGCAGACAGACAGGAAGTTAGTTACAATTTTATTATATCGCACTTGATCAACAAGAGGTTATTAATTCAAAATTTTTCAGTAGAGGTAAAAAAGTTTTTGTGATTACATTTTAAGATAATTTAAAAATTCGAACATATTGTAGTAAGAAAATTCCATTTAATAATATATTTACACTGATTTTCTTATAAATTTTGTGCAATTATTGCAAAATAAAAATAATACCTTTTTATTGATATAAAGATATTCAAGACACTATCACGAAAATAGTCTCATATGCGGATTTCGAGATAAAAGAGTAATCAGAATATGTTGAAATTTTTTAGTAGATGGATATTGATGTTGTTGTTTGATTTCTTGAGAAAAGTGAAAATTTAAAAATTTTGAGTTAATACCCTCTTGTTGATCAAGTGCGATATGCATAGATTGAAAAGTAAAAATTCCTAATTGTAACTTTAAGATCTAGCTGATTCACAGTCATATATGTATTTTAGGTACAAAATAAAATACACTTGGCTTTCGGTCGCAAATTAAAAAAATAATATGTAATACTAGCTGTGCCCGCCACTTCGTCAGCGGCAGAGCCTTATAACGACAAAATGTAATTCTCATAAGAAAAGAAATACATTTTATATAGGGAAAATACACCATCATAAAGGTGCGCGTATAACGTATATTCGTAGAAATTTTTTCGATGATTTTTTTATAAACCATCAGTGAAAATAAACCTTTTCAACGCATGTACTAGTTTGAAAATAGGTTGTGTGGTTCTTAAGTTATAAAATCACGAACATAGGACAACTTATTTTTATATATACATATAAAAAATATATATATAATATTATAAAAGTAGTTACCACTATGGCTACGGGTATTATAAGAAGTGGCTCATCATGGTTTTTCAAAATAAAATAACCAAATACACAGTTGATTGGACCTAAACAGGGGAAAAAAGGTAAAAAAAATTGAATTTTTTAAAGTTTTTTGCGATTTTGACCTTGAAGATGAAGTTTTGTTGATTTTATATGTTAACAATTTTTGTTCTTTATGACAAGAGCTACAACTTTGCCTCAGAGAGTATATCAAAATTTCAAACGGTTTGCAAAATATGAGCTTGAGTAAATGATCATTTTTTGTAAAAATGACATCGAGGCCCCACATCTTTGAGGGCCCATAAAAAAAACCTGGAGGACTTTGGGCAAAACTGGGAGCAAAACTAGTTAAAATATTCTCACTGTTGCCAGAAGAAGTAGCACATAATTTTTTTTTATTACACAAAATAAAAAGTATTCCGGACATTTGTGATATATCCCATTCAGTCTTAATACCAAGACCAAAAAATAGTTGAATGAAAAATTTAATATAAAACTAACAACTTATATGCCCACTAGTATCATGAAAAGTAGCATATAACCAATATTAATAAAATTGCATTTTGTATTACATTTTTATTGAGATTAATAAAACTCCGAAAAAAATTGGGAGTTTTAGGGTCCACTATTATAATGGCTAAATTAAATAAATGGACAATAAAGTACTTCTTTACAATTTGTGTAAGAAATAAATATTTTGTAGGGTATTTATCTAACAGGGTATTACCTCTTACTAGTAAAATTTGTCAACCACTTAGTCGACATTTTTACTATAGTAATGGCATATTGTTGCTAACGATCCTTGAAAACCTTACGTTTAATATACATACATAAGAACAAAACAATGCGACTGATTTCTTCTGGAACAAACATAAACAACAACAACATCTCTAGTATCATGAATTTTTTTCCAACATCTACAATAGAATTTTATAGGTCTAAATGGCACATATACATACATACTCGAACATACATTGGGAATTAAAGGACTTTGTAATTGTAATAGTTTAAGTGTAACTCTATAATCTGTATGTAAAATTTTCTTCTTCGTATTTTTTTATAAAGTTTTGTTAAAGATGTTGTTGCTATAATTGTTGAGAATGTATATGAAGTATTTAATAAAATGTTGCCTGTCGTGTGCTTTACAAAGTACAAAATACTGAAAGATTTTCATGTCATTGTATTTTATATACTCTTACTCCCTGCTTTTCTGCTTCGTTTAGTAAATTGCTTGTCTATTTCGTTTTTGTTGCCAATTTTGTGTTACAATACAATTCTGACACTTGTAACATTCAATGGGGTTTCCACTTTTCTTTTGTGTTTTTGATACGGTTCTCTTTTGTTTCTAGGTAACCAGTTAAACAATTTTTTATTATTTTTATTGCAGAAAAGTCTTTTAAGTGTATTAGAAGCAAGGATGCGATTTCTAAATTAAATTTAAATCTTTAAAGTAAAAAGATACAAAAAATACTACTTCAGTTTGTTAAACAGACAGGAAATTAATTGGAAAAATTTCTAAGAAATATTTAAAAGAGTAGGGTGCTCCGGTAGGCTAGTAGGTAGTGTGCTTGTCTATCAGTCTGGGGTTTGTGGGTTCGATCCCCACCAAAGACTCTGGGTGTTTCACTACAACGAGTTAGGGTCTTCTTTACTATGCGCGTTTAAATTAAGTTATAATATAATTTGTAATTGTATTGTAACATTAAATAAATAAATAAATAAATAAATATTTGAAAAAGTAAAAAACCAGATGAAATGTAGTAAATAATAAAAGTTGACAGGAATGCAGTGATGGGTAAAGATATATGAGGGGACTCAAAAAAAGACGAAAAAAGTAAAGTTTTAGAAAATATTAGCAATCGTGAAAGCGGTGATTGGTAATATTTTCTAAAACAGACTGCTTTACTCATCTTTACTCATCACTGCATTCCTGTAAATTATAACATTAACTTCAGGCTAAGGTACTTTCTGGTCAACGAATTGTGGAACAAGATTAACGGGTATTTGTTGTTAAGTGTGTCTCGAAAATCAGCATGACATCAATTTGTTGGTTCTTGAGGAAGTATTCAAGTTCATTTTTATGTTGGCGTAAGCCGTTTCACTCGGTGGTCTTACCACCGAGTGAAACTTAGGCGTAGACTAGCGCCCCCATTGTGTAGTATAACAACACTTTACGATTGGCACCAATCGCTTTTTGTGTGTGATACAGTCACAATGAGTAGCAATTTATATAATATGGCAAGCCTTTCCAAGGCAAGCCTAGATCCATATTATAACCTCTTGCTTAGGGGTTTGGAGACTATCTGGTGCCCCTATTTTCTCCGAGTGAACCGTGTCAAAGCATTTGCCATTACTGCAGTGACAATTGGAACCTTGGGGGTATCAGGTCAACGAATAATAAATCCTATCAACCAATTTCGTTTTTAGTAATTCTAAATAAATCTAGCGTCCTGTAAGACCCTCTCTGTTTGTCTAATAACCGCCACTTCATACACAACGCACAGTGGTTTGAAAACGTTTTGTTTTGGAAATGAAAGTTGAGGATGGTCGGCTCCGTATGGTCTCCAAAATTGGGTAGCTCGGGCAATATTTATTTATAACTTAACTGCTAAGAATAGTCCTTGAAAATGTATAAAAAAATGTAAATTTTTGACTACTCGGCTATAATAGGTTGTCTTTTAAATAGTTCAAAAAATTTTACTAGTACCGAAGTAATTTTAAATTATATAAGCAAAAAAAACCATACTTTTTTGGGGAAATCCTGAAAAACGGTAATTTTTACATTTTCCCAATTCAGAGGTTTGTAACTTTTTAACCAAACAAAACTTACACCTGTTTATTCTACATTTTATAAGGATAGCAGCCATTATCTTAAAATAATAATCCTTTCATAATTAAGTACACCATGTCAAAAAATAAGGTCGGCCAAAAATCACCAAAAAAATTTTCTAAACAATTTTCCCCCAAACTTAAATAGATGTAAGCACATTTTGTAGATATACATATATTTTCCAGGACTACCTAAATTTTAAAAAATCTTAACATTTGAGTTATTAATAAAATTTTTATGACATTTTATGCCCTAGGGCGATCGTTATACAGGATCTACCCAACATTAAGTATTGTCAGAGTAACGAGAAAATGGCCTTTTACCTTTTATCTGGTATTTCATTATTTGTGGTACAGTATTCTTGAAGCCAATATAATCGACGATATATCTGAGTTATCTGGGGCCAAGTCACCTTTTTAAATATCTCACTTTTGTACGTAAGACTACCGTTAGTTTCTTCAACTAACAGCCTTGCTGCGTATAGCAATACAATATATAGTAATTTTAGAAGAAAGTTTGTTGGTCCATGCTCATATCCCTAGTTTAAAAGTTAGATCCCTTTGAAACTACTCCTGCCGCGACCTTTGCGGCATATCCTGAAGAGCAATGCGTTCCTGCGATTTGCGTCAAATCGGATTCCCCCAGGGAAATCGAAGTTCTTCAGTATTATTTGGCATATGAATTGGTTTTATGTCAAAACATAATCTCTTGATCACGTAAATTAACCAACACACAAGATGTTAAGCAGACATACGGTACGTCTCTGGTCAGGCTCGCATATAACGCTGCTACTGCATCTCCTCGCAGGGAATGTTCTCTTACTGGACTGGATCGGAGCTTTAAGAGTTGTAACCGATCCTTTAAATTTTTTTAAAACTTATTGTATTCCCCTCGTAGTTTAGTATAAAATCAAATTGTATTATGTTAAGTAGCTTAAGTGCTTTCCATAAACTCTTACAGCCATCTAATTACAATTCATATAAAATTGACAATTTAAGTATTTTGTTACAAAAAATAATTTGAATAAATAATCTCTGACTTTTGTACTTTAGTGAATAAACAAACAAGGAAACTTTCGACGTGTCCTTCATTATTTATCAAAATTTAAGAAATTTTCATGATTTCACTCCAGGATACTTTCTTTGTGACAATGAAGTTTTTCTTTTTTTTTTTATTTCTATATGATTCTCCATTATCGCTGCCATTTTCATGGACGTCTTCTCAACAAAGTCATTTATTATACGTGTATACTGTATGAAATGTTGTAACTAGATTTTCTCACCAAACATCCATCCATTCATCCATTTATGCATTCATTCATAAGTATGTATGTATGTATGTATGTATGTATGTATGTATGTATGTATGTATGTATGTATGTATGTATGTATGTATGTTTGTATGTATGTATGTACTTTTAAACATCTTGCCATCATCTATTAGTGAGGAATATTGGGTCTTTCTTCTTAAATCCGTATGGTAGTAAGGGCTTTAATCATTCTGTTAGTTGTGCTGTGTGCGTGTATACCCGTGTGGCTAAAAGGTATGTGTCTCGCATTCATACCAAGCTATTTTTTAGATTCTTATAAATAAGTAATGGATTCTATAGGGGGCTCTTTTGAGATAATGATTTTTTTTTGTTGCTTGTGCTTTTTGTTTGTTTTGAGATGTTTGGATTAAGTTCAGCTACATACATCTTCATATAAATGACTGCATTGCGATACAATGTTTTTAATAGAAAATGTCTTTTTTCATTATTCAAAAAATATATATAGTATCGTCGACAGACAAAGACTGGAAAACACTGACTTTTCTGCCATTTTTTCTTGCTGCTTTTGCAACATAATTATTACGTTTCTCATCTGATCGATTTTGTATCAACGTCTTCAGAAAGATGATAACGATATTAGCGATTGTTAGTGATGCCAGTGCAAATGAGGATGCCAACGATAATCTTGTTGGTCATAAAGCTTTTCATTTCTTGTTGTTGTACGCTATTTATGTTGGCATATTTTGCACTTGTTATGTATTTAGTGTAGAAGTGGGTGTCAGTTTTCTTGTTAATACTCTTTTCTTTGGTTTCCACTCACACTTTGCAGCTCAACAATTTTCCATTGTTGTAATTTTAACTTTTAGTTACAATAGATGATTTAGTTGTAGTAACAATGTTACTAGACTTGTGTTAATTAAAGTCTTTAAAGTTTCTACCGAAGACAATGTAAAGCTTAATTTTCTTTTGTTTAGTTACAATAATCTATTTGCAGTTTCATGACTATATATTTTTTTTAAATTGATTTATCAATTGTCTTGTGTAATACCAAGACTGAAATGTTCTTTTTGTAGTTGACTTTCTGAATGACACTTAATGTTCAATTTATTCAACTTATTATACTTTTTTGTGTTCTTTCAAATTTTTAAATTATGCAAGAAAAGAAACTCCCAGAAGAGACAACAATAGTTGGAAAATTGTCAATTATAAGCTTTAAGCTTAGAATAATAATTTAACACCAAACTTATAAACTTAAGTTACAATAAGTTAAAAACTTTATTAAATTATTATTAAAGAAGGGCGAGCGTTTTGCTGTTATCATTCCCCTTGTTAAGCATTAGAAAAACCATGATTTTACCTCTTGTTTACCTGGAAAGCATTAACGTCAAAGTGTTGAAAATCAACAACACAATATGCCCCCTGCAGTTTTTTAAAGTAGCATGTAGCAAATTTAGAGAGTGTCAGTTCTTTGTCCCGCCAGTCCTATACCGTTAAGCTTTTACTCGCAAAAGATACGTTAAGGTTAGAAATGCATGTGCCAAGTATGTGCAAAATAACTATTGCACTTACCAGACATAAAATAAATAATAATTACATTGTGAGGAGAATACTCTTTGCTTCAGTGTCATCAATAAGCTGAGTCCAAAATTCCAGAATAATCGATCCTACCACTTGGCTTAGCAAACACACAAACATATACAGATTTAATTTAATTTATTTTTATAAAGATATTTTTGATATGAGTAATAATTAACAAGGTCTTTCGTTGCATCTTCTATAATGGCTTCCATTGATTACAAAATAAAACAATGGCAAAACTATAATACTGGCGTTGTAGCAATACGCCTTGAAGTTGTAAATAACTTCACCAAATTGAAAATTGTGGAAGATTGTTAAGAAGAAAATAGAAATAATGAAAAGCGTGAAATAAATATTCGAAACTTGACTCAGAGTTTAGAATAAAGCTTGAAAACATTTCTAATGTGGTAAATTCGAACGGAAAGATCTTTATATTGCTATTCTAGTACGTAAAAAACTAATCCTCGATTTCTGATGATTGAATTATGTGGTTGTAGTCAAACCATATTATTATTAACATACTAATAATGTTATGTTAGAACCATATTATTGACTAACTTAAAAACAACATTGTAATATATAAAATTTTGTTATGAAATAAATTACTAAATATATTGAGATACATATATTAATATAAACTTTATCTTATTAACACACCTGATAATACCAGACACAATTAGTCTTTTTTGAGCATTCGATATGAGAAACAAATCGATTAATAAATTATTATTTTTTGAAACAAACCCGTGAATTAGATTCTTATAATTTTAAGAACTAAATACAAAACTTAACAAGAAACCAAACATTAGTTATTTGTGTTTAGTCATACTGTGGTTACATACGAGCGTACTAATTATAATTTGTTTACTAATAATATATTATGGTTAGAAATGCGATATTATTTTGGAATATTAATTAGTGTTAATAAAACTTTGGTTGTAGTTTGAAAATTCAATAGTTCAAACCAACCATAATGCATAGTAATGATTAAAACAACTATAAGTTGTTCATCGCATTCATATATTGTTACAGAGAACATAGCATGGTTCTTGGGACCATAATATAACCATGTTTTTCTCTGCGTGTATATTAAATACGTTTCGTAAATCATTTCGTTTAAATTGATTTCGTATTTTTTTAATCGATTTAAGATTTTTATATTTATGTTTTGTCAACATTTAATGAATTTTAATTACTCTTTTTGCAATTCTCTTAATTATTTTTATGTTTAAGTGCACATAAAAACATATGTGGCCAAAGAAAATAACCTTCATCTGTTTATAATGTCTAGAGCAAAATTAAAATACGTACTTACAAATTAATATAAGTACGAATACATACGCATAAAAGCATGTAGACATTATTGAAGTAAATAAAATGATAATAAAATGCAATAAAAACAACCAAATATGCCAACCAGTCAACAAGTGCTGAAATGCCACATACGCTGCTCTTCATCGACATCAGCATCATCATAATAATTATTTTCATTGGCGGTAGTAAGAGTTACTGACAAATCTACAGCATCAGCGTAAACAACGTTGTCTACCCAGAAATACAAACTTCATTTCAATAATTGTTTCAAAGCCGGATACGGATAATAATCATATAAAATACATGTTCACTATTGCAATGAGTTTAAATTATTTTAATTATAATTATTTTCTTTTTTCTGCTGTTGTTGTTATCATTATCATTATCATCAAACAACATCACAAAAATACACATTAATATTGAGTCACAATAATACAGAAAAACATCACGAAATGTTAAAAATTACTTTTTTACAATAAAATTTATATTGAAAGCTTTTTGCAATAAGTGTTTTTTATTTAAAAAAAACGCTATTTTTATAAAAACAAACATTAGACATGCAAAAATATTAAATTTACAGAAATGCAATAAAATAGTTTTACTAACAGAAATTTAAATGCCCCACGTGATATAGCAGCAATGTAACCTCCTCTATGTGGCAAAATTTTGTTATTATTTGTGTGTTTTAGCTTTATTTCTTTTCTAGGAAATACTAAAAAATTATAAAAAAATATTATAATAAATTATTGAAAAAAGAAATTTAAAAAAAACTATACTTGAGACGACAGGAATCAGCTGTTGATGGATTTCACAAATTTGATTGAATGGTTTATTTTATTGGTTCATTCTCATTCGGTTCGCTGCGCTACACTCATGAAATAAATACAATAAACACTTGAAAAAAAAGTATGACCAACCTTTAACTCGAAAGCGTACGCTATTCTCACGTCAAAAGTGTTTTAGTTTGTATGTAAGGTACGACGCCCACTGTTCCCATCCAATCTGTTTTTTGTCAGACTATACGCATTAACAAGATAAAAATTGTTTACTTTTCATGGGAGGTACCACTCCCACTATCCTAATCCAGTCTGCATTTTGCTAGACTATATACTACTTTTTGTAGTTCCCTAGGTAGATGATAATATTTTTTCATTTTGCATAGGAGATACCATGCTAGACTAGGAAATTAGTATAAGGGTTACTCAAGCAACGTTTCAAGGCTCTATCTATTGTAGTTTTCTAGATACACGATAATCATTTTTTATTTTGTATAGGAGGTACCACGCCCACAATTCCAAAGCAGGCCTGTGTTTCTCAACAACAATGTATCTTAATATGGGGGTTACTGATGCAAAACTCCGAGGAGCAGCCTATTGCAGTTCTTTAGATACAGGATAACAATATTTTACTTTGTATGAGGGGTACCACGTTCACTATGTTCACTTTGTGTGGGAGGTACCACATCAAGGCTCTATCTATTGTAGTTCGCCAGGAACTCGATAATAATTTTTCTCTTTGTATGCGAGGTAACACGGCCACTATTTCAATTCAGTCTGTGTTTAGATCAACTACCTACGTTGTGGGGGTTTCTGGTGTGAAATTCCAAGGCACAACCTATTGCAGTTCTGTAGATACAGGATAATAATTTTTCACTTTATATGGGAGGTACCACGCCCATTTTTCCAATCCAGTCTCTGTTTATCTAAACTATATATGTTATTATAGAGGATACTGCTGCTATAGGCGCTACCTATAGCTGTTACCAAGCAACACGATGATAAATATTTACTTTATATAGGAGGGGTCACGCCCACGTCGAATATCTAAAAAAAAAATAAATACCCTATTTTACCAACCCTATATCTAGTAATAAACTGTGAAAATTTCAGTAAGATCGGTTCACTGATGTAGGTAGCTATAGCCTTCCGATTAGCAAACATACAATACAAACAAACACATTTTATGCTTTATATATATAGATTATAAGGTGCGTCTACGTCTAATTTGTAAATGATATTTCCCCCATTAGCTTTATTAGCGCATAACGTAAGATTTATTTTTAAAAAAATATTTTAAATAAAATGTCAGATTAAAAATATTATTAATAATTCAGGTAAACTTTGCACTCGAGCCACTGAGAGTTATTTCTTACGTTATTTCCAGTCCCTCCTGTTTATTGAATTCTTCGTTTTGTTATATTAATTCTAGTTTTCAAGATGTGAATTATATATTACCGGCGGGCTTACAGTATTTATATAACAAAACCAATAAAAAACAGACAGCCATAGTCCGAAAATCTGAAATATCTTTGTATAATTCAAATATTATTTTTGAATCTTAGTAGTTATAGAGATATTGATAAGTTGTGGCAAAAAACAAACATAATTTTCATGCAAAATTTTTGATAGAAATCGAAAAAAAAACTCTGTTCATTTTTTGCGAGCATATAGATTTATATGCTGCAAATAAAACGAATTACATATACCTTATTAAAATCGATATAAAACTTTTAATGATATTATTTACAACTAGGTATACCCGGTTGTTCACTATTTACTTTTTCTTTAAATAAAACAATAAAAAATAATTTAATTTCATAATTACTGTATTGTATTGTACTGTATTGTATTCGCTACTAATTATCAGCTTTGTGCTTTTAAATTAAGTAATCGCTCCTATCCCAACATTTTTTGTTCGAATATGCCTTTTTTAAGTCTTTTATTGTTACAGTGCTACGAACATGACATAGTCTATAATTAGTTTGTATAGAGGGTATCCGTCTGTGGGTAATCATTATTGCAAAGTTCAGTACACAGAAAACGTAAATAGTACGAAATGATTTCATAATTTTTGGTAATAAGTATTCATATCATTAGCCTTCAAACTGTATTTATATAAGTCTCAGTTCTCATTCTGGCCGCATCTTTGTGGTTCAGCCTTTCTAGTCGCATACAAGTCTTTTTCAAGTCGTTAGTTCGCAAATTATATTAAAAAATATGTTTTTGGCGATCTTAGAACATGTTATTCGAAGGAACTGCCCCCGGTAGCCCAGTACGTAGTGTGCTAGTCTATAACTCTTAAGGACTCACTATTGCAAGTTAAGTAACACTCAGTCAATTAATACATATATTAATCGTATTACTTTCTATGGAAAGGGATAGGAGTAGATTATGCAGATGGTTAGAGTGACAGTAAAGCAACACTGCTATTGCACGTTATGTTTTATTTTTAGAACAACGCCGCAGTGCCTGTAGTGTATTAAGCTCAATAATTTTAAGCTAGTATAGGCTTTTGTATTAAATATTTTACTTCGCTGGCGATTTAGTGCTATACGGTATACCTACAAAGAAGGGCGTTGTAATGTATACTATTGTGAATATAATTTAATACATATAAAAAAGATTTATATTGCCACGGCTGGGTATCGACGAGCTCATGGCCATGCATTAGTAGTTAAAGTGCTAATTACATGAGCTAGCTATACCACCCTCAATAATAATAAACAAATAAAAATATTTAAAGTAAATATATGTGTCAAAAATTCCATGTGTTTTTTGCCTGAAATGTAACTTAAACACTTTAACTTTATAATACCTTAGTACAAAAAACAAAAGATACGTGCTTAAAGTTAACTTAAATATTTAAGTTTTAAAGTTTTTATTCTATTGTTTTCAACATTGTTTTGTTTAACAAGGGTCAGATTTACTTTTTAAAATTTCTCTTTAAGACAAATAGCTTAAACGTGCTTAGGTTTTTAAGTATAAATAAACTACTGTTCATATCAAATTGGGACGCACTAAACCTACCATGTGTTTTGTAATATTTTTACAAAAGTGTGTTTACGTAGAAGAGAAAAACTATTATTTAAAAAACACGCTTGAATAGCGATATTAATTTATTAAATTTATATTTTTTTATTGCAGAAAAATGA
The DNA here is from genome assembly GCA_949628195.1 of Phasia obesa. Taxonomy (NCBI): domain Eukaryota; kingdom Metazoa; phylum Arthropoda; class Insecta; order Diptera; family Tachinidae; genus Phasia; species Phasia obesa. The sequence goes on along the minus strand of OX451218.1, from coordinate 35,441,193 downwards.
GTTACATACCTTAAGGCTGAAATGTTACAAGGATATAAAATTGTGGAGTGCGCTTATAGCATGTTGTTGTTCTTTTTTGTGTATTGTATACAGTTGTGCCAATTTCCAAATCAATTAACTCCACTTTATAATTGATTGTAAGTGGTACTTTTAAAACACTTTTTCGATACTTAAATGTGAATATTTCTTCAAACAATTTCGTATAATAATGAGCAAATTGTAAATTTTTTTTAACGCTATTTCATTTCAAGTAACGGTTTATGAAGAATTTCAAAAATGAACAACAAAAAAATGCTGCATATATTTAAATGGAGTTAATTCATTGGCATTTGAACCATTCATATAAATAAGATGTGTTTTATTTTTTGATTAAAAGTCGGGAAGAAAATCGTTTTTGTTGACCTAAAAACCAATATCGAGCCTTTACTGTAAAGTTATATACTCACTGTATGTTGGTTAGGAACTCTTCGTGTGTAATTTTGACATTATGCCGATTTATTAATCGAATATTTTATACTTTAAGGGTGTATTTAAATTTTTGAAGAATTGAGTTTTTTTTTAAGTCTACTTGACAGTTTAGTTTATTTAAAACCCTAAATTATAAATTATTTAACTGTCAAACAATTCAGAGGGCAAGTAAACTGATTACCTGAAATGCTTAAAATGTTTTATGCACGACTGCAAATCGTCTTGCTGCAGTACAATCATGGGAGTTATATTTTTAAATAGTCTCTATCCCTGAATTATACAAATTATTCCGGCTTTTACCTAAAGGGTTTTTACAAAATTCAAGATTATTATGGGAATTCTCTGGTACATTTAGGAGCATTCAGGGTCATCTTAAATTATTTGGATTTCTAGAACATGATTGAATGTTCTGTAATGTTCGAGAATTTTATTGACTATTCGAGGCTTTTTTATGTGTGGAACTATGCACTGGCCCATCTAGAATATGTTTTTCATAAAAAGCTTAAGCCATTATATTTTAAAGTTAATCCTTTTATTCTAATAAACAAAAAACTCATATCAACTTTAGTTTAAAATCAATTAAATAAATGAAATTGAGCAGAACAAATTATTCTTTGAAGTCATTCCATTTTGTCCTGTCCGTAGAAATGAGTCCACTTTTATAGCAGAATTTTGATATTGGGAAAATATTTTTTATTTTGTAATTATTTTGTTTGTGTTATTGAAAAGATTCTTAAAATGCAAGAATCAAGCGCAAGAATTTTTAAACTTTGGTATGTTCAAGATTGTCTTCTATGGTATGTCCAAAATCTTTGGATAAAAAGTAATTTGGCCGGTAGCAAGGTGTAGGCATAGCCGGTTTAAGACATACTCCAGAGAAGAAAAATCTTTTAGCTGGCTTAATGTCGACAACACAATTAAAGTTTAGTAGGCTTTTTTTATTCATGTTTTATTAATTGTATCTTCAATATATTGAACTAACAATTATTACTCATATCTTGAGTCTAAAATAAAAAAAAAAATAATAAATATACTTAATAAGTCCAGCCAGTGCTTGACAAAAAAAATGTATGTTCCATGATTGTTGAAATTATTTACGGGTCGTCCCTCTGTTGTACGGCCAAGAAAAGCAGTATCTCTTCATTTAAGTCGAATGTAACCAGGAGAATGTTACGCGTCAATGGATTTGGATGAGTTTCAAGTTTCTCTTAAAAACGTTACCGCATGTTTCGCTATTTCTGATTTAACTGTTGGCACGTTTAGATTTTTGTGGATATTAGAGTTTTTGATATACCAGGGAGAAACTGTGATCATTCGTAGTATCTTATTTTGGCGCCTTTGAATTTTTTCAACATTGCTGGCTGAGGCAGTGCCCCATAATTGAATCGCATAGCACCAAATTGATTTAAGGATTGACTCTTTAGTAGGCTTGAAGCTTCTTTAATGTTGTTATGATTTATTTTATTTTATCGGAATTTTTTTCATTTCGGAATTATCTCGCAATGCCAATATAATTATCTTCATTATTTTTTACCCAAAAATGATAGCAGCAAGTGAAACTTATAATTTTTGTCTAGCAGTGGCTGGACTTAACAAGCAATTATTGATAGTACAAATTAAAAATTAGTTGATTAATATGTAAGAAAAAAATAGGAAAATTGAATTTTAGACACTAGCAGAATGAAACTAATAAAATTTCAAATATTCAATATTAAAATTCGCAGAGCACCGCGCTAGCGTTTTTATACAACAAAGTTGGGTTAAATGTTGTGAGAAAACAAATAAATAAAAAGTAGCTTTTATTGCTAACCAGAAAGTTGGCTGAAGCAACAGCAAATATAAGATGGTAAATACTAAAAGAAAAAATATTAAACAAGAGTGAAGCACTCGTTCTCACCAACTGTCGAAAGATGATTTAATGCGATTTGTCTCGTATTCCTTTATCTGAGTTTGGTTGGTTAAATAGATAATGTTTACAACTTAACACCACCCAAAATTGCTAGATGCGAAGAGTGCTGATACCGAACGTAGCTGTCTAAAAAATGCACTCCATTCTGCTGGTGTCTAAAATAAAGTTTTCCCAATTTTTCTTTAATTTTAATCACCAAATTTGTAATTTAAATTATTCTATCTTAGAGAGAATAAATAAAAATTAACTTAAGCTTGGCTTCAAATTTCATCTGTATGTAAAATAAATAGTTTGACTAATAAAATTTCAAATACTCAATATCGAAAAATATTTTTAAATCAATTGATTTATAATTTTTTTTTTCATTGATCTAGGCAAATAGGCCTTCATATTTTTTTATTAATTTATTTTGTATCTTTACTAACCGTAATTTTGGCAGTTTAAATTGATTTTGCTTTTTGAAAATGGATATGGATGTTCAGTAATTTATCTATTTTTTTTTAAGCCTTATTAGCTTGAAGCATTTCGAATTCTATTTTATCTGCTATCTTTTTATTATTACAAATGAAACATTATTTTTCTATTTTCATATTTTGTTTGTTTTATACGCAAAAAGCGGAACAATTTAAATTGCTGTGTATTTCAATTTTGTATGAACCTAAGGAACGGTTCGTACATTAAGGCGCTGCACAGAGGAGTATTTCACCCAAAAAGCTGGCCAAAAAGGCAAAACAGAATTTTAAGAAATCTAAAGAACTAAGTACGCAGCTCGACAGACATCAATATTTTACATTATATTGTAAATTTTGAAGACTTTTAGTTGCGATTTGTAGCTCTGAGACCCTGCTAAAATCAGGAAAGTGAAGAAAATTATATGAGATTTAAATGTTTTTTTTCGGTTTCTGGATGTTTATATGATATTTTTTTTTGCGGCTAAACGAATAAAGGTTTAACAAAGATTATTTTTTTCGCTAAAAGGTTTGATCAAAAGTTATTTAAAAAAGAAAAAAAAATTTGAAATATGTTGAATATTCGTTCAATAGTTAAAAAAAACAAATTATACACTTTTTTTGCAAAAAAGGAAAAGAAGAGATTTTTATTTTGGAATCTCTAATTTTAGAAACAAAAAAAAAGTGTGCGCAAGTTTGCGCCATTATTTTTGACGATTTTTTTAAATTTTCACATTTCTTCTATTTTTGTTCATCGGACACTTTTTCTTATACATTTATATCGTCATAAACTTTTATGTATTTTGAATTATTGATTTCAACTCTTAACTTTTCTGTTTGTAAAGTATTAAATAATATAAAATGAATATAATAAAGCCTTTTTTCATAAAAAAATAATGTTTTATAAGAGCCTTACAATTTTCATTTTTTTTTTTTTTTAATTAGACTGAAAATCATATGAATATTTGTACATACAGTCTGTCAAGAATGAGTTTAAACCTTTAAAACCAACATTTGTTAATTGAGTTCTGCGATTTATACGGTCTTTTATTCCTTAGGTATGTGGCTTTTAGAAAAATCTTTTTTCTTTTGGTTCTTAAATTTTTTATTGCATTTTGAAAAAAAAAAATTTGACACATTTTGCATGTAAATTTTTTTAGTTTAAGCAGATTTTTCCGGTGCATCTTCTGATCCTCCTGCTATTAAAATCAGAGAACACGTTTTCAAGTTATAGCAAAATATATGGGGCAACCCAACGAGGTGAAGTATGCCACGGCTTTAAAAGAAAATCCTTACGTACTAGAGAAAAACGGAAAACAGATTTGAATTAAGGGAATCAATATGGATTTTGTCGAAATACTTTTATTTCTAGGGTAGAGACAAATTTTTTTGTTGCGCAGTGGACTTTTGTTGCGCAGTGTAATTTTTTCAAAATCTGCCACTAGATTTTTTATATCATACTACACCTAAACCTATCAAAAAACTAAAACTTTTAATTCAAAAAACACCTTTAATAATTTTGGCCAGCTTTTCAGGCCAAATACTCCTTTGTGCGCTGCTCGGTTTGTTAAAAAATACTTTTTTCCAAGAAAAATATTTGGATATGCTCACATTTGTTTCAAGTATACATTTTCATTATTTTAATATTATTTTCTCCTTAATTTAAACATACATTTTTGACATACGATTAGGGTTTGGGATTTCCCAGAATTTTGCATTTCCCGGGAAACGGGGAAAAACTATTGTTTTCCCGGGGAAACATCAGTTCCTAAAGAAATTAAGTTTATTTATTAAAACAGTACATCAATATTTATAGTCTTATCAAAACAAACAAGCACAAAAGGCTTAAAAAATCATGACTTCATGCATGCTAAGCTAAGCTAAAAAAATAATGTGGTCCGCAAAATAAATTTTTAACATTCCCATTTTTTCACTGCCGTTTAGGCTTCCGTACCCAAAGAGTAAAACTTAACCCTATTGTTTTCGCTACAATGTCTGTCAGCACCTTCTACCTGTTTAGCCCCAAAAGGTGACATTTTTACACAAATTGTATTACTGTGGCCGCTATAACAACAAATACCAAAACATAAAGGATGTTCAGAAATTGACACTTGAAATTTAGGCATAGTAATTACAAATATGTGACAGTGACGTGATTTGCATGTATATGGCCTGAGTATTACACCACAATAGGAAGGCTGTTGATATTTTCACAGAAGGTGTATTACTATGGCCAATACAACAAAAACTAAAAATTAAAAGGTGTTCCGACAGTGACATGAATTGCACGTAGGTAGACTCTTGAATTTTTTCCGGTTGATGTGTTGCCATTTCCGCTACAACAACAATTAATAAAATTTAAAAGTTGTTCCGATAGTGACGCGATTTTCGCAAATTTAACTTTTTTGACCGTAGATTTATACAGAGTGTATTAAATTATGTCCGCTATAGCAAAAGAATATAAAAACTAAAAATTAAGAAGTTTTGCGAAAATATGTAGCCCTATTTTTGACCTAATATTTGAACAGTAATAGGTTGACAATAAAAATTAACGCAGATTATATTTTACAAGTATCTAATCCATCAGCGTCCCTACAATATATTGTTTGATTTTGCTTTGAAAGCAATCCACACAAAAGACCCTAGTGCTTCACTTATGGTTTATTTATTTACTTTTAGAATAGGTCTCATCCCTACTAAAATATGCCGCGTTAAAGTATGAAAAGCGGTACAATTACGTGCTTTCACTGCATTTATCCACTTTCTCTTGGAAAAGTGTATACAATATTTGAATCAGGATACTAGATACCACCTCATAAAATTTTGATAAAATCCATCCAGTAGTTTTTACGTGATGCGAACACAGACAGACAGACAGGAAATAAGTTATAAAAAAGGGTTAAAGATATTTACTTTTCACTGCGGTAGGATTAATAGTTAACATTTCATTAGAAAGATAAATAAGATTCTGATGTTTCAAATTATTTTTCAAAAAAATTAAAAGTGTTTATGTATTTTTGTCTGTCACAACTGTCAGGTCAGACAATTTTATTGCCTGGTATTGCCTGAACTTTACAAGTTTATTTTACGTTAGATTTATGATATGAATACTTATTGTTGTGCTGTGTAAACAGTTGAATAGTTGTGCTGTGTAAAGTTTTATCACATTTTTTTACATAATTACATTTATGACTATGAATTTTTTCTCGTTTCCCGGGAAATTTTCCGCCTATTTCCCGGGAAACGGGATATTAGACGATGACTTTGTTTCCCGTGAATTCCCGTTTTCCAAACCCTACATACGACACATGTAACGCTAGAACAACCACACAAAACACTATTGTTTTAAAATGTTTGTAAAATAGTTATTCTTCTTTACATTTATATGCAAATTAAGTGAGTGCATTTTTCACAAAATAATATAATTTAGTTAAAACACTAGAGAAGAAAGAAAATAAAATTCTTATAACAATAACTTGCCAGAAGGATTTTAGGACAAAAACGGTTTCCCATTTGCATTTTTAACTGTGTTGGAAATTATGTGTGTTCTGGTATTAAATGAAATGAAAACTAAACAAAAACTATTAATATTTATTTAAGAAAATAAAAAATCTTAGCAGTAGTAGTTTTAGTTTGAAAAATAGTTATACTTGAATATTGTAAAGTTATAATTTCATTGAAGATTAGATAATTAAAACATATTTGCAATTTCGAAAACTTAATATGCTTTTGTATCAACAAATAATAATAATAATAAATATTTTGGTACCAAGCAATTTATTCAGTTCTTTGAGGGTTTATTAAAAACTTCGCACACACAGAGAAAAAACATGGTTGTCTTAAGGTCAAAACAATCATATTATATTGTCTGTAACTGTAGCATTTAATTTTTAATATTTAATATTAATATTTCCTACACAGAAAAAAATATTTTTTAATCAGTTAAAGGTTTTAGTTGGTTTTAGATTAAATTTAAATTAAATAATTAATTATTCAATTATTTGTTTAATCAGGATTTTTTGTTCCGCTTTAAACAAATATTTATTTGAAACAATTAAATAATTAATTGAAATTTTATATAAAACTAATTAGATCTTTTAATTTGTACAAAGATTTTTTTCTGTGTACTAGCAGAACCAAAATAGCAAAAATTAACTCCGCGAATTTTTTCCAGCCATAATATAAAATACCCTATTGACAACTACTTTTCATAATAAGTTTCTTTAATTATTTAGCTAAACAAGTAATTTGAAGTGTAAATTGATTTAAAAAGTTTTAAATTTTTTAAATACAACCGGATTTTAAGTTTTCAACTTAAATCTCAACTAGACGTTTGATTTTTAATTTAAAAATTATTTAAATTTTAATTTATAATTATTACTATTTTTTGTAACAAAAAATATAAAAATATAAAAAATCGCAAATCAAGTGTTACATAGAACGTAAAATTTTATTGGCTTCATTTTACGAAGAAAAAAATGTTGTTAATATTGAGCAAAAATAATTTAAATAAGATTGCGATATTCGGCAGTGTCGAATATTATATGCCCTTCACCATGTTGACATTAATTGTACAATATTATAGCTTCGGATTTTACTCTTATGTTTTTCAATATCATTTATTCGAAAATTACTAAAACTATTAAACATTATTAAGCCACTGTAAATTTTTAATGAATTTTATATTTCTCAACTTTTTCAGACACTAAAAATTAAATAATAATAATAATAATAATAATAATAATAATAATAATAATAATAATAATAATAATAATAATAATACTCCTAATAAACATTATATGAAGTAGCTGTTATTGAACCCATGCCAAAATATAAATTTTATGGAGTAGAGATACTCGGTTTTTTTGTGATTTTTGAGTGCAAATTTGGATATTTTAGGGAAAACTTTTGAATTGATAGATTTTTTAACTTTTGATTATTAATAAAATTTAAATTTTTTTCATGAAATTATAGTGTTTTGTTTAAATATAATTTTTTTAAAATAAGATATACGAGTATTTGTGATTTTTTTTTAATATGGTAATTTGCGACTTTTGGCAAATTAGGGGTTTTTCTGAATTTTATATTTTCGGTACAATTAAGCAAAAAAGAATTATAACATAAGAAAACTATAACAACAATGGAAGCACATAAAAAAATCGCCACAATTTAGAGACCGATTTTACTGATTTTTAATAGGAAACTATAACTGACAAATTTGTTGACGAATAATTTCCATAAATGTACGGGGATCTTCGACTTCCCTATTCATAACGATCCATAATTTATGTATGTATACTTTAACTGAAATAAGTATTGTAAAAACTATAGTACAAACGGAATGACAAATTTATACTATATACCCCTGACACCAGTAGTGAAGGGTATAGAATAACAAAAAAATAATAACTATTGATTTTTTTCCGTTGAACTTACACAAAATAATATAAACTTGTGTGTATGTGTGTTAACAAAAGCCTACATCATTACATGTGAAAGTATTTGTAATGTTAACACTTTTGTTTTATTAATTGTTAAATATGGAAATACCAACAATAAAAAACAAAAATAATATTTATTGTAGAAAATATAAAGGGAAGATATTAATTATTTTTATGGTACGAACTACAAAAAAAAAAATATTAAAAAGCCATAAAAGTTTAAAAACCCATAGTTAGTTAAATCTGGTTACAGAAAATATAATCAAATATTACTGCCTATTATTAATAAAACTTTTGGGAATTTAAATATTTATTATTTAATATTATGCTAATTACCCATAACGTTTTTTAATAAAAATGCAATTTATTTGTTGGGGGAAAAGAGCTAGTTCCTATACGTATTTCACTGGTTGCTCAGGCCAGATCATCAGGAAACCTTTTTCCTAATTTTAGATAAGCCAAAAATACTCTATAAGTATGCATGTTATAGAATAATATTACAGAATATTAAAGCTTCAACAAAACACCAACTGTCCTTCTACAATTGCATGGTTTTTTGCCATTACTGAATGCAGACGTAAGGTGTGATGAAAAGCATACACAAGTTAATTTTGTTCTCGCAAGAGAATCGAAAAATAAGAAGTGTTGCCAAAGGTTTGCACAAGCAATTACACATTTAGTTATTAATAAAATTTTTTGGAATTGTTTTTGCTTATTGTTTCTTTGGAATTCGAAAACAAATTTATAATGATGCCGGTCAGCTTTAAATTTATATTCGTATCAAGGATTGCGTATCTCAAATCTGCAGAACTTAAAAAATATTACAGTTATGTAAGTGCTGATATTATAAGGCACTTTATTATCACTTGCCAATAACTAAAGTTAGGATCTTAACAGGGAGATAAGTAGTTTTTCGTTATAACGAGGGTAAGGCTTGTTACTATAACTTGGCTTTAAAGTACGTGATAGTTAAAGGTTATTTTTAGCTTTCTGATAATAACGAGAAACTGCTATTCGCTCCGTTATAAACCTAACTTTAGCTATTTTCAAGCTATAATAATTATTATACTGGGCCTAAATCAATTAGAAAAATTTAACTAACAAATACACGCAAAGAAAAAACATGGTTGAGGTAACCATAATCTAAGAGCAACATGTTATGGTTGAATTATATGGTTATATATAAAAATTATATTGTTGTCGTTGGAACATATTATTGTCTTACATAAAAATAACATTGTAAAATACAACCATAGTTATGTTTATAATATAAACATACTATATATATTATAGTATGTTTATAATATAAACATACTATAATATAATTTGAAACATGTAAATGGTTATATGTGACAATGTATGAATATATTTATAAATAACAAAAAACAAATACACGAATATTTCCATTTAGACTTACATACATATTTTGATATTTTCTGCTTACCTGTTTCTGTGTTTGATATATGTACATAATTAATTTAAAACTATAATTTATAATAAAAAAACAAATTTATTTGTTGACAACAAATATGTATTTAATGTTTTTACGGTTTTAGATGAACCGATAGCTTACACACATATTTCTGAACTGAAAAAATGTCAACACCAAAATATGTATTTTTAAAACCAAAAATTTTTTGTTTATTTTTAGTCAAACTTAACATACTATGTTTAATAATAATATATTATGGTTATAATTTTTAAATATTAAAAATAATTTGGTTGTGGTTTGAATTATAATATGTTTCAAATCAACCATGTTGCTTTTTTGGTGCGTATAACCATTGAATGATTAACTGTTAACAAAAAACTTGTTTATCGTGACCAAAGTATTGTTTTAAATAACTATAATTTGTTCACAGCAAACATCTATTGTTACAGAGAACATAGTGTGGTTGCCGTGACCATACAATAACCATGTTTTTTCTTTGCGTGTTGCCATTAAAATTGTTATTTATTCTACTAAAACTAAACATTTTTTCTTGGATGAAAAATGGTTTTGGGATGAATGAATTCATAAAATATCAGTAAGAAGATTTAATATTGTATATAGACCATATTTTAGAAAAAAAAACAACGTAATTTACCCTTCAAATAGACATATTACAATATACATATTTAAAAAAGATGGGAATTATTACATGTACCCATCATTTTACTTTTACTATAACGTGTAAATGATAAAATTTATACATATAATAAAGCAGTAACTCATTTCCTGTCTGTGTTCGCATCACGTAAAAAATATTAGATGGATTTTAACAAAATGTGAGAAGGTTCCTTACTATCCTGATTCCAAAATAGGATACTTTTGTCCCACAAAAGAATCTTAATTCCAAGATAAAGTGGAGAAAAAGCAGTGAAAGTACCCAGACTTTTTTTTTACCGATTTAAAGCGTTATATGATGGCGCTGTTTTAAAATAATCCAAAATATGAATTACTTAATGCCAAATAGCTAATTAAACAAAAATTTGTATTTGATTTGTATTTTTACTTTGTGGAATTACATTGTTATTAAAAAAATTTAAACATCTTTTACAGAGCTTTACAGTATTTTTTTGAATTTTATATAAATTTTAGAATTTTATTTAGAGGTGGGTACCTTTATATAAAGTAAATACGTAGGAGTTTTGAAATTTGGTGTGAATTGATTTAAAACAAAATCGAACAAAATATTGTCAGGACGTACACAACGTGCATTGACACAGCTATTCCATAAATAAAACACAATATAATGGGAATCGCTACAATAAGTTAATATAACAAACAAGTTTTTCATATTTTAAAAGTGACGCCATTGGCTAGAAAAAATTGCAAATACTTGTTTTATAGAAATCAAAATAAAGGTCAATAGTTAAAAAAAACTTGTGTTTTGCAGGGGCAAAAAAAATGTTTGCTTTCAGGTACTACTTATGTTTGTCATAAATTCTTACCTATAAATAACATACTTAAACAAATGTTTTCAGTCGAAATATTGTTAAGGTAATTTATTTCAATTTAAATAAATACACACATACTTTTTATCATAGTGATCATTCTTCTGAACGGTAATATTTGGAGACAATAAAAATAAAGTATTAGAACAAGAATTTAATAATATTAAAGTTTATCAAAAATAAAACTCATTCTTTAATAATCATGTAAAATTTTAGTTTCAGACAAGTGATTTGCATATCTTTAGGATGAACTATCAACAAGAGAACAAAAATGTTGTGTGTACCAATATTGTGTTTTGTTTTAAACTTTTATCGGTACGAAAACGTTGTTGAAAAGTGTTGTTAACTACCTAAAAACCAACAGGAAAATTGTGTTGTCATACCATTTGCTGAAGCCGTCGTAACTGGCTATTTGTTGGTTACAGTTGATGAGTACTTACAACACCTTAAATGTAAAATTGAGTCCTACTCGTCGCACTTGTCCGATTTTTTATATTTCAATATTTTGCTTAAACTGGACATAATCACAAATTTATAATTTTACTACAAAGCTATTTTATTCAGCTACGGGAGTGATATAATCGAATTAAAAATATTTTTATTGTGCTTAAACACAACGATTTCCCAAATAAATCGTTAAACTTCTGCTTTGGCTTAAGTTAAATTTTTCGTCCAAGTTCGTTAAATTGCAAAACGGTGCAAGTGAGAAACACCCTCTCACGAAAAAAGTGAGAAACACCCTCTCAGGTAGATGCCTAAAAGTTTTCATTATCTCTTTGATCAATATCAATTGATTTTATAGACGATTCCTTACAGCGCAATACTCAAGATCTTATAATTTCAAAGATCCAATTTATTTGAAATGCTAGCAAATGTTAAGGTAATAACTTTAATTTATACAATTTTTTATTTTTATTTTTTTTAATATTATTTTGAAAAAGTTGTCTCATACATTTTAAACCAATTTATTTTTTTTTTTAGTAAAATTATAAAATTATTGTTTGTTTCTTCACTTTTGCAACATCTTTTTTTGTGAAACTCAATATTAAAATAAGGAAAGTTTAAAATAATTTTGCTTTCTAACAACAGATTGTCCAATTCCCAAGCTGTTGTTGTTTTTGCTTCATAATAACATGCAACTTTGTGTCATATTGTTACGAAACTACAGTAAAATTAAGAAAAATAACAACTAGGAGTCAAAAGTTTTTTTTCTCGTATTTAAATGTGTTTCAGCATCCAAAGTAAGAGGCAAAGAAATAACAAATACTGGGTACTAAAATAAACAAATATTTATTTTTGCATCTTTGGCAGTTTTATGAAAACAAATTTGGCAAAATGATCACATTTTTAACAACAATTTGCATTAACTTTTGGGCAAAGATAATTCCCTTAAAGCAAACAAATTTTGATTACAAAGACGGTTCAGTCAAAATGTCATCTGTAGTGGAAAAAATGCCTTAAGTTAGAAAAGGGATTATGATTCCAAAAGCAACAAAACATATTTACATAATACTACACTTAGCAAATTTTTTTTACAAACTTTATAATCAATTATAATTATTAGGTTTTGCCTTCAGCAAGTAAGTTATGAAGTAATGATGGAATGATGGAATATTATCTTGCTTTGTAGATGAATATTTTAGGAATGGGAAGTATGCATACATTTTAAATTGCTTGTTCACTTCACAAACTATTGTATGCGTGCTAAGGCGTCGGGTGCTAAACAACTGTACAAAAGTTGCGAGAAGTTTTGCTATAAAATCAATTTCAGATATGGAATCTGTATTTAAATAATATTCAATAATTTTTTCGTAATTTAAAACCCTTAAAGCTGTAATTATGTCATTGTTTTTTTTTTCTAACAATACAAACTTACAACAAGGTATTCACATAAATTCTGATTGTATCTTATACAACTTACAGTCTACTATAGGCTGTGAATTGAGTAATTTTATTAGTCTCAAGAATTTAGAGAAAGTCAAAAGACAAACAAAATAATCATCATACTTTTGACATGTATAATTTTTGAATAAAATTCAAAATATCATTGCTTTGTTGTAAATCAAATCTTCCATACACTTTCAAGCTTTAAACGCCTTCGTCATTACCACATGTTCTTTGCTTTCTGTATAAACTGTGCGAAATTTCTAGGGAAAAAAAACATTCTTTTTACACTACATAAACGGCAATTTATTAAGAAAGACCTACAAGTTATTTTTGTAAACCCTAATTATCTGTTTAAATTACATTCATTAAATATTTAACAGCAGAAAATCCTTTACAAAAGACAACTTAATAAAAAATATGCGGAAATAATTTTGTTTGTTTTTTCTTCCTAAAGCAACTTTTACATGTTTACTTGACGAGTGTAGACAGAAATTCTAAACGACTGAATAATTTACAAATTAGGTGCATGTGGGAAAGAATGCAGTTTTAATGACTGTACGCAAGACTAAGGTAATGAGTGAGAAAATAACCCTTAATGATTTTAAATTATAGAGCTACAAAGCAATTTAGTGACATGACTTATTTCTAAGTTGTTTTTTAAGAAACTCTGCTTGGTAAGAAAAATGTGTTTAGTTTGACAATATTGTTACTGCTCGTTTAAACTTATTTATAGTAAAGTGAGCTAAAAAGGGGTTCCATGCCGTTTACTAAGTAGAGGGGTTAAAAAAAAAACTTTAGAAAATGTAAGAGAATTCTGTCAAAGATAACTAACTATCTGAATGTTAAAATGTTTTTAGTAAAAATGTTGTTAATTAATAAGAATTTCTGAAAAACTATTTAAGTTGAATATGTACTGTAAATACCATTTTTCTTTTTTAACACAGGTAGAAAGAATATTTAAACCTATTTTTTTAAGAGCCTATATCATATACATTTTCCGAGTTCCATCTGTATGTGTCAGGGTTTAAGTTTTTTATGATAAATAAGAAAAAGTAACAATTGATTGAATGATTTTGAAATCGAAAAAGTTACTCCGATTCGGTTTAAGAGATACTAGTCAGATCTTGGTTGTAAAATATTGCTATTAAAATTTGGTCTGTAAATGGCTGAGATATGGGCAAAACACAACGATTGCCCGTAGTATCCTCATCTATTTTCCATATTGCTGTTATTTTTAAACCCTTCACAACAGTTAGGAAAGTATATAAATAAATTTGTATTATGTTGCAGTTTTTCGTAAATTTTGGAGGCCCCACGTACCATGTACGATTTTGTTATATTTAATCAAATTTTCTTTCAGACGAACTTTTGGTACCTGATATAGAATAATGCAATGTCTGTAAAATGTTTCATTACTGAAGACAAGCACTAGCTGCCCACGTAGGCTACTAGATAGTGTACCAGTCTATCAGCCTTGGGGTTGTGGGTTTAATTCCCAGCAAATACTCTGGGTGTTTAAATACATCGATTGAAGGGAAGACAAGGTATATGGGCGTTTTCTTAAAATAAAATATAAACTTAATTTGGTTAACATAGCAATTGCATTCGCCTCAAATAGGAATAAACCATAGTTTACTGTACCGATGCGACCAGCTACTTAAAAAAAAGAAGAAAATCAAAAACGCTAAAGTTTCTTAATGCATTTTAAATTTATCACAAAGTCTATACATACCAATATTAATTTATTTTTAAAACATATTCTTTGTCATAAATTAAATAACGAAAAACAATAATAAGATGAGTAAATGAGGTTTATACCATTATTTGAGATGTACAAATTTATACTCAGTTGCTTGTAATTTACAGGTCACACTCTCAACAAAAGACGTCCAACAATTTCACCAATTTTTGTATAATTTCATCTGAATTTTTTCTGCCCCTCACATGTTGACACATATCAATTAAGTTAGGTGGAGCTTTTCCATATTTTCCCAATCTTCTTTTTACAATTGATCACAAACTCTACACTAGATTGAGGTCGGCACTTTGCGGAGGCCACAATATCAATTAAAAGTTTTGCCAAGCCAGACATTCCTCAATGATTTTTCAGGTGTGTTTAACATTTTTATTAATTGAGGCGTTAAAGCCTTGTCCGCTCTCATATTTATCATCATAAGGCATGCGTCCCCATTAGTTAAGAGTTTTCGGTCCCTTGAGGAGTTACATTTCTCAGCACTCTAATAACCGCTGATTGGCTCAAATTATATATTACACGTGATGAAAAGCCTTCCATTGTCATATTTTCAATCGAATTTATCACGGTTTACCATAGTTTATTAATTATTTAAAAAAAATATGAATTTTTGTTTTGAATTAAAAAACAACTCATTCTGGTATATGAAGTTATTCAATTACAATTTGAAACTAAGGTGCATATTAACAAAACTCAAGATATTATCAACAAAATTGAAACTAAATTTAAAATAACGGTAGTCAATTTTTTAGTTAATTTTCTCTCATTACTTGATGTTTTTTTTAATTTGCTTTAACAACAGTTTTGTAAAAAAAAACTAAATAGGAAAGAACACAAAAAAAGAATTTTGAAAATCGCTTCTTTAATACTATTTTTATGCACCTAGAAATAGAAGAAATACAAACATGTACTCACTTCTGCTCCCCACTTATTAAAATGCTGCTAGTTTTTTAACTAGTTTTTCTAGTTAAAAACCTCTCTGCAAACCCCTCTTTATATCACATGAAAAAAATTTTCTATATTACTTAAAACCAAATATTTAAAAAGAAAGGTATTTTTAAAATAGTTAAGGGGGAACGGACAGGATAGGAGAACTGCTTTTGGAAACTGTTAGACTAGCACCAAAGTCGACAAATTATTAGACTCTGAGAATCGAAAGAATCTCTTGTAGACTGAGAGAAGTTAACCATTTATATACTTCCCATATACTTTCTTTTAACTTCTCCAAAATTTGCTACAACTGATCAATGGTTACAATATATTCACACTAAATAAAGTCGTTATAAAACTATAACTTAAATTGATTTGTAGATTTGATTGCTGCATAAGAAAATAAATTTAGTAATCCCTTGCTTGAATTTTTTTTTTTGACTTCTTAATTGATACAATCAAATATTTCTTAATGTTTTACACCTTTTACGCCCACTTTGCAATGTCATATACACAATTATGCAGGTACAGTAATTACCCTTTACACATAGTCACACTTGACAACAAGAATTTATAACAACACAAATCACAAATCACACATGTACCATCACTGTATAATGAAGGAAAATAGTTCCATTGTACTTTTTTTTATCTGTAAAAAGAAATTTCAGAAGATATCGCACACAAAATCATAAACAGTCACAACCCAAAAATTAATTAAAATGGATTTTTTTAATAAACCAGTTCACAGATCAAATCTCTAACCTCCACGAAAATTTCGTTTGTATCTCCGTGTTCTTTAACTGGAAAAATACAGTTACTGTGGAACTCAATTTGATTATAAATTTACAACCATGATTACAGAAACAGTTCTTTGCCTGTCCTAAATATTTATGAATTTTGAGTTGTGACTGTTTATGATTTAGTGTGCGATATATTTACATCAAGCTCAAACAAAGTTGAACAATTTTTTTTTTTTTGTAACAGCCTAGTAAGCTTAGATTCAACATCATTTCTCAAATTTTGATTATGTTGAGATATGACTATTTTTCACTAAAGGAGCGATATGTGTGTTAAATAACACATAAAGGGTATAAGGTAAATAAAGTGAAAGCGACTTACCTCAACTTTGAAAAATTGTAAGCATTGGAACAATAAAGAATGTCATGTTTTACATACCTTCACAGATATTAATACAAAAATGTGTAATTTCATTACAGTATCCATTTGTCTGTGTATAAATTCACACTTTTAATAGATGCTGGTTACCGGCTGTCTCTCAACTTTTCTTCTTCTGTAAACAGATAAAACATTTCTTTTAATTTCTGCTTCATTTTTCAATTGAAAAGATTTTGTTTTTGGAGATAAGTAGATATTTTTTCAAATGGAAAATTCATTTGCCGTCATGATATCAAAGCTTTAAAGGGATTTAATAGATTTTCGAATAAACAAAAGCTTAAATCAGATATTTAACAGCTTAAGTGAATCAAGATTTGTTATGGTACAAATCAGTTTAAGTTCATTTAGAAAAATGAAAGATAAGAAAAACGTAATGGCTGCTTAAATACTTATTGAAAAGTGTTAAGTTCTATTAATTTTTTTATAAAGACAAGAGTTTTGAATTAAATTCACATGAAATTTAAATTGAAACATAAAAGCCATAACCACAAAAAATATATATGTATGCATTTTTGATTTGTAAAACAATTTAAAATTTATTAAATAAATATTTAACAAATCAAAAATATATATTCTTTAATATGGCTTAAAATGTGGACTTTTTTTCAATTTGACGAAAAAAGGTCAACTTGGTCAGCCACTAAACACTTCTTCCCCATTATGCTGGAACGATTCAATTCCTTTTAATTTTTTATGTTTGTTAATTCAGAATTCCGTGCTTTCTGATTCGATTTTTATTTAGAATGATATTTATAAAAACAAGAACTAATTTATATAAAAACTAAATTATGTCCACATACAACATGTGATTTTTAAGTATTTGCTGAACCGTAAAAAACGTAAAGGGCAGGAAGTTATAAGTTTTACAATGTGTATTGCTCCCACAAAAGCACCAAAAAATTAGCAAATAAATCCTAAGGCTGTTGCTATAGCTGACATAATTTTAATTATGAAAAAGTTTTGAAAAACACTTGAAATTTACGCACAATGTATTACTAAATCCAATAATGTAATGAGTATAAAAAAATTTAGTTATTAAAGTGTGTCCAATAATAGACGAGATTTTGTCGTGTATAGTTTTATCTTTTGAATCATAATTGGCAGATGCCTAAGATTTACAAAGAAAATGTGTTTCTATGTCTGTTACAGCGGAAGTAGATAAAACATACAATAAAAATGAAATTTGAGGTCAAGCTTAAATTCGGCTTTTCTTCTCTCTAAAAAGAATAATTTAAATTATATATTAGGAGAATAATATTAAAGAAAAATTGGAAAAATTTAAATTTAGACTGCAGCAGAATGCAATGCATTTTCTAGACAGCTACGTCCGTCATCACCACCCTTCTTATATATCTACTTTGGGTAGTGTTTATTAGTCGTAAGCATAATCTATTTAACCAATTATTATTTCTTAGAGAGAATAAAACGAACTTAGGCTTGACTTCAAATTTCATCTGTATGTAAAATTAATAATAAAATGATCGCATTCCCGGAAATTCCCGGGAAAAAACAGCTCTTAAAGAAAATAATATACTTACCGAAACAGTATTTAAAAATTTATAGTTTTATTAGTATTATCAGTTTATAAAACTTAAAAACAGGTCAGGTGACAAAAATAGTAAAATATAACAAATCAATAAATTAATTATTTAGGCTTAAGTTCTTAATAATAAAGAGATAATGAAAAATTGGACACCAGCAGAGTGGAATGCATTTTCTAGACAGCTACGTCCGTCGTCAGCACTCTTCGTATCTATCTACAAGGTAGATAGAAATATAATATAAAAATTAAAATTTCTCATATCCTATTTCTTTCATAAATTTGTTTAAATAGAAAATTAAATAGAAAATGCGTTCCACTCTGCTGGTGTCTAATTTTTCTTAATCTCTTTATAATTAAGAACTTAAGCCTAAATAATTAATTTATTAATTTAAAAATAGATCAAATAAAATTAAAATTCATACAAGACATAACAAATATTTATAAATACTGAAAAAGTATTTCAATTATTTTTTTTTTACAAAATATGATCTTAGAACTCTTAGTGCGTTTAACAAATCACTGGTTATTCTTTTCCTTGTTTTTGTTGCGAAAGTCTCTCTTTAAAAATTGGGTCCATCAAGTTAACAACACAACTACTAGTTGACGGTTCTACAGATTCGAGTGGCTTGCATAATCTGTTGAACAATTGTGCTGAATAAAGTTTTAGGACATTTTTTTGCACATTATCAATTTCAACACTTTCTAAATACTTAAATATCGCAAACGTTTCATCATCCCTTCGTTCATTTATTATTCTTTTCCACCATCGTTTTTCAAAGAGTCGAATTAATAGCCAAGAGCTCGTAGAAGGTCTAAATAATAACATCTGCTATTGTAAAATTTGTGCCCCTGCGGCTGAAGACCTCTACTGCAACTTTAATGGGATTTAAAACGGCCACTAAATTTTCAAAAATCTAAACACAATCTGAAACCCATAACTCAGCGCAATAGAAATCTATCAGACTTTTTTAATTGCGTTCTTCGATTTAAGAAACGATTGTATCGCTTCAACCATACTTATCTTGTTTTTACATCATCATGAATTAAACACAACTCTTTGCCATATTTTTGTTTCTTATATTTCTCGATACAGGCTGTTTTTAGAGGAATTTTTCAAATAGTTTTACAATTTGTCTTGCACGATCTATAAAATATTTTTAAGTTTCTAAAAATATTACAATTTTAAAAATGCTTGTTTTATGTAGCACGATAACGATAAAAATTCCCGGGCGGGAATTCCCGTTTTCCAAACCCTACTTGTATTGTTTATCCCTTATTTGTGCTTTGCGCTTCCTTTGGAACTGGTATTTTTGATTCGCTACCCGTCTGGCTGTCTGTATATTTTGAAGTTATATTTAACACAAGAAGCTGCCGCCGAATTGACGCAGGTTTACCATTTTTTATTTCTCAGTTTTGAGGTTTTTTTTAACATGGATTTTATGTTGAAACGTTTTAAGACAATTTTTCACATTTATCGCAGCTATTTTGTTTTCGAGATTTATATTGTTGAACTACAAGAAACTTATTTGTACTCTCACTACACTTAGCACGTATTAAAATTAACTGACTTGTTTCATTTATAAAGTTACAATTCAAAATGAACAATGATTTTTTATATTTTTGGCAATCACAATACTACTAAAACTAACAGAAATCTCGGGCGTTTATTTGAAATTTCAGTACTTCTCGTTTACATCGCTAATAACACATAGAAAGATTTGTACGTTAAAGCATAACTGAAGGTGTAAATAATTTATTAAAGATTACATACTCAAACGAAATAATTTAACTGTACATTATAAAGAGACCTTAAGGGCACAAAGGACTAGATTCGAATATACAAACCGGCGACCTTTGCAATATTAATCTACCTAACGGTATAACATATCTCTTTATACTTTTTACTTTATCATCTACATATATTTTCATATTTATTAATTTAGCAACGATGAAGCTTTTATTATATTCTTTTGGCAACTGAAATTTGCCTCTATGTTTGGTTGTTAAGAAGGAGCCAAACGATACGTCAAGCTTGAACATTCAATTGTCGTCGGTATTCCTAACCCCCGAACTATATTAAAATAAATCATAAAACAGCAAAAACGTTTGAGTTTGTAACAGCTCATTATGACCTACGGTCTTTAAGATTTATTTCTTACCATTATGGCCTTAATGGTCCACTTGTATTAGGAACGCTATAAACCAGTAATAACAAATATAAAATATGAAATGTCTTCACACTAATATGTAAAAAAATGTTTATGATTCAAAATAATCTTGGTATAACGCAAAATTTATTATTTTTCGCCAATTTGGTGGTTTTGTTTTTATTTATGGTGGAAATATTTTGCTATTAAAAACACCTGACACTTCGTTCTTTACATTCAGTATTACTATTTCATTGCTAGCCAGCGAAAACGGCATATACAATTTGTCACTTTGTTTAACATGGAAGGTTGAAAGTAAATTTTCTTTGCATACAATCTATACATTCGTACTAGATATCATTGGTGCGCTTCACTGCCCCCATCATCAATAAATAAAATAAACACTTAGAAGCAAAATTATGGCCATGCTTAACATGAAAACGCACGTTTTTCTCTTGAAATTTACTTGTGCTTTTAAGTTGCAGCTAAGAGGAGAACATGTATTTGTTAGTTAGAACTTTATAGTCGTATTACTCCTAAAGTACTAAACCAATTTAAATAAAATAAAGATTGTGAACATCTGTGTAGAAAAGGCTTTAAAACCATCTAAGTCTTTCCAAAATCGGTGCAGTATTACGGACGTAAAAGGGATTAGAAAAAACGTGTTTGCCTATTAATTATATAGATAATAAAATAGTAACTCATTTCCTTTTTGTCTGCCTTTCTTTCTGTCTGTGTACGCATCACGTAAAATCTACTGGATGGATTTTAACAAAATTTTGTGACGAGGTGAAAGTAGTCTGATTTTTTTACCGATTTAAAGGTACTGCACACCTTAGGGCATCTATTATTTTTGAAAGCAATTTATTTTAAGCAATGGTGCGCAATATATGGCGCTGTTTTAAAATAATGAGTAACTCATTACTTGTCTATCTTTTACAGAGGTTTAAAATAATTTTTTAAAATTTTATATAAATTTTAGGATTTGATCCAGGGAAGGGTACCTTTATATAAAGTAAATACGTAAAAGTCTTAAAAATTGGTGTGGATTACTTTTAAAGCAAAATCGATTACAAAATATTGTCAGGATGCACACAACGCGGGTACAGCTAGTCTATAAACATATCTACGTCTGTATTCTGATGTTTAATATTTAAAACACAGTGCTTGGTATATTTTTTTATTAAATATTTGAGGTTAACGATCTATATAAGTAACCAAGGGTTAGCTAATAGCAAGACAGATATATACCATTCCCAAATAAAAGAAAATATATAAAGAGAAAAAAAATAGAGAAAAATGTTTGCTTGGTAGTATAATATAAAAAAAAGAAATAGTGTCTAAAAGTGTAAAACAATTTCAAAAAGCTCTATCTCCTATGAAATATAATGTAAAATTAAAATTTCTCATATTCTATTTCTTTGATAAGTTTGTTTAAATAGAAAATTAATAACAATTGAAACTACCAGGTAGAAAGATACGAAGAGTACTGAAGACTTCCGCTGTCTAGAAAATGCATTCTGCTCTGCTGGTGTCTAATTTTTCTTTATCTCTTTATAATTAAGAACTTAAGACAAAATAAATAATTTATTCATTTAAAAATAGTTCAAATAAACATTCCAAAAATATTTATCAAAATTACGTTTTAGTCATACCGACATTGTTTTCTGTGGAGAAAACAAATAATTTTTTGCTTGTGTTTTAAAAATTTGTAAAAACTAGAAAACGATAAAAACTCCGATCCATTCAAATACCATAGGACATCCGACATTCCGAGAATAGAAACAAAGTGGCGTTGAGACCTTTCGGTAAATTAATCACTGTTTGATAATCTTTGGGTCTTTGCCTTATATTTGTTCATCAAGTAGCACTTGAAAAATGCTACAATAATACAGGAGTAATCCTTGTAGGTACCTACGTTTCTATGAATTGCGACCTTCCCGAAAATAATATATAAAAGTTAAACTTTCTCAGCATATGCTTGGGAATAACGTCAGACCAGCTTTTACTTCTTTAGTCTTTAGTTCAATTGAGAGATTTCGTTAGAAAGATAGGACAAATAATACATGTTATTTTAAAAGGAAATAAATAATTATTGCTTTGGTAAATGTTGGATAAATGCTGATACCTTAATTATTTGAATCATTTTATTAATGACCTAGACAACTCTAATTTTTTGAATTTAATTTGTATAAAGATGAAAACATGAATTGAATTGAACAGCGAAACTAAGTGCCATGTCATTCGACCTATATTTCATGTTGTATTTTTTTTTAAGCTACAGGAAGTAAAGCTCTCTTGTAGTTCACTACAAATGTACATATATTTTGTTTCCTGTAATGTTGACTTTTCGATTATTTTAGTGGAAAAAAGATACAAAATTTTATTTCATTTCTGCACCCGGCATTTCATGGTTACTAACAAAATAACAACAACTATTGGATTTTTAAAAAAAATTTCACACTTGGATAATGATAGTTCATTAAAAAAGCTTCTTAAATTAACTTTCTTTAGGGTTATAAATATCTCATAAATTTCTACACAAATCAATTGACTACCGTAGGCATAACCGAAAATGAGAAGAAAGTTGAAGGAATAATATTTTTGCTCAAATGAGTGCCGTAAAGTGCATAGCAACTCATCGTTTACAACAAAAACTATTAGAATATATGAGATATGTTATCGACATTATGAAGTAAAAAATTTATTTTTGATTGATAACCGGAATATGCATTAGAGCACCCATAAAATATATGGGATTTGCAAAAGAATTATTTTTTGCACTCACCGCGAATTTTCGGTTATCTGAGGATTAAAAATTGAGGGCACTTTTTGGTCCATTAAACGTAAAATAAATGAATTTACGATAATATATTAACTAAACTATGTTCAAAACAATATAAAAACTGATCGATTAACCGAATATTTTTTAAAGTTTAATTTAACTAATCGGTAAAATATTTTGTTTTTGGTTACTATCAAACTGATTCACATAGTAAATGAGCGCAAAATCTTCTATCTTATGATGATGACAATTTGTATTTTCGTGCTTCAAAAATTAATGAGAGCCAATCAAAGTTCAGTTTTAAGGTAAAAGTTGAATTGAACCGCTAAAAAACCACTAACGCTTTATCGTGGGTTAAAAGTTCGTATGAACAAAATATTTATCCCTTTATAACGAATAAAAAGGTTATACAACTAAACAACGAAAAGCTCTCAGTTTAGGAGTTATTTGTTAATAAATTTAGACATCTTTTTTACAGCTTTTTAAGGCCATTTTTAAAACCTAAACACTAGGGGCCTAGCCTAAACCGGCCTTTTTAGAAACATAATTTTTATGCACAACGTTTTGTTTACCCCCTACATAATCGAAAATGTATTGCTTGATTCTAATAAAAAGCAGATTTTGTTGCTTAAAACTTTTTTGTGAATTAGTGAAGTAAAACTTTTTACTCATTTTACAGAAAAGAATAAAATCAGAGGATTAAGTACGAAGACTATATAAATTTTCACACAAAATATATGTAGGTACGGCCAGACCTCATGTGTTTCTAATGTGATATATATGTTCATATGTTAAAACATTATTGTAACTCCTTTTTTGTGTACTTTCGTTCCGTTTTTAACTATTAAAAAGCAAAGAAAATTTCAAGTCTCTAGCAATACTACAAACACGTTTAATTTGCAAAAAATATTGAAAAGGTCTGGCCAGACCTATGTGTACCTCTAAAGTATAAACTTAACACATAAGAAGTTGTAAACAGTCCAAATTAACAGGCTTATTGAAAGGAACTCTTTCCTAATCTCAAATTGCAAACTTCTACTACATAACTCGATCCTCAAGCCAAGAATTTTAGTCATGAGAACTGCATAAGCTACCTACTTAGAAAACATTCAAGGTGCCATACTAAGATCCTACAAATGATCAAAAAAGAACTTAAAGTAGAAATAGTGAAATATGCAGTATTTAAAGAAACTGAAGACACACTCAAACACGGCAGCCAGTAACATCCGAAATGATCGTGGTTACACTCGACTTAGAAAAAGATGTACTGCTACTCTTCTGCGCACATCAAAGGGTTTAAACGCCAATGATAACAGCAACCATAAAGGTGGCATAACACGACTGCCGCCCACTTTTTACTGTGCTAAATTGTCGCACAATAATAAAGTTGTCCCAATCATATTCTGTTCATTCACATGATTGCCCCATTGTGTACAAATTTGATTGCCGCAAAACGTCAAAAAACAACTGAGCAATAATAATTGCCGCAACTTAGTCACACGGTAGTGTATTATGAGAATCAGCTGTTAAGTGAACTTGAAAAATTGCGTTTCGTTTTGTTTAGTGCATAAAAATGGTTAGTTTTTTAAAACGAAAAAAAAAAATTTGCTTCAGCTTTGTATATCATATGTAAATCAAATATACCAAAAAAAAATAACAAGAGAAAAGAAAAAGAGAAAAAGAGAAATGTAAAAAAACAAAGTATATGGGTTAGAGACTGGCTAATAAAAAGAGCAACTGATGGTGCATATGAGAAGACCCTCAAAGAATTTCGAGAAATGGATAACAAGAAGTTTAAAAAATATCAGTCGAATTTACAAATTTTATTCGAATGAATGACGAAACCTTCAAAGATTTATTGGAACTGGTGTTACCATATACATATGTGTAAACAGGACACAAACATGCGCATGGCTATTCCAGCTCGTGAACGCTAAGTTGCTTCACTTAGATTTCTAGCTTCGGGATATAGCCTTTCTGTTTTTTTTTCGCATTGTACCGAACACCATGTCCCTATTCATACCGGTTTTTGTAATGCAAGTTATAAAGCCTTGAAAGAAGAATACATAAAAGTACGAATATACATAATAAAGAAGATTTTATTTATAATATGATTATTTCATAACAAATTATGAAATAATCATATTATTTTAAAGTATTATATTTTAAGAAAATATGAATACGAACTAAAAACAAGTTATTTTTAAAAATGTAAATTGCCGCGTATAAGTAACGTCTATTGTCGCTCAAGAACACAATAAATATTGCCGCGTCTTTCATTTCTATTGCCACATGATTGCTTATTAACCAGTCAAACGATTGTCGCTCCAGAGTTGCATTTTATTGGGCAAAACTGACACAATATCGGCCTCGATTGCATGTGCTAATTTATTGTGAAATCACACGATTGGCGCGAAATATAAGGCAATATTTGGTGCATTGCGGCAATCGCGTGATCCCACCTTAAAACATGCAATTATTTTAGTTAAAATTTGTATTAGCTGTTTTCCGAAAAAGTAAAACCGAGCAACTTTTAGACTTATTTAATCAGTTCAACTTTTACGGTGTAGTTGAAGAACAAACCAACAAACTAACATATAGAGTATAATCTACTTATATAGGTTTCTAGCAAATGCAAGAAATTGAAAATTGTTGTTTGGTTGGAAAATCTATAATTTAAAAGAAAAAAACTAAAAAGAAATCTGCTTTTATATATATATATATATATATATATATATATATTTTTTTTTTCTAATTTTTAACATTTGTGAGCTAGTGTAGCTAGTGATTAAAAAAAAAATCTAAATACAAAAACATGTAATTTTTCAGGTTTATCTTACTTTCTTTCCAGAGCATTAATAAGTATTCCTTGTCTTACAAGCTTTTCATAGATTTCAATACAAATCCTATATGCTTAACACAAAAAGACATAAAAAACACGATAAATTCGGTTTTCCACATATAAAATATTGTCACATGACTCTTATTTAAAGGCTTGCAAGTAAACAGGTATTTGCGATAACCTGCGGCTAAAAACATGTTTTAAAATTTATATGAAAAATAAAAATAAATCTGATAACACGAGCTCTTTTTATCGCTTGTTTTCCGCTCGCTGTTGCTGTTGCTGTTTCAAGAAATATGCTACAAGTTACCTTAAGGCTTCTTCACAAACAAGAATTGATTTCAATAAAGCAGGAGGGGCAAATTTTGCCTCCGTTTTCATTTCAAATGTCTGCTTCCATTAGTTGATGTTGTCAGTTTTAGCTTAAAGGCTTAAGTTGGTTTGAGTGTTGGCATAAAAGCACCTCTTGCGCGAATTCAAAAAAGCAATATTGAGGGTGGCAACATACAAATGAAAACAAAACAACACAACACACAACACACGAATTGTGGCAACAACGTCATTCAATTCAATTTGATTTTTTTTTTTATATTTTTTTTTGGATTCAATAACAATTGACACCCCTAAATATTTATCATAAAATAACCCAAATAACCTGCTTTTCCTTATGCTAATTTTATTCACTTTTCATTCATTCTGCAACAACAACTTTTTCCACAACTACAGCGTCGTGAGCTCGATCTGTCTCTTAATACCCACATACATATATATATTTTTTAATGGTATATGGGTCGTTTACCATGACAGAAATTGCTGATGATATTTACCCTAATCTTGTTTTTTTGTTCCTTTATTATTTATATTTTTTATTTCATCTTCGATTTAAATGCAATAAACACATTTTATCGTTTGGAGTCAACAACTTCAAGTGTCTTTTTACGTTTTTTATATTTTCATCTTTTTTATAACTTTGTGCAGGTAAAATCGTTAGATATTTTATGTTGTCATTGTTATTTGTGTCGTTGAAAATAAATCTAAAGTTGTTAATTTCATTTTTAGCTGAAACCCCCCACCCTCAGCACATCATCACCATTACCTTTGGAGTTGATGATGCTGATGATGATAGTGATGAGCTTTTTCATATGAATTTATTTAATGTCATTTTATATTTTTTTATTTTTAAAATATTTTTTTTTGTAGTTGTTGCTATCTGTACTCATTTTTAAAAAGAGCAGGTACTTTGAAATTCTTTATATTCTTTGCTGTTGTGAATGACTTTTCAATTGCGTGTACGACACACACGTTGCTATTATTTGGTTATTTCTATTCAATTCCAACTTGCGAAATAACTTAGATACAGAAAAGGACAAAACAGTAGCACAGTTTATATTGTGTACTATTGTTTGAAAATGAACTATAGGAAAACAGATTTTACAGAATTCATAGTTTGAAACGAAGGTAAAATTATAAATACTTTATTGAGTTACAGGTTTAAATTTTTACAATTAATTTATAGTTATATTCAGGTTTTGTTTTAACATAAAACAATTGTTCATTTTACACTTTATCAAATTTAACGCAAAAGGAATATTTCATACAAATAACGAATCTATTGAAAAACTTTCTTATTTACAAACATTTCGTAACCACCTCAAAGCGATCCTTCTGACCTTCTAACTATTTACACCACCCACCATCATCCGACCTAAGACAGAATACCACTTCCATTTAAAGAGTGGCGCTTGAAAGTCGTTCCTGTAGCTACTCGACAACGTGTAAGACAGGGAGATTAGCCAGAGAGTATATGGAGCAAAACACTTTTTAGCCTTACAGAGAACGTATATGCAATAATCTCGCTGCAAAGTTAAAAATTAATGTTTATCAATACTACTCCCTCTATTCTCTTTCCCATTACCAAATTCTCAAAGTTCTGGGGCAGTATTTTACATCCGAAGGGCTGATCGTCTGAATGCTGCTCCAAATGTTCCAAATTTTCCTTTGACATCTCGATTGCAAAATAAGTATAATAGTTGTTTAGAACAAAACTTGGCTTTCCCAAAGTCTAAATAGTTTTTTTAATTAAATTTAAAATTTTTCATAACTAACTATGCCTCACTAGATTTCGCGAAATGGTTTTCTAAATAAATTTCTAAATTTGTACAGCCTGTACTGCAGCTTTGCTTTTTATTATTTGTAAAAAGTAAATTGATAGTTCTCCTGAAATGCGAGGGTATGTATCATCATCAGGTATTACCAAAAACATGTAAAAATAAGTTTTTTTAATTATTTAATTTTCACATTAACACCTTAAAATAGTTTTTTGTTGTAGAGATAACGTTCTTATATGACTCGATTTTTTTCTCGAGCTAAGTATTTTTTGAATTTGGAGATAAGAAAAGATAATTGGGTACCAACCTACTTTTTTGCCACTTGTTCCTTTTTTCGGAAAACGAAGACTTTTTTCTTGATTTATTGACCTTATTCGACTAATAATGATAAATAACATGCTACATTTAATGTTTTTATTAAGTAGTTTGTTAGCCGATTTTGCTGTCCTCACTCATCTTCGGGGCCGCAGATCAACTTTCTAAAATTATTTTCATTCATGAATTGTACATCGGTAAAAAGATTGTTAATCAGTCACACTATTGCGTTTGTTATCTATTGTAGCAAATCGTGGTAGCTTTTATATCTAGCTTCTTATAACGAGCTATTTAAAGCATAATAAACAACACTGAACAAAATTAAATGCTTGTATTTAAAATTCGAGTTCGTTAAAATATTGTTTTACTCAAAACAAGGTCCTAAATTTTAGCAATGATTTTCGAACTAATTTTGTATAATTAGACACCTTAAACGTTTAAGTTTTTTTCAAGGTTTTCCTTTCAAGTAAACATTTTTGTTGGCAGGAAAACTAAATTTTTGTTTCACATTTCAAAAATAGCAACCCATTACTTGTAAACATTGAATAACCTGTAAACTTTGCTTTGGCAACTTGATATTTTTCAGAAAGCTACTTAAGTTTGAAGTCTGAGTGCTCCTTGTATGATTTTATAAGGACATAAATACTTATTTGCTTAATTTACAACTCATTTTAGATTGTAAGTTGTATGCGATACAAGCACTTTACTAGTGCTTAAGAAAATTTCAAACTTTTTAAAAGGACAAATAATAAAATTAAACTTAAAATTAACTCCAAATAAGATTTAACGAAAATATATATAGATATGCATTTATAAGAAGATATATATAAAAATATCTTTCATTCGAGTGTATTCATATGAAAAATAAAAATTTTAAATTATTTGTTTTCATAAAATGCCATTCAATAACAAGGACGGATAATTTAGTTTTAAGTGTTTCAAAAGGGTTTTTATTTTCTCGATATATTATCTATAATAAATATTTAAATATAAAAATATAAATCCTAAATAACAGACGGGCATTTTTACTGCGGCACTCGGTAAAAATATGGAAAATATTTTTAATAATGCTGTGTTCTCTCAGAGAAATTGTGTCTATAAAATTCGTATTTAAAAGAGTATGTTCAAGTCAAAACCCCAAAGACGTTTTCCCATATGTTTGATAAAGTAAGGCACGAAGGCCTACTTTATAAGTTTAAAAAAATGTTAAAAATTGTTAAAAAGTTACTTAACAGGTCGTAAATTCATAATTAAAGAAGGGGATTTTTTAAGCTCGCCTCAACCAATTAATGCTGGAGTTTCCCAAGTTAGTATATGCCAACTAGCAATTGAGTCCACACATCAAAATTTCCTAACGACACCGCTTTTCTAAGTATTTATGAAAGCCGCCTGTAGCATCGAAATACACGACCACATTTCTTATTTAGAATTTTGTTTAAAAAAATGGAGAATAAAAATTAACGAAATAAAATGTGCTCACATCACTTTCACACTGCGTAAAGACTCATTCCCTGCTTTTCAAATCAATAACCACACCATACCTCAAAATTCAGAGGTCAAATACCTCGGTATACATCTCGATAGACGCTTAACCTGGAAAAGTCACACTGAAGGAAAAATTACACAAATGAAGTTAAAAGAGTGCAAATAAATTTGCTCATTGGCAGAACCTCAACTCTAAGCCTAGATTGCAAAATTCTACTTTATAATTCAATCCTTAAATCAATATTGTGCTATGGCTCTCAGCATCAAGTTTAGAAAAAATTCAAAGGCGCCAAAACAAGATTTTACGAATAACTACAGTGGCACCCTGGTATATGAAAAACTCGAACATACACAAAGATCTACATGTGCCATTAGTTACGGCAGTAATAGCGAAACATGCAACAAAGTATCTGAAGAACGATCGTGGTTACATTTGACTAAGAAGGAGGAATATTGCTTCTCTTGGCTGAACATCAGAAAGGTGACCAAAATAATAATAACGACAAACGTGTCATCATACAGTTTTTGTCTAGCACTGACTGGACTTAAGTATATATATTTCAATTTTTTCTATATGCTTTAATTTTCTTCTATTTACTTTTAGTCTTAAGATTTGAGCACTTATCGTTAGTTCATTTAATGTGAAGGTTCAATAAATAATACGAAATTGAAAAACAAAAAAAGTCAAAAACCTAAAAATTCTGCACTGTTATATATTTACGGCTAAAAGCCTTTTTTCATAGTCATCGATTTTAAATTTAGAAAGCCCATACATACTATGAACCTCAGAAGCAAAAAACTAAAATCTTGATGAGAATTACCTTTCTTAATCTGAGATGTAATGCGGAGGCAATCATGCACACATATCGCCATGTTATACCATTGCACTGCAATTTGGCTTAGTACTTCATATAGAAAGCGGTAACTCCTTCATTGTTGGGAACTCCACCAGATTTACTACTATATTTATCTGTCATGGAAAATATTGTCGTCAATTTAAAAACAAAACATATTTACGCTGTGAGAAATTGGTGTTAATTGGGTTAATTTTACCTATCCCTAGAGCTGGCATATTCGATATTTTCGACATTTAGTAGGAAAAATATCGATACTACCGATACTATCGAACTCGTTAGAGAATTATTAAATTAAAATTGTTTAATAATGGGCAAATGGTATATAACGAACATGTAAATCGGTTTGAAAGTTTCTTTTATCAAAATCTCGAAATGAGATATATTTTTAATTAAAATATATTTATATAAATTCTACAGTAGTCTCTACAATAATATTCTTAAAAAAAATGGTTTTGTTTATAATTATCGAGTTACCCAAACATTTTTTTTATAAAGACCAACTTATCGCGTGCACTGGTCGGCTAGTAGGTAGTGTGCTAGTGCATCATTCTGGGGGTTGTGGGGTCCATTCCCATTAAGACTCTAAGTGTTTTACTACAAAGAATGAATTGATGTGTTACTATGTTTGATAAGTTAGAACATAATTTTAATTAATTCTATTAAATAAACAAAAAAATATCAACATTGTATTTTGGATTAATGCTAGTTCTTCTGTCTAAAATAGTGGTTCCTGCTTTGCTTTCGAATACTGTCTAAGTTGCAGTTATACAAAAAAAAAACGTAAGGCACATTATTTTATAAACGATATCTGATTAGCGTTATTCTGTAAATTTATTTAATACTGTACCGAATTTTCAACGCTAGTATCGATATAGAAGAAAAGACAATCGATAGTCCAATGAAAACAGAACTATCTATAGTACTATCGATTGTTTGCCAGCTTTACTTAACCCATGACTGGATAAATTAGAAGTAGTATGTACGTGTCTTGTGAATATAGGACTGACTTAAAAGCTTAACTTAACTAACTTAACACTGCGCAAACACGTTAAGGTAAAGGTCTAAGACTTATCACAAAGTATCGTATCAGCATCAATTAATGTGATAGAATATTTGGAACTGAAACCGATCCTTATCAATTCAGCGCTAGGCACGTGACAAGTCGATATTGATTTATTTAGCTTAATTTTTTCGTACCAAATACTATACAGATATTAAATTTTAGGTATTTTATAGCTTTGCCATTTGTTAATTTCCATTCTGCTTTTTCTCTGTCCCTTTATGTTCTTTATGTATTGTATAATAAAATCTATTGAAGCGTAGTTTTTCCTAGATTATATTAGTTGAATGATTTCAAATGTTTGTTCATTATAGTCGTACGTTTTCCGACTTATTCTTGTCACTTTATTTTGTACAGGTAAATTTAAATTTTTTTGTTTCATTTTATTTGTTTGTTATTTTACTCACATAATAGAATAAGAAGAAGAAAAAAATACAAGAACTTGATTTCAGTTTAGTTTTGTTCCTTAATTTTTTTAGAGCTTTGCATTGCTGTTTAACTAAAACGACAAGTAAAATTATTTTAGATTTTGTTTATCACATGTTTTGGTTTTTAATACAATTTTCTTGTACAACAATGGTTTTTAGGTTTACTTTTAAATATCATTCTTCTTTAGTAGACACACACAGCCATATATACTTTTGTATTTTATTTTAGTTTTTATTCCACACAAAGAAGCATTTATAATGCCGTTGTGTGCATTTTTATGTTTGTGTATATTGTTAATATTTTCTATTGAACAATATACTCACACATTTTATCTATTATTACAGCAATGAAAATATTCTAATGTGGGTTAATAATCGTACACATCTTACAAAATAAAAGATTAAAATGGTTATTTTCTTAAAGATTTGAAAATACGAACACAACAAACAAAACAAAATTTTATATTTTTAACAGTTTTTCATCGTTTAACGTATTTATTTTATTTTTATTGGACGTTTAGTATTCTTGGCTTTTAAGTTATAAAACTGCAGAGAAAATTTATAACCATCGATTAGTTTAATGCTAAACAGTTTAGACGAATAAGAAGATTCAATTTTAAGACAATAGGAGTTTTTTTTATTAAGATGATACGACATTAATGGTCAGATTATATATTGTACGTACTACTAAAATGCTAATTAAAAAAAGTATTAACATTTGTTTTAGTTTACCATAAAAATTTTAATTAAAAACTATAAACATTCAAATAAAGAAAGCCAATTTTAATGGCAAATGTTTTCGCTGACCCAGTTAGCCTTCTCTACAATTTATGCAAGTTTTTAATTCTTTTGATTTATTACTTTTTTGGATCGATCGATTTATATCAGATGAACTTAAATTTAAAATTTAATTAACCCTGTTCATTAGCCCACATTAACTCTTTTTAGTGTTTTCTACAGAAAGTGGCAGATCTAAGCTATCAAAGTTATGAAA
The DNA here is from genome assembly GCA_949628195.1 of Phasia obesa. Taxonomy (NCBI): domain Eukaryota; kingdom Metazoa; phylum Arthropoda; class Insecta; order Diptera; family Tachinidae; genus Phasia; species Phasia obesa. The sequence continues at coordinate 35,407,676 of OX451218.1, read as the reverse complement.
ATATATTTTTGTTTTAAGCTAATTAGCTTTATAAAAACATATGTATAAAAACAAATGATAACGAATTTAAGATAATTTATGAGATTTTTAAGGTAAACAAAATTATATTTGTGTGATTGGGGCTGAACCTAATTTCTCTTTCATGGTTATCCAATGCTCACTTAATGTACTTTTCGGCATTTAGCCATTTGACTTAAAGATAATAAATTGACAAGAGATCAATTGTCAGTTGAACATGTAATTCAAGTGCGGATGATCGTACACTTTTAATATTTATTAAAAGTTTAAATTAATAATTCTTGCAAAATAACTTTAAAACAAACCAACGGGCGTCCAGTCTAAACCATTAATTTAAAAAAAGTATTCTTTAAGAATTAGTCAAAAAAATATTCAATTTTATTTCTTTATTACACTTGTCAAAATAGCGGATAAAGTAATACACCTTTTGTGGAAATTTAATTACAATTTACAACGCAAGAAATGGGCACATAACGGAAACTCTGACATTGTTGTAGAAATACTTATTTTGCTTTTATAAAATTAAATAACTTTTTCAAAAAATTATTAATATTTCCTTCAAAACTTTTTGTTTTTATACGAATTTATAATTTACAGAAATTAGCCTAAGTTGACTACAGCCATATCGTTGGTCGTGTAGCCATGTAGCTGTACTGGCTACAAAATAATCCTTTATTTATAATCGTGTGTACTTTATTGTTGACAGTTTGTAGTCAGTATCCTTATGTTGTCTTTGTGTATATTGCATCTAGGTTTTAAAACAGAGATCTCATTTATTTAAAAATCAAACATTTAAAAAAATATGTTACTCTATATACATATGTACATATACATATTCTTAATATTAAAAATATGTTATGTAACACTCATGATTTTAATATTCATAGAAATATTGAAATATTTTTAAAATATTTCGTAAATTGTTTGTAAAAATGATTGCAAAAATTTTGGTAAAAATATTTTTTTGAAAATTTTGTAAAATTTTATTCGAAAATTTTTTGGAAAATTTCTTAAAAAATTGTTGAAAGAAAACAAATGAACACCAGCTAACAGAAGGTTAGTTGAAGCAACAACAAACATAAGGTGGTAAATATTAAACAAGAGGGAAGCTTTAGGTAGTGGTAGACTTCGTTCTCACCAACTGATGATTGAATACAATGTGCATTCCGCTCTGCTGGTGTCTAAAAATTTAATTTTCCCATTTTTTTTAATAATATCACCTATTTTGTAATTTAATTTATTCTTTCTTAGAAGGAATAGAACGAACTCAAGCTCGACTACAAATTTCGTTGTATGTAATGTAAAAAAAATAAAAATTTTATTTTTTTTTTTTAATTTAAAATAGTTTTTAAAAATTTCATTGAATTTTTTTTTTTAATTTAAGTTCTTCCTGCAATCTATATTGAGTTAGAATGATCAGACTAAAGCAAAAAAAATCCTCATATTGACCCCATATTTGCCTTTTAATTGCTCCAGTTTGTTTACCAGTATGTACCGCGGGATACTACCCGAACACGGAATCATTAAAGCCGAACAGAATTGAAAAAAACGTGGGCGTTGTTTTTGGCCCACGGTCTTCAAAGGAATGATCCGACATTTTCGAAACTATTCCTGATAGATTCCACCTGTGGTGAAGGGTATAATAAAAAGTTTTGAAATTTTAACACAATTAAAATTAAACTTTTTTAGCACAAAAACAGAAACAAACTCACAATACGTATCAAAAAACTGTTGTTGCAGCGGACACAACTAAAATCTCACTTTTGAACTATTATTTAAACACAAAAAAATATTAATTTTTTAGAAGTTTTGCAAACAAAAAATATTTTATTCAAAACAAAGGAAAACACAAAAAAAATTAAATACAGTCGAACTTTTCTATAATGAATCTACATGGGAAAAGAATATAGAAAATTCAGATGTTAATCTGCCAACTTATTTTCTTGTTAAGAAAAATTCACTGTATGTGAAATTCACTATAAAGAAATGAAAATACACTAACGTTGAGACCAAAAAGCTGAATTTTTTAAATGAATTCATAATAGAAGCTTCATTTTATAGAAGTTCACTTTAGAGAAGTTGCACTGTGTAAACAAGTTTTTGATATTCTCTGGTCCAAATAAATCGACCAAAAAAATAGTCAGTTGCCGTAGTGATGCCACCTGGTTAAATGCACCTTGGGTCGTCCTTTAGTTTTTATTATTTTACTACTTTTTATTGTAGCGAGCAATAAGTACACGCACTGTTTACTTAAAAGGGTAACCTAAATATTTAAAGTGGACATAGCCAATAACGATACAAAAGATAAGACAATATACACATACATATGTTTAAATAAGTCACCCATGGGGACATCCTTTAACTTTTATTTTTAATTTATTAAAAATCTTTAAATCGGTTCTAAAGTGAATTTCGGAAGACAAAAATATTTAAAAAAAAACAAACGAATTGATAACCGTCCTCCTTTTTTGATTATTTCATATGATTTGGTCATATGGTCACGGTATCTTGTGAGCTAAAAGTCGATTTTTACGAGGCTTTTGAAGAATGATTAACACTGTATATTAGATGTTTTTGCTGAAACTTATATATATGAAAATTAAGTTTTTGTTATGTGAATCCTGGACTTCCTCACATGTAATGTTTCTTGTGTTTAATTTTGTAATTTTAATATTCTGGATAGTCTACGATCATACTCTTATAGTTTAAAAATATTGTCAAGTTAAACAAAGAGTACTTATACGAGTATATAAAATTTAATGTTACTATAATGGATATGGGAATATGACGATACTAATAAAAATGTCAATAAGTGATTGAATTTTGTTTAGGTTTTTTTTTTGAATAATTGTGGTTCTCCTATTTGTTTTGTGATCATTAAATATTCAAACACTCTTCTTCCGTTTATCTATTTGCAAACAACAATTTGTTTAAATTAAAATTTTAAAAGCTTAATAGTTTTTATTTTTAATTTAATTTAAAAACAGCAATGTTTTTATATTCCATTGTCGTTCATTATATTTTATATTATTTAAACTCGGAAGTTTACTGTTGTTTATAGATTTTTTTTTGTAAATTGTATTTTTAATGGGAAAAGTTAATGTGTCGCTTGTGTATGTAAATTTGGATTCAATATGACTGCACCAAACAAACAAACTTGAAAATCTCAGCAAAATTTTATGAACTTGTTGTTTGTGTTGCTGTTTATTTTTAATTTTCTATGCAAAGACAGGGTCATTAAAACAGTGCGGGTTTTTTACATGTCTACCATTTTATATGTTTCTCGGTCACACTCTCACTTGAGTCATACAGAGGAGGGCGAGCTTAAATACTTCGTATCAAAAAATATTATTTATATACAATAATAAAAATGTCAGCAAACTTTAAATAATTAGAATTATAAAGCAAGAATATGAACTAATTTTAGATTTTATTTTTATCAGATTATGTAACTAAAATTCTTAACAATTTATTTAATTATTTAAAACTGTAGATAGAATATTAAAAAATAATTATAGTTTAAAATGAATTAATTGTAAAGCAGCTCTGGCTTTATAAACTACTCGATTAATATTGATCAGTATTGAAACTCCTGGATGTGGATAAATCGAAGAAATAACTAATATTCGGTGAAAGTCTTCAAGGCAGATATTTGTTGCTTGAAGAAAGTCTTTACAAAATAGTGTTTTATTGTGGCCATTAAGTTTAGCCGATCCACAGCGTCCTCTACCATCTGGGTTCTTAGTATCATATAATATTTGGCGATGGGTTTTAAAAATCCCATTTGTTGTTATGTGAGTCTCTGGTTACAACTCTAATACTTTTGACAATTTATTTGATTGAATGTTGGCTTTCTTTAATTGAATATGAAATTGTAAATTTATCATTACCTATCCTCTGGAAAATTTATGACAATTACTTCAATAGTAATCATCCCATGGATTGTCAAATTAAAACGAAACGTGGTTTCTCAATAGACGATAGACAAACCAAAAAATACAGATTTTACCTAGAACTAGGCATATCTTAAAGTAGCATCAAAGTTTTAATCGAACCTCCCCGAAGGTCCTCGCGATATGAAAGGCAGGTCTTTCATAGAAAGTACTCCAACTGCCCATATGACTTAAGAACTATTCATACAATTCATGTGTTAGTATCCCTTCCTACTAGGTTAGTTAACAGACTTAAAAATAAAAACAAAAAGAAAAAAAAACAATTTTATTAAAATAGTATTTTTGTTAACTTATTTACATCGCGGTCACAATGAGCAAACTTGAGGTGTGGAATATTATTTGTTTAATCTTAACTGTTAACAAGTTTACTAAAATTCTACTTTAAATGTCCCGCCTCTGCTTGTACGGACCACGATGATATGTCAAAAAGTTTTTTAGCACACACATTACCAGTGGAACGAAAAAAAAAAATTAAATAAACAAGCAACATTTTGCTTTCTGCTTGTTTATTAAATTTTTAACCGATTTTGTCTACATTTTGCGTTAATTGTTTTTTTTTTGTCTCTCTAGGAAAGAAGCTACAAACAATTTCTACCTGAATTTTATGTAGGTTTAACTAAAATACTTCTTTCGCATACGGTTTTTGCATGTATGTATGTCATTGTTGCCGTTGCCATGATATTTTTTGCAAACCATTTCCCATTGCAACTAAAAGCCAGTCAGCTAGCCAGCCAGCCAGCCGGTTAACAATTTGGGTTAAAAGTTCTGCTTAACTGAAACATAAACAAACTGCAGAAACAAATTAAAAAATACTTTTTTTTAAACAAAAAGTAACAGAGGAATTAAAAAATAAACCAAGTATTGAGTATAAAACAACAAAAAATAATAACAAGTGACTAAGTGAGTTTGGGAATGTGATATTAAGCCATACAACTGGGCTTCTACAATTTGTTTATTATCGTTGTAAGTGTGTTACTGGGTGAAGTTTAAATATGGTTTAATATATTTTTTATTTCACTTTAATTAAATAATAATTTGTGCACATTTTTAGTATTTTTACCTTCCACTACAAATAAAATTGGTTAGTTTGGAAACCCTTAAAAAATTACTTAGAGAAAAGGGAAATGAAAGAAAGCTATTTATACAAATTTATATTTTGGTATTAAAATTTTCCTTTAATTTAATTTTTGTCACCCGTTGCTAAGGGGGTCCTGTCCCTTGACGATATTTGAAGACGCTATAAGATGATAAGTTTCAACTAAAATACATGTCGTAGTTAGTGAAGAAATTGCATTGGAAAATCTATCAAACGAGTCACAGAGAAATTATTAAGCATTTGCTTTCTAAGATATTTAGTCTAATTTGAAGCAATTCAATGTGATTTGTACTGTTATAATTTGTTAAGATTCCTAACCTTTTGTTATACACCTGACTACCTACTTCAAGCAATGCACAAATCAATGCAGGCTTCGTACATATTTATGTTTGTTACTGTTCAAGTGCTTGGATTTAGGGTATATAATATTCAGCACTGCCGAACGTTGCTCTTTTAATTGTTACATTTGTCCTTTTATTTGAGATTTAATGGAAAAATAAACTCTTCTCTACTTTTTAGGGTTCCGTACACAAAGTGTAAAAGCGAAACCCTATTGTTTTCGCTACAATGTCTGTCCGTCTGTCCGTCTGTCAGCGCCTTTTATCTCTGGAACCGTAATAGGTAGACTCTTGAAATTTTCACAGATGATGTATAGTTGTTGCCGCTATAGCAACAAATACTAAAACTTATAGGGTGTTCCAATAGAGAGGTGTTATTTACGAAAATGTGTTTACTTCTTGAACTGAAGGAGGGATACACTTGAAATTTACAAACAGTTATTAAAACTTAGTTCACTATATAAACAAGTATACAAAAATAAAACTTAAAGGGTGTTCCGATAGTGGTGTGAAATGCATGTATAAGGCATAAGTTTTGAACCATAACAGGTAGACTCTTGAAATTTTCACAGAAGGTGTATAGCGATGGCCGCTATAACAGCAAAAATTAAAACTTATAGGGTGTTCCGATAGAGAGGTGTTATTCACGAATATCTGTTTATTTCTTGAGCTGTAGGAGGCATACACTAAAAATTTACAAACTGTAATAAAAACGTAGTTCGCTTTAAAAACAAGTCTAAAAACATAAACCTAAAAATTAAAGGGTGTTCCGATAGTGGTGTGCTTTGTATGTGTAAGGCCTAAGTTTTGAACCATAATAGGTAGACTCTTGAAAATTTTACCAAAAGTGTATAACTGCGGCCACAATAGCAAAAAATACTAAAACGTAGGGTGTTCCAAAAGTGACGTGTTATTTACGTTTATGTCTTTTTTTTTGAGCTGTAAGAGGAAACCACTTACAATTTGCAGACTGTAATTACAACTATGTTTGTTTTATAAACAAGTATACAAAATTGAACTTAAATATTAAAGGGTGTTCCAATAGTGACGTGATTTGCATGTATATATCTTAAGTTTTGAATGAATAGGTGGAATCTTTAAATTTTTACAGGAGGTGTATAACTATGTCCACTATAACAAATAATAAAAATTAAAGGGTTTTCCGCCAGTGACGTGATTTGCATGTATAAAGCCTTATTTCTTAAACCGTAACAGGTAGATTCTTGAAATTTTGTACAGAAGATGTGTTGCCACGGCCGATATGACAATTACTAAAAATTAAAGGGTGTTCCGACAGTGACATGTTTTTCACTTATAGTGACTTATATTTTAATCACAATAAGTAGACTCTTAATATATTTATAGAAAGGAAGTTGCCATGGCCACTATAATGAATAATAAAATTAAAGGGTGTTCCGACAGTGACATGATTTTATAAACCGTAATAGATACCCTCTTGAAATGTTTACAGTAGATGTGTTACTTCGGCCGCTATAACAAATACTTAAAATTGAAGTGTGTCCATTAGTAACGTGTTTTTCACGAATATTACTTTATTTTTTTAACCGCAATAGGTAGGCTCCTGATATTTTAATAGAAAGTGTATTACCATGGCCACTATAAAATCAATTACATATTAAAATTTAAAGGGTGTTCTAATTATGATGCAATTTTCGCGAATATTTCTTTAATTTTAAAATTTAATGTTGTCCCCTAAGACACAAAAAAAAAATAAACAACTGGAATTTTTAAATTATACTGAACATAGTACGGAACCCTACGTGTGTAAGTCTAACTCGCACTTGACTAATTTATTTATTTTATTTTGTTATTGTTTGTTTGCTTTTTAATGTATTATTAACAATTTTCTAGTTTTATTTATCAATCCTTGTTATTATTTACATTACTTTGTTGTTTGTTATCCAACGGTTGACCATTATTTAGGTAAAATATCCATTTGCCAAAAATTAATTAATTTTGTACCCTTAAGATGTTTTCTTCTTTGGCACTAAGGAGTGCGTTATATTAAAATGAAATCCAAAGTTTTCTACTAAAATATTAAAACGTGATGTAAACATTTGTGAAAAATACATTCGGGAGAAATTATTAAAATTATTATTTTAATCTTTCTTGATCAATGGCGTAATTTCCTTATGCAAACTTATCAAAAATTTACCAATTTTTTTTCTAATTAAATATAGAAAATATCTATACATATAATAAAATAGTAACTCATTTCCGTCTGTCTGTCTGCTTTTCATTTGTGTTCGCATCACGTAAAAACTACATGGATTTTAACAAAATTGTATGAAGAGATAACTTAGTATCCTGATGCATTTCAAAGAGAAAGTTTAAAGGTACTGAAATTTTCGGTTTCAAGCTGGGATATTTTCAACACTTACATTTTTACGCACCTATATACATTTTTCATCTTCATAGGTGTTTGGTTTTCAAACTGTTCACATCTCTTTGTCCATGAAGTAATTTTTGTTCAGCTTCTATTTTTTTCATCGTCAATGAAAGAAGCAAAAATTTTTTTCAAAAATTGTTCACCACCATTCTTCTTCTTTTTTCCCCATAGATTAAATATTGAGTATGATTTCTTTCGTTTGTACGATACAATAATTTTTAATTTTTATAAATTTTACAATTTTGTCCAGGAATGGGTACCTTTATTACTTTATATAAAGGTACCCATCCATAAAAACTAGGACTATTGGTGTGGAATACTTTCAAAGCAAAATCGAGCAAAATATTGTCAGGGCACCAACGACGTGGCGGGCACTGCTAGTAAAAATATAAAATTGAGTGTATGTGCAAAATTTTAAACTAATTTTATATGTTTTGGGCTTTCTATTCTAGAACTAATGACGCAATGCGTGCTGATAGAACCCAAGTTGGACGAGTAGGGTGCAACATTTGGGAAGATTATCGTAGTGGTGAATGCAATAGGCTGTATGTCACTAAATCATACTTTTGCAGGAAAGACAAAAAACTGAATATTTCTGAGAACCAAAACAAACATGCTGCACATTCGTCATATTGCAGTAGCTCGCAAAAGCTCTCTTCTGATTGCCTGAACGGCATTAGATAAATTGCAGTTGTAGGAGCCCCAATTTTGGTTACAACACTACAATAAAACCAAATTAAATTTTTTTGGACATACCTATTGCATTCACCACGACGTTGTAATGGATTTAGACTGCATTAAAAACAATTGTAGAAGGCAGTATAAATAAAGGGCACCTAACAACCAGCAGGTGAAAATTCAATGTTGGATTCTGTTTTAGGTTTTTATACATGCCCAATATAGTTTTAGGAGCAAAAACTAGTGAATCAAAAATACATATTTTCTTCAAAAGTTTATCAAAAAGTTTTAAATTTGAATTTGAAATGAAAAAAAAATTTAAATATCGTTCTTATTATTTCCTAGCGACCCCAGTGTGCTTAACTATTTTCTAAGCAAAAAAAAGTCTTCCTTATATACTGGTACATGCTTCCAGCAAGTGCTTGAAATTTCACCAAGGAAACCGGATATTAATCCGATAGAGTATTACTGGACTTGCTTTTATAAATAATTAAAGAGTCAAATTACCAAAAAAAAAATGGAAAAATATATCAACAAAATACTGTCAGAAAATAATTGAGGCCATGCAAGAACTTTCAAATGCTGTAGTTTAGCAAAAAGGTCTAGCAGAAGAAATTTAATAAATTAGGAATGTTGCAATTTAGAAATTAGAAATGTTTATTATTGTAAGAAAAAGTACAAAAAAAATTGATAAAATAAAAAAATTATTAAATAAGTTTGATATGAAATTGTACTAAAAAGACATGAAGTGTGCCAGTGTACCACTTATTTGTCGATTGTACCAAATTTGGTGGAATTGTACCGCAAATCCCAACACAGATATCCATCCTCCATACTATCTAACTGGTTATTCTCAGAGCACAAAATTTCAATTCTCTATCTATTACAGTTCCCAATTAGACAGTTATTTTCTCGACTACGTAAATTAATAAGGGTGTTATTATTACAAAATGTCTACTCTTTATATACTGGCGCTCTCATTGTTTTAATCCTGCCTGTTTTGTGCAAAATAATAGACATAAGCTGTTAAAATATTCTAGGTGCATGCCTGTAATTTTTTATTTCTGTTTTATTCCAGTCTGTTTTCTGCTAGACTATTTCCATAAATAGGAGAGTTACTTGCACAAAATTTCAAGATTCTACCTATAACCTATTATCAAGTAACTCGATAATAATTATATACTTTGTATAAAAAGTGGCCCACCCCCTTTAAAAAAAATATATCTCTAGCTATCTATCGAATAGATAGCTAATAAAAAAATGCGAACATTTTTATAGGATCGGTCCACTGGTATAGTCAGTTATAAATTTTCGACAAACCAAATAAATTTGCTAAATAGGCTAAACTTTGGTGAAGAGTATACAAGATTCGGCACAGCCGAGTCTCTCTTACTTGTTTTCCTATTTGTCTTATGTTTCTTTGTGTCTTTGTAAATAAGGTTAATCTTTCACTTGCTCTTTAACCCTTTTCTGAGATTTGTGATTTATTAATTTATGTCCTTTTAGGACTTTGACTTGTTTTGTTTTTTAATTTAGTGTAACTTTCTTGTTTGCTTTTAAATATAGGCACATGTCCGGGCGTTACTACATGTTGTTCTTGATTAGTTGCTTTCACCATTTTTGTTTGTTATGGCTTCTTTTGGATATTGAGAATGTATTTGGCTGATATCAAGAAGATTAACGAAGTGAAGAATTTAAATACATTTTTTTTTTAATTTAATCTCTTGAGCTGAAATTATTATAGGGTAGAGAATCTTTCGTCAAGATGTTTCAATAAGAGCCATGGAGAGAACAATAAAAAAAATTAATTGTTTAGCACAAGAAATAGTATTTGTTTAGTAATATTTATATGTAATATATATATAAATAAATATATATAAATATATTTATATATATAAATATATTTGGCTGTGCCGAATCTTGTATACTCTTCACCAAAGTTTAGCCTATTTAGCAAATTTATTTGGTTTGTATATATATATATATATATATATGTATATATATTCCTTAAAATAAATTTATGAACATATTTAAAATATATTTTTTGACATCATATTAATATATTTCTCTTTTTTATTAAAGGTAAATTTCAATTTGTACTGATTTCAAACTTAGTAAGTATTATGAAAGTGTTATAAATAAATTACAATATTAAAGCTAAACAAGAGGAGGCTGTTTTATGCACATCACATTTTAGCCACTCCGAAAAATAATACTTATATTTTATATGATTTTTTTTATAACTATTATGAATCGAACATGAATTTTTCCCCTTTTTTTTCATTCAGTTCATGAACCTCGTAGTAAATAATTATATGAATTATAAGTAACATTTATTTTTAAAATATATCTCCTCTTACTATGAGGATGTACATAGCAAAAAAAAAAAAACTATTTTTGCATTAGAATATATTGAAAATTATCTAATTCATATTTGTCAAGCGATTTCAGTATGCAACGTTTGTTATATGTGTACTATATTTTCATTGTCCTTAATTACAGTAAACTTTTTAATGCTGCATGTATACATTTAGTTTTCAATATGTTTATTGTAACCAAAACATACCCGAACTAAAAAGAATTATTCATAAACAAAAAATCTACTTTAGGTGCAGCCAGCGCTAAACAATAAATGTTTTTTTCATTATATCATTTTTCTGAATGTCACAAAAGTATATTCTCCGTTATTTTAATCCCTTTTCTAAATAGAGTGTGTGGCCCTGTCCGAGTGTTTCTTGAGAACTGGATACTTAGAAAAGCTGGGTACTCGGCAAATGTCGATTTGTGTACTCTGTTACTAGTATAAAACAAATATAAACAGCTTTCTCAAAGCTATTTAATTGTCTTTGGCGAGTAAAAAACCATCACAGAATTAAACTGCTCAGTTTTGTATTTTAGAAACTAATTTTATTCTCAACTAGTTCCCCGGGGCCACTAATTGTCATTGTAGTTCTAGGTTTCCTGTGACCTTAATCTGGAAGGACAGGGGTGTGGTATATAGGGTTGTTCAAGGCCCGACCAGTGTCTAAACGACTGATACCATGAAAACCAGGAGTTGTTCGAGGGTACACATGGTGGATGTGGTTTGGTCAATATATGCAGAGATGGTGCACGGATGGTCAAGTGTGCTGTTGCACTCTCAGCAGAAGAAGTTGGATGGTCTCCAACCTCTAAGTAAGAGGTTAGAACATGGGTTTAGAGAACATGGCTTGCCATGTACTATAAATTGCTACTCATTAGCATACGTATTGTGCACTGTGCTATATTGTGCGATGATGGGACAAAGGCATTTAGGCTATTGTCGCTTTATTGCGCTTGTTTTGTGTAGTGTGCGGTATTCATATGACGCAATGGGGACGCTGGTCTACATATTGTTATTTCACCCAGTGGTAGGAATACTGTTGGATAAGGGTCAACACAGCTAGGAGCTGACGTTAATCGTGATCACATCATCATCCTCCAAATAGCCTACGCCGAATTTAGAAATTATTACTATTGTAGTCCTCCATGTATAGGATAATTAATAGTTATTATTATGTACTACACATCGGCTCCAGGCATTAACCTTGAAAATACACTTTATTCTCACAGAAATCTACATATTGTAGTATTGTATAATTTACTATTTTAGTTCTCTTGATATAGGTTTATTAATTACTTTGTATGGCGAGTACCTGTCCCGTTCTATAGCACCAATCTTTCACCGGAAAATGCACGGAACATGTATCAAAATTAGAGAGTGTTGTAGTTCTCTTCATATAGAATAATTATAAACTACTGGAGTATCTGTTTAGCCCCAGAGAGTAACATTAATTTTTTGTTAAAAAATAAACTTTATTTTTGAAGTAGCCGATATTAAACGTGGAGAATCGCCCTAGCTTAAGGAGAGTTTTGGCTTAACCTCTGTTCAATACCACCCAAATTTTTACTCGAAAACTTATGTTAGTCTGAGAGAAGCGTTATTTAGGCAGTTTTCTAGTTTTCTAGTTATAGGATAATTATTATTAATTACATTGTATGGGGTTATCCTAACCCTATTTTTAATTCCGGATCGTCAGTAATTCGAGACCAAAATTTCAAAACTATAGGTCTTGCTGTTTGACTTCCTATAAGCTACAAGCACAGATTATTTTTTATTTATATAGATTATAAAGGGTGGTTAAATTTTAAGGGCTGATTTTGATTATCACACAAATTATTTAGGAAATTATTGGCATTTCTTTTTATTTTGATAATAGTGGTATGGTTCAATTATGTATCGAACAAAATATTAGCCAAATGGCCGCCGCGACTTTGGCGGAACACCTCCTTCCGATGATCCAAATTTTCGATGACGCTGAGGCATAATTGAGGTTATATACCGTTAATGTGCCGAATTATCTCATCCTTTAGCTCTTGGATTGTTGCTGGCTTATCGACGTACACCTCTTCTTTCACATAACCCCAAAGAATGAAGTCCAACCGTGTTAAATCACATGATCTTATCGGCCAATTGACATCACCACCACGTGAGATAACACGGCCATAGAATTTGTCACGCAAGAGATACACAATCGAGCGTTGCTAGATTGTGTATCTTGCGATGGCTCAAATTAAGTTATTCTAAAATTGAAAAGTGATTCTACAGCAAAAACTTGACGTTTAGATGTGGTTCACATTCAACAACGGCCTTTAAAATTTAACCACCCTTTATTATATTCGAATAACTTTAACAATATCGAATTATCTCAGAGTAAGCTTAAGTTGCGTAAATATTTTTGAACTTATAAATGTTCTCCCTTTTGCTTTAATTTGAAAAATTCACAAACATTTTCGTTTAGTTGAAATTAAATGCCATTTGTTACAAGTGAATTTACAGCTCAAGCATCCGTAATAGATAAAATTTAATTTAACTTTATTGAAATTTTTGCATTAAATGGGCCATTAGATATTCAAAAGGTTATTTGTTGTCTACATTTATTTCACTGTTTTTTATCATCCTTAAGGGATGAGTAAAGACGCAAATAGTATGTTCTAGCCACATCCGTTTAAAATGGTTTTTTGAAAAACAAGATATATAGTACACGTTTCAGCTTTTCAATGGGCTTTTATAACCATTAATATATAACCTTAAAAAGGAAAATGAAGCATAAAAAGGCTTTTCAGTTTTGTAAAACCTTTTGCATATTTTTGTCTGCTAAAGCTATTGTCGTTGTATTTCCCCCTGATGCTACCAATTTGCTAATATGTTGTGTGGTGTGTCTCCTCTTCATCCTTTTTGCAAAAAGGAACAAAAATAAGGTTGTCTTCAAACAATATTCATTCATCATTATTGGTTGGTTAAGCTGTCATTTTCTTGGTTGGTTTCATTTTATTTTTTTATGGTTATATCCTTTGCTAGAGCTAAACTAATATTGCCGTTTCTTTACGTTGTCCTTTACACAAAATTACTTTTGACTACCTTCGGGTCAAAGTGTTAATTTGTGTGAGAATAAACTATTATTCCATCATAGTTTTCTTTGTTTCTTTTTACTCTTGTTGTTGTTTTTTTTTGTTGATGTATTGTGTTCCAGAAATTGCAAAATATCCTTGTGTTTTATTTTTATGCCCGAGAGAACAAATGAAATTGTTATTTTAAGGGGTTTTTATTCGCTTCGAAGATTAAATTTAATCGGATTTAAGATTTTCACATATTTTTTAACAAATTTATTTAAAATTTAAATCTCTTTTTAAACAAGGTTAAGAGCATGTTGGGATAATAATTTTAAAGATAAAAGATGATTTTAAGTAAATGGATACTAGGAAATTTTCTCTTCGATCTCTTTTAGACACAAAGTCGTTTGAAGCTTTTTAAAAGTTAATATGTTTCAATAAATTATTTCCAATTGCCATTACTGTTTTGAGACATTGATTAACGAAACAGTTTTCTGTTAAATGTGGTGACGTTTTTAATCGCCAGACTTGTAAGCGTCTTTCATTAGGCGCTTTTTATCCTTAAATTTAAAAGAAGCAAAGTAAGTGTAAAATTTATTTTTTCGTTTGAAAGGTTTACTCATGCCTTTCATATAACATCTTGCCAATGTCCATCACGACTTTGTGACTGTCGTGCAATCGACATTTTAAATTTTTTCATGACTTGGCGCATAATTCAGGTATAATTTGACAGATGGCATAGGTTGCGTTGGCTTATAGACTTACGAGTAAATAAAACCACGACCTCGATGGACATTCTACATCACCTCCACATGGCAGGACCATGCACTGAAATCAGTCATGCAGAATGTCCAATGTAGCATGCGCTGTTGAAACCATGGCTTCCAATCTTGTTCGCAAACACATATAGACCGACGATTCCGCCATCCCAAAGACATTTTCATGATGGATTGGACGCTTTTAGATATCATGTTGTTTGGTATAGTTTGAAAATTTTGCTTGTTTTGAAGTACCCATACAATCAGAAATTGGCTGCTTCGCTGAATGTTGCTCGAAGAGAACACAAATTTTCACAAAACCGTTTTTTTATTTTAGTGTTATTGGACGTTATTTTCGTCCACATTAATTTGGCAAAACATACTAAATAATTGACAGACGTAGCTTCAATAATATGGCCTATTGTGCCTTATTGTATTAAACATATTAATACGTTTCATCGGTAGATAGATTTTTCTATTTTTAAACTATACCATATCAATCACAGGCTTAGTATCCTTGTCACGATGTTCCCTACACTTTATGCATGCCTATATTATTTTTTCGTTTGTCTTTGTAAAAATCCCTTAAAAATTCAAAATCGAAATTAATTTTTCGATTATTTCTAGTTTAAATTTTAAAATTTCTATCTTATCTCTTTCTTTGTGCTCAACATCAGTGGAATGCATTTTACTTTATTTATTGACAAATTTTCACTGTATTGGACATCAGTTTTTTCAACCGTGATACATGTTTAACATATTTTTAACTGTGATATAATTTTTAAATATGTTTTGGCGTTTTATGTTGTGTAAAATTGGTATTGATTGTTTAAACCAAAAGTAGATTTTTAATTTTCTACACAAAATTTAATTTTCTACACAAAAGACCTTAAAAGCCCGAAAAAGAACTTATAATAGCTTTAAAAAATAAGAAAGAAGATCAATTAAAAACCAAAAAACTGTTTTTTAATTTTTCTTCATCTGATAAACGTCAAATAATTCTTGATTTGACAGTAAACAATCTTAAATGGATTGGTAAAAAATAGGCATTACCAATAGAAGTACTTTCCTTACCTTTGTAAATATGTAATAAATTTAAAATAAATATATAATAATTTACATACAATGAAATTTATAGTCAAGCTTAAGTTCGTTTTTATTCTCTCTAAGAAAGAATTAATTAAATTACAAATTAGGTGATAATATTAAAGAAAAATTGGGAAAATTTAATATTTAGACACCAGCAGGAGCGGAATACACATTTTCTAGACAGCCACGTCCGTCATCAGCACTCTTGTATTCTACTTAGGGTAGTGTTTAGTTGTAATCATCTATTTAACCAACCAAACCCAGATAAAGGAATACGAGAAAACTTGTATTCAATTATCAATCGTCAGTTGGTGGTAACTTAAGCTTCCCTCTTGTTGAATATTTTCACTTTTAATATTTACCACCTTATATTTTGTTGTTCCTTCAGCCAACCTTCGGTTAGCAATGAAAGTTACTTTTTGTTTATTTGTTTTACTTCCAATATTCGTTTTTTAGTTAACACTAATCTAGTATCAAACCAAACTTTGTTGAGTAAACATGATTGCGCGGTGCTTTGCGATTTTTAATTTTGAAAATTTTTAATTATTATTATATATTACATACACGAAACGAAGTTAAGCTTGACTATAAATTTCATTGTATGTAATACATAAATAGTTCGACTAATAATAATTAAAAATTTTCAAAATATATAATAATTTTTTACAAATTTCTAACTTACCGACTGAAATATGTGAAACCACACCAGTACATTTTATCGCGTAATATACATTACGTAATTTATTCTGAAGGACTGCCTGCATAATCTCTATAGTCTTTGTTAAAATCATTAAGTTGATAATACAGTTAGAAAGTCGATCCTCCAAAAATATTTAATTTCGAACACGATTACCATTTTTTAAATTTTTTTGCTGGGATATATTATTCACTAAGTGCCTTTGGTATATGCTGGGATATAATATTGTTCTCTAGCAAAGTTAATACAATGAAATTTAATAATTTAAATAGATTTAAGGATTTTGTATAAGATAAAGCAGTAAATATTAATATATAGTTAAGTAGTATATGAACTTTAACGTTGATTTTGTTTTATTTAATTTGTTTTATTTCTCAATCTTAAATAATTAAGTGTGACGTCCTACACTGCCTAATGGATGATCCGGGACTGTGGATAGGTAAAGAAATTAGGTAGATATAGAAGTCAGACCGAGTTTCTACGTTGTGTTGTATTGATAAATATTGATTGCCCTGTATTTATAATCTCCTACTATTTTCTGATGGTTATAAGCAATTTTAAACAATTTAATTATCTACAGAGAATAATTTATGGCTGCATTAATTTAAGTAGATACATAAATTAGCAATGTTAATAATTATCAGGAAGTCACATAATTTATTTTAATGATTTTAATAAAACAAATAATATTTTGTAACAAAATAATTATTACCAGATGCCATCCATATAATAGCTCGTAAAATAGAATGTGTTTGAATTTATATATATTTTTTTTATAAAAAGTAATGGCAATAAATTATTAACATAAAATCTGAACTACAATATATTGTATTATTTTATTAAATAATATGAAAGAAAAAAATCAATCACTATTAATGCCACAAAAAATTTTGTCATTTAGTTAGTTGTAAATGAAGATTTATTAACGACACATATAAATATAAACAACGGAAGTGATTTTAATAAAAAACAAAAATTTATCTACATTAAATAAAAAAAGTACACACATACTACATAACATACCCGTACCTGCATAACAAGATACAATCACAGCAACAATCACAGTATTTTTGTACTCAACTATTTAATTAAATTAGAAATATTGTAGTCATAGCTGCTGTAAAAAACAATTTAATATTTTTAGAAAATCTATTTCCATTTTATTTTCCAAAGTTTTTAATAACGATTTGAACGATATGAAATTAAAAAAAATAATTAAAATAAAGTGCAGTGAAAAAATATTTCTTTTAAAGTTCAGCTAGCGTTGGGCAAAACAAATATTTTTATGTTTTCTATTTTTTTAAGTTTGTCATTTTCGCAATATACTTCTCAAATGTTACCACGATCGTTTTAATCTTTAAATTTGATGGTTTAATATATTTTACTACTCTTGTGAAAGATCTTTAAAATCACAATGCTAAAACAAGAAATTTATATTTATACATATAATAAAATAGTAACTCACTTCCGTCTGTCTGTCTGTCTGCTTTTCATTGACGTTCGCATCACGTAAAAACTACTGGCTGGATTTTAACAAAATGTTGTGAAGAGGTACCGAAGTATCCTGGTCCCAATATAGGATACTTTTTTCCGCAAAAATATCTTATTTCCAAGAGAAAGTTAAGAAAATACAGTGAAAGTACGTTTTTCGGTCTAAAAGTGCTGCTTAGTACAGCTCCGAACCTTTAATTTTAGAAAGTTGTATATTTTAAAACACAGATCGTTTTGATTACTTAGTACGGCACGGCCCTTTTTTGATATTTAAACACAAATGGCGGTAATATGAATTACTTACTACCAATTGAAATTTATATTTGTTTAAAGTCGCGTGCGTGTTGTATAATTTGGTTATTTTATGAAATACATACGCAGGTAATACTAGTACTAAATATAATAATTAAATATGAAAATATTAAATTTTCAGGGATTAAATAAAGTATTGGGTTATATTATATGCTACGTTGTCGACACCATGGTACCTTGCGAGAGATTGTTTACAAAAGTTACCACGACACTAACTTTGATTATTTATTAATTATTTGAAGAACGCAGATATTTAAAAGTATTAATATTACAAAGTACCATAAGGTTTTGTACGGTATCCCCCAGGTAACAATACTTCATGGAAGAAAATAGCAACAAACAGAAAACCAGAGCCACCATGTTACTCCCTGAAGATCCTCAACAATAGCCCTGTTACTGGCTGGTACCAGTCGTTCGGACACAGGTAAGACTTCGAACGTCCTTCTCCTCCAATTTCAGGCCACGTGGAAGACTCGGGGACTGTTGCCCCCATATACGACGCATTTATTAGCATAAGAAATTTGAGAATCTCCAACATCAAGGGGATGCATTCAATCAATAGAGTTGGATTACCGATGTTTTTTTCACTTTTTTCATTATGCTCGACAATAGCCTTTAAGTAGCTACATTTTTATTGAAATATTTACAACTAAGAAAGTCATTACATTAAAAATATTTTTCGGAAAATTGGGCGCCAATTTTTTATTATTTATTTTAAAATTGCAATATTTATACAATTACAAATTTTATTGTAACCTTATTTACGGAGCATACACACAGAAAAAACTGTGTCTAAATACCTAATAAAATAGAACAAAATTTATAAGATATCTCTATGGTTTTTTTTTCAAGAAGAAAGTATTATTATTTTAATAAGGAAAACCTTTTTGAAAAAATCAAGAAGAAAACTTAGGGTTTTTAATAGGTATTCTTCTTGTTTTTTTTTTTCAAAAAGGTTTTCTTCTTGATTTTATAAGGCTATATTGTTTTTTTTATAAAAACATACAAATTTAACAACAAAAAATTCAAAATGAAAAATTGCTCTTTTGGCATCTCCTTTAAAATTGTTTTCTATCAATCAATCTTTTTGATTCCTTTCTACCTTTTCTTTTTGTGCCATTTTATTTTGCCATCATATTAATTTCTATTTACTAGGGGTTAAATGTCAGAGGAGCTCTTCTGATGGATTGTCTAGAGGAGGTTAAAGCAACTTAATTTATAAATCCCGAAAAAAAACCATTGTGAAAACTTTTTCGTCCTCTGCCAGGGATCGAACCTGGTATGCTTCGTTTTGTAGGAACGCACTTACCCACTATACCAAATGTATATTTTATGTTTTAACAAACAATTTCAATGTTGATTTCTATAAACGAAATAACAAGAAAGCTTGTATAATCAAGAAGATAACCTTATTAAAAAGTTGATTTACACATGATCATATAGGAACCTAATGAAATCAATCAGAAAAACCTTTTTGAAAAAATCAATAAGGTAGGCTAATGAAATCGATAAAAAATCCATTTTTTATACAATACATAAGAAAACCTAATAGAATCAAAAAGTTTTTCTCTATTCATTGTTTTTTTTTTCTTTTTGTCAAAAATTAGTAAATAAAATTGTGAATAACAAGTTTTCTTACTGATTTAATGGGATTTCTTTATTGATAAAATTAAAAAGATTTACCACATGAAAATAATAAGGAATCCCTTTGAAAATATCTTCTTTTATTTCTGCTATCATACCCCTTTGCCTAAAAACATTTCATAGAGAAAATCTTTTTGATTATATTAGGCATTTTTGGCTCTGTGTAGTAACTCAGACCTTCATTCGTTGTAGTAAAACACCAAGGGTCTTTGGTGGGCATCGAACCCACAACTCCAAGACTGATACACTAGTACACACTACCTACTAGCCTACCGGGGCTTTTATTATATTTAAAGAAGTAGCTGTGCCCACACTTGATATGTGAGTCCTGACAATATTTTGTTCGATTTTGCTGTGAAAGTAATCCACACCAAATTTTAAGACTCTTACTTTTGTAGTGCTTTACGTATATGTATTTTCTTTTTATAAAGGTACCCATCCCTGGATAAAATTCATCCAGTAGTTTTTACGTGATGCGAACACAGACAGACAGACAGACAGGAAATAAAGACCGAGTGTATTTTTCAGTTATTTTATAACTTTAAAAACCCAAAAACATCAGCCACGAAATTATTATTTAGGGTTGCATACTGCACAAATATTTGCCTAAATTTATGGACAACTTTTGCTCTTCATAATTTGCTCTCAGTATGTAGATAAAAATAGATGATAAAATTTAAAATTCTTAAAGAGCATTTAATATTCATCAATATTGCTTCTTCTTATAAACTGAATAAATCTATTCGAAATAAAATACAACCAACTTTAAAATTCTGTCGCATACATGAATAACCCATTGAGCTGTCAAAATTAAATTTATTACAATGTTTTGGTATAGATTTTTTCGTGGTAGAATATTAGTTCGTTTTTGTGTACACGAGAATGTAGTAAAACATGTCACATAAAAGATTTATAGTTGTTTTGTTTTGAATACAATATTTATACAGAGACAATAGGGAAGCAACATTGTTCGGAAAAAATAAATTGCTGAAGCTGCCTACAAAAGTCTGATATTTTTGCAAGGTAAACAACTATTGAGTGATATAAATTGCAATTAACTTATTAATATCTAATAGCCACTTTTTGTAGTTCTTATTTTAATATAATTCTCGATGTCTAGAGCTGCGGTAGTTTAAATCAGGAATATGTTTTGATTAATTTTTGTATCATTTATCGCCCTATATTAGTAATAATTTCATAAAATCATTTTTTCAATCCTTTAAACTTCATTAATTTATAGACGCAGACTAACGATCCTACCTACTCGTAAACATTACTGCTGTCGATGATACCATATTTTTCTGTTTTACAATGGTGTAAAATTCACCTGTGGGGTTACCCGTAAGTAGTGTCTTTGCCTTTTAAGTCTAAACTTCTGATAAAGGGAAAGAAATTTATGAGATAAATAAAAACAGGGCGAATAGGCACAACAGATGGAGTATGGATAATTAGTTTAACTTACTAAGCAATTAAAAACGATCTAGACAGTCTTTAGAATAAAAATAAAAGGCAATTAAATAACATGCGCAATACAAATTGCTGCACCATCTTGATGATATTGCAGCTCCTTCTCAACAAGTCGATTTGAAACAAAGAAGCATATATAGAGCGGACTCTCTAAACTTTATTGCATCTATTGAAATTCGTTACATTTAATACACATTTTCCTGCTGTAGTCAATGAAAGGATGGATTAAATTCTTGTGGGGTTAGATGCCGGGGTTTGAATTTATTTTACCTGTAGCACCGATCAGAAGGTTTACAGTAGTTAACAGACAAATATTTTAATTCTCATGAACAACTTATTTTTTCTTAAACAGGATGTAAAAAACAATAAATCGGTACAATTTGCAAACCATAATAAGCATAAGACTTGTTTTTCTTATAAACTAAAAGTAAGTCATTTGATTCACGATCAGCACAGCACTTTTAACATGAGTGTCTCGCTGGCATTAGAAAGAGTTTTTTAAATCAGTGTATGAAAAACAAAAATTATGGTAATAAATTCCTTAAATCTCTTTCAAATTTTTAAAATATATTAAATTATCACCCGCACTAGATTTTTGTTTTTCCATTGCCAGCTAAATACTTTAATGACAATTGTATTTAAAAGTAACTAAAGCCTCAAAATTACTGCGACAAAAAATATTTTAAATTAATGTGGGCGCTGTGGTGTAGCCATGCTGCCGCAAAACAAAGAGATACATAGTCATCCATAAAACAGTTACGAAATGTTATTTAATTCTCTCCGTGTAAATATATTTTTAATTATTTATAATAAATAGGGGTAACAGCATTAACCACAAAACTGCGGGCATTACTGTAAAACTCCACCGTAAAAATGTAATTAATTTTTGTAAATATTCCAAATAAATTTAATAAACAAAATAATTGAAACTCTCTGAGAAAAAAATCAATTTAAATATAAATTAAACGACAAAAATGTATGCATGAATAAATGTGCTTGAATAAGTATTTATGAAAAAATCTTTTTCTTAATTTGAAAATACCAGGATGAATTTTAATTTAAAAACAAACACTCCTTCCCCTTTAACGACATCATTAACATCATAATCTTCATTATTGTTATCAACAGCACAATCATTTGCAAGATGAAATCAAAATGTGATTGCATACGAAAAGAAACAAATAATCTTCCCACATTTGTACCACACCTTTTTTACGAAATTTGCATAAAATTATTTCATTTCATTTCCTTTCATTTACCAGCAATTGCTGTTCGTTCAAAGCAATTGTTTCTTTTATCTTAAGTGTAAGAGTATTTTGTATGTTTATGTGGCAGGTAGAATAAATTACTTTTAAACGATTCTTTCAATTGTTTGATGCAGATTTCATTTGAGTGGAACGATAAAAGCTTCACATTACGAGGTGACGCAGTGTCCTGGAAAATTTTTGTATTGAATTTTTAAGCTGAATTATAATATAAGAATTTAGTAAAATTAAGCTGTGTTTACGGTAAAATTCTCTAGTATTACTATTGCTATTTATTAAACTTACGATATTTTGACGTCAAATGTCGTAGTGAAACCTAAAAAAAACTTTAAAAATACGTCTTATGGGGCACCTTTTAACTTTTAGATTATTTTCTATACTAGAGCATAGTACTAAATACCCTGTGTAAATATGAAGTGTCTGCCTATAACGTTTAGAAAAGAAGGCCAAATTCCTCAAACTCGCGACATCCTTTTATTTTTATTGAATTTATTTTCATATCTTGTTGTTACAGTAAATATTGTAAAATATAATCTGTGTAAATTTTAAGTGTCAGCCTATTTAAGTGTCAGTCCTAAATATAATGACTTTCTATGAAAATATCAGGAGCCTCTCAATTGCGGTTCAAAAAATAAGGCAATATACGTGAAAAACATGTCACTGTCGGAAAACCCTTTTATTTTTAGTAATTATCATAGCGGCCGTGGCAAAATATCATCTGTACAAATTTTAAGAGTCTACGATTATGGTTCAAAAATTAGGCAATATAAATGCAAATCACGTCACTGTCGGAAAACCCTTTAATTTTAAGGTTTAATTTTTTATACTTGTTTATGCAGCGAACTAAGTTTTAATTACTGTTTGTAAGTTTTAAGTGTATGCCTCCTACAGTTCAAGAAATAAACAGGTGAATATATCGGAACACCCTATAGTTTTAGTATTTGTTGCTAATACGGCAATAGTTTTACATCTGGTCACATACTGATAATCAGACGGACATTGTAGCGAAAAAAATAGGGTTATCCTTTGGGTGCGAAACCCTAAAATTACTTACTAAAAAATTTTTTAATTTCAAAATTTCAATTTTAAATTTTAATTCAATTTTAAAAGATTTTTTTAACTGACCATTTCTATTATTTTCTACTTGAAAAATGGCTTCCTAAAATCATAGGCTGAGACCACGCAATGAGTGGCAAGGCGTTGAGAGGAAGGGCAGTAAGTGGCTGAGCTTCGAATTTGAGTAAAAGAGGGCTTGTTACTGAGCGGTTAGTTCTTGAAATGTCATTGTCAAGAGATATTTGTTTATAGCCTTTGGGCGGAAATAATATTTATATTTATAAGAAGTTAAGACGATTAAATAAACTACGGTGAAGTAAACACTTTGTATACAATCTTGCACAAATTTCTAGCGTATAGTGAAGGCTGCCAGTGATTGCTGTTGGCTAGCGTTTATGTCCGATAATTTTTGATTTCGAAGGAGGGCTAATGTTTTTTGCCTTTTAACAATATTGGTAATTAAATCATTGATAGAACTTTCTTCATTAGATCATAGAATAAAATTCTAAGATTGTACCAGCTCTGTTATCGTCGAAAAGGAACCACTTAAGAAAATGGTCAGTTTCGATTATTTATTAAAATAAAAAGCTCTGTTATCCCTGAGTTATTCGATACTACAAAAAATGCCGAAAAACCCATACACAAGTTTTGGGTTAAAAAAAATATAATCTACAATATTTCTATAATTTATTCGAATTTTTCACTTTGTGTTTATTTGTCGAACTATTTCTTAACATACACAAATATTTTCTTCTTTGTAGGCTTGCGATTCTATATTGTTTAACTACTACTCCATATAGTTGAATAAATATTAATTAATTGTTAAGCAAAATAATTTCGATAAATATTAAGCTAAAACAAAATAAATAATTTTTACTCGTATTTAATTACGATATAAAGAAAAAGAATAAATAATACAAAATACTTAAGCAAAAAAACATTTAAATTGCAAAATATTAGTAATTAAAATATTCATCAATAAAGAGATTATTATTATATTAATTTTATCCCTCAAATTTTCCAATTTCATATGCCAAACGTTGCTTGTTTTAATTTCATTTAGTTAAAGAGAAATAAATTGTTATAATGAAATTTTACCACAGCAAGTACAAACAGTTTCCAAATGATTTTCACTTTTCTTTTTATTGATGAGTAAAATATCCCCAGGTCAACAGAAAAAAATAGAAATAAAATAAAAAAAACAAAATTCTAAAAGCCAATGAGACATTCATTTATTTTTCTTGATAAGCTTTTTAAAACAGAATTTGCCTCTAAGTAGGTATTATTTACTTAAGGAGTTTCTCAATAAAATATTGTTAAAAAGTATAAAGGACAAACAAATTAACAAAAAAAAAAAGAACTCAAAGCACAAATGTAAAATTTGCCAACTTAATATTGAAATATTTAAAAACTAGCAGTGCCCGCCACGTCGTGAGCGTCCTGACAATATTTTGCTCGATTTTGCTTTGAAAGTATTCCACACAAATGAAAGACTCTTACTTTTATTGTGCTTCAGATATGGTTTATGTATTTACTTTATATAAAGATACCCATACCTGGACAAAATTCTAAAATTTATAAAAAATTCTTAAATTCAAAAAATATTGTAAACCTCTGCGAGAGGTGTTTAAAATATTTTAATAACAATGTAATTCCACAAAGTAAAAATACAAATTTTATTCAACTGGCGCCATCTGTTGTATAGTAATTGTTCAAATATACCACTTTCAAAAATAAAAAGGTGAGTTGAAAAAATAACCGTGTTGAAAATATCCCAGTTTTAAACCGAAAATTTCAGTACCTTAAACCGGAAATGGCGTTTTCCACTGCTTTTTTCCACTTTCTCTTGGAAATAAGATATTTTTGCGGAAAAAAAGTATCCTATAAGGTACCATCTCACAAAATTTTGTTAAAATCCATCTAGTAGTTTTTACGTGATGAAAAGCAGTCAGACAGACGGAAATGAGTTACTATTTTATTATATGTATAGATTTAAAACCATAAACCCTTTAGAACTTTCTGTAACATGAAATGTAAAGTTAAAAATGCAACATCAGTTTCCAATAACATTATTTTTTATACAGTGTTATACATATATTTAAAAAGTTTGCTTGAATCACATAACCAATAAACTGCCATTATGTCTATTGTAATGTCCCGACTACCATCTATTCCACACAGATGCCAAGAGAACCCATATATCCACAGCTCGTATGAAAAAAAGTCAATATCTCATCTCTAAGATTCGCAACTGCAAGAACCAAGCCCAAATTTCTGAAGATGCGATCAGTACCAAAGAAAGTGTTGAAAATAGTTTCTGCAGCAATCACTACAAAAGATTCCCATACGCTCCGGCATGCGTTCAAAATTATGCAGTGCAGTTATGATGCACACTAAATCCCATGTGTTTATAGTAAGTAAAGACGTAAATGATTCGAAACAATCTGCTAGTCGTTTCATTTAGCACTAATTTCCAGTTCGTCTTGACAGTTCTGTCAGGGGATATATTATCATCAGTTTTTGAATTATATAGAGAAAGGGAGAAAGAAAGAAGATTAAATCCTTCAAATGAAAATGGGATGCAAATGTCTTTATTTTCGATGACTTGTCTTCTTCTTCTTATGATGCTGATTATTTAGAGTGATATCTTCCGCTATCGTGTAATGTTTGTAGGTTTACAAACTCTTCTCCTTAATTTGTTTTAAAGTAAAAAAATCGGGAGATGTCATAAGGAAGTAAATTAAGGTCATCTTTTTAGATGACATTAGTTTCAAAATGACCTTGGTTTCAAAGAGTCCGTATTCCTATATCACACTGTAACATTTTGTTTGGCATTATCTTCAAATAATTATGAGACAATTAGTTATACAGACCACACTGTTCCTCTTTGAGGATGCAATGCCTTTTTGTTAATCCGTTTTAGATTTTTAATTAGTTTTAAGACTATTATCAAAGTAACGTTCAATACGTTTTTGTATGAATATCATGTTTTTTCCAAACACATACTAAAAATGAGTTAATTGGGTTTTAATAAAAACTCATTAATTACTAACAAACATATTTTAATTACTTTAAAAAACAACTGATAATATTTAGTTTGTTTGTAAGAATACACACTATATCGATTGTTAAAATATTTTATATACCTACATATATTTTTATCTATAATCATGATCGTTCTTTATTTTTCTCATGTGATCGATAGTCTGTAAGTAAAAACAAATATGTATCATTATTTTATTATCAAACTAGCTGTAAGCGCCACATCATGGATGTCCTTGTAACATTTTGTTTTATTTAGTTTTGAAAGTAATCTACACCAATTTTTAAGACTCTTACATTTATAGCGCTTGAGTTATGGTACATACATATATTTTCTTTATATACAAATACTCATTCCTATATACAATTCTAAAATTTATGTAAAGTTCTAAAATTATTATAGAGTTCTGTATATAGTGTTTAAAATATTCCGCTTTCAAAATTAAAAACTGCTGCCAAGTTTGCAGTACATTTAAATCGGTAAACTTGCGTACTTTTACTACTTTTTCTCTTGATAAGAAGATATTTTTGCGAAAAAGTATCCTAAATTTGAATCAGGGCACTAATACACCTCCTCGAACACAGACAGAAATATAGACAGACAAACAGACGGACAGACAGACAGACAATTCTGAAAACTGCTGGTTTTATTCTATTTCGATTACTAACTGCACAAGCAATAAAATTTTCAAAAAATATTTCATCTAAAGAAATGGCCCTGTTACAGTTTTATTATATGTATAGATGAATGCGTTCTTAGTATAAAATATTATAACATGCTTTCAGTAGACACGACATATTTTTCTAACAATTTAGAATCTGATATTTATATTTATTTTAAATAAAAAAAAAGCTATACTTTTACAATTTTTACGTATTTTTGTTATACACTTGTATATATGCACATTTTTACTATTTCTTTTACATCAGTAAAATAATTAAAAATTTCTCTTTTACTGCTTTTCTACAAAAAGCTAATCAAGCATAATTTACATATGTATAATTTTGTTTAATGTTGATTCACTGGTAAGTTCATATCTTTTTTCTACCCTACAGAGTATATTTTATCAATACCACCAAATTGCTGAAAAAAATGTCTCACGATTTTCAACAAACAAAAATATATTTGAAACGTAGAGATGCCCAATAATTATTATAAAATAGTATGTATACCTTTAAGTATCTTTGCCACTCGTAATTTCATTCAATATGTATGAAAGCTCTTAGTAAAACAAAATTTAAATATGTACACACATATACATATATATCTGAAACATAGAAACAAACAAACAATGAAACAAATACTGTATACCACATCTCTGTATCTATAACACAATTAGTTTAGTCGAAAGATTTCTCTTTTAAATATGAGACACTAGTAATAATGGTAAAATTTGTTATTTAAGACCATCTTAATAGTGCAAATTAAGGCTATAATGGCTGAAAGCTAAACCTGTAGTATAGTGTAAATATACAACGTTTTATTATTCATGCAAATGCTTGGCTGTTACTACAAACACAGTTGCCAGACAAAACTGGTATGCAATTTTAAAGTTCGCTGATACAATCGTCAAATTCATCCAAATAAATTATTTTATTTTCCTTAAAAGTCTACTACGCATTTTGTGTAGCATTTCATTAATGCCTTAATATTTCCGTGTAGATGACAGCAATATTCAACCGAAGGCTAAGCCTGTCCTAAATTTAGCCAATTAGTCAAAATGTGAATGAGACAATTAATCATGTTCTAGCAAAAATCTCTGAACGGAATTGTGCAGACAGCGTTAATTTTAATGCTTGTAAGGCCAAAAGTTGCATATTTACACATAGGCGAACGACCAAACATGCTGCTACGTCACAAGCAATGGTTGAGAAAAGTACTGAGGAATAAGAAAAAAAAGTAATAATTCATGGTTTTATCATGTTTTGTGTTTTAAAATATCAGGATACTTAATTTTTCGTACGCTACACTTTTCATTGAAAGCTAAACCAATTGTGATCGATTGGTCAGTGAACCGCATATCCTATTACAATGAAACTACAGTTTTAGCAGTTCAGTTCATATGTTATAGGAAATTTCTTGCAGAAGTCTTACTGTTACTTTAAAAATTGAAAAATGGTAGCGGGTAGTCTGTATTGCTATGCTTGATAAATTAAGTTAGAATATTATTTGTAATATATAATACATGTAATAAAACTGTAACAGGACTATTTTTGTAACGAGTGATTTTTTAAGAGCTTGAGAACTTTTTTTAAAAAAAAAAACGCATAAAATTTACAAAATCTCATCAGTTCTTTATTTGAAACGTTAGATTGGTCCATGACATTTACTTTTTGAAGATAATTTCATTTAAATGTTGACCGCGGCTGCGTCTTAGGTGGTCCATTCGGAAAGTCCAATTTTGGGCAACTTTTTCGAGCATTTCGGCCGGAATAGCCCGAATTTCTTCGGAAATGTTGTCTTCCAAAGCTGGAATAGTTGCTGGCTTATTTCTGTAGACTTTAGACTTGACGTAGCCCCACAAAAAATAGTCTAAAGGCGTCAAATCGCATGATCTTGGTGGCCAACTTACCGGTCCATTTCTTGAGATGAATTGTTCTCCGAAGTTTTCCCTCAAAATGGCCATAGAATCGCGAGCTGTGTGGCATGTAGCGCCATCTTGTTGAAACCACATGTCAACCAAGTTCAGTTGTTCCATTTTTGGCAACAAAAAGTTTGTTAGCATCGAACGATAGCGATCGCCTTTCACCGTAACGTTGCGTCCAACAGCATCTTTGAAAAAATACGGTCCAATGATTCCACCAGCGTACAAACCACACCAAACAGTGCATTTTTCGGGATGCATGGGCAGTTCTTGAACGGCTTCTGGTTGCTCTTCACTCCAAATGCGGCAATTTTGCTTATTTACGTAGCCATTCAACCAGAAATGAGCCTCATCGCTGAACAAAATTTGTCACATTTGAACATTTCGAACCGAACACTGATTTTGGTAATAAAATTCAATGATTTGCAAGCGTTGCTCGTTAGTAAGTCTATTCATGATGAAATGTCAAAGCATACTGAGCATCTTTCTCTTTGGCACCATGTCTGAAATCTCACGTGATCTGTCAAATACTAATGCATGAAAATCCTAACCTCAAAAAAATCACCCATTACATAAAATATTTTTATAATTTTCTTCCTGGTGCAGTTAGTAATCGAAATGGAATACAAAACAAAAATTTTTAGAATTTTTGTCTGTCAGTTTTCGCATCACGCAAAAACTAGTGGATAGATTAAAAAAAAAAATTGATTGAATTATGAGGAGGTACCTTAGTTTCTTGTTTAAAATATTGGATACTTTTCAAAATATCTCTTCTGGAAGCAAAAAGTAGTGGAAGCACGCAATATTACTTATTAAACATTAAACTAAGCAGCACCTTTTTTTCAGCGAGAAATTTTAAACACTATTGAGAATTTTATATAAATTTTAGAATTTTATAACTTATATAAATTAAAGCATTATAACAGTAAGAGTCTTAAAATTTGGTGTGGATTACATTTAAAGTATATTGAAAGGATGCTGACAAAGTGGCGGGCACAGATATTAAATAAACAAATGAATAAATAAATAAATTCATTATATATAACTACTTCCTCCTTTTTATTTCTTTCTATAACATAACATTCCCAGTTTTAGGAAAATGCATTGCATAAGTAGTATTAGAACATAGCATCGTCAAAACATTTATCAGTAACAGTAAGTTAGGTATCCGTCCCCGAACTATACTACCAAGCTTCAACTTGAAAACGAATTTTTTTCCCAGAGAATCCAATGTTAACATTTTAGATAAATTTCTATAGAAAACACGTGTTGGAGTTTGAAAAGCCTGTATCAAATTTAGATAGTATTCACTATAGTAGTTTTCTAACTAATCGACCAATAATCATAATATATTATCGTTTTACTTCTTTAAACGTACAATAATACAAACCTAAAAATAGAGATTAAATTTTTATATAGCGCACTAAATCATAAACAGTTGCTACTCAAAATTCACAAATGTTCTTAAAAACTGTTTTTATAAACATTTATGTAATTTTACGTGTTAAAGAAGGCAGTGATGCAAATGAAATTTTCGTGGTCGTCAGATAACCTGTGAACTGGTTTATGAAAAAAGGTTTTATTTATTTTTGAGTTGTCTATTTATAATTTAGTTTGCGATATGTATATAAGTAGATCAGAAATATCTGCTAAGAAATTAAATTTTAATTTTAACTTATTCCTATCTAACTCTCAGGAAATTTATTTCACATTTTAGTTTTACATGGTAACCAATTGTTGTAGCTTGAAATTATAAATTTTGGAACTTGTACTAACTTCGCAAGCAAACAACCTTGCAAAAACTGGTAAAAAAGCTTTTTTATCACTTACTTACTTTTAAAACTCAAACTCGCCCCTTAATGTTAAGTCTGCTTTGGAATTATTTAACTTGTACTTCACAAATTTTTACTTTTTAAACTGTTTTTTTTTTTAAATATAAGTATTCTTTATAATTTCCAAGCTCCAGTTCGCTTGATAATTTTTATTCCTTAATATTTCTTATGGAATGCTCTAATTAATTTCTTTCCAAAAATAGTCTTTTGAAAAATAGTCAAACTTGATACAACACTCGTCGAATTGTTCAAATCGTGAAGTTTTAAATCATCAGTCTGGCTACAAGAGTTGTGATAAGTTATGGGATGTTTTTAACACAACCAACGCTAGGAGCATGTCAACATCACACTATTAACGTAAACATATTTAAATAGACCAGGGTACGTATTTTTTCATCATGAATAGTACATTTTTGTGCATTCTCTTATAATTTTTGTTTAGCTTCTTTCTTTTTCATGGTCATGATAGAGCAAAAATTAGTTTCAAAAATTGAACACCACCAATCCTAATGAAGAATTTATGAGGATTCTTTTTTTCTTCACCACTCATTAAGTATTTAGTATGATTTCTTTCGTTTGTACGAAGTGTAAAACGGACATGAAAGAAAATAAGAAATGCGTCATACATTTCAAAGAATATATTTTAAAGCAATAGCAAATGTTCTATTGAAAAGGGTTATAAAATGTATGTTCTTACCTACATATGTACATATATGTATCTATGTATGTGCGTTATGTACATATAATTGTAAATATTCTGGATGTGTAATGAAAATGTGCATGATCTCTTATTTTTAATTGTAAAAACTTGTGAGCAGGTCAATTGTATGTGCATATGCTAGAAAAATGTAGATATTTTAAACCATAGAAAAAAATAACCTGTTTACATATTATGTTCAAAAATATACATACATATGTACGTACATATATAAACGTTTGAAGAGTTGTTGAATTGTAACAATAATTATTTTCTTATTTGCTAAAATGTAATATAGACATGAGCAGATAATTTTATAAATTGTTAAAAAAAATATGGGTATAATTTATATTTTTTTGAATTCTAAAGAAATTTTAATACCTATGTAATATATAGTGATTTTAAACAAATTTTCGCTGCTTTGGGTAAAGAACAATGACATACATGACACACTTCGTACAAACGAAAGAAATCATACTCAATATTTAACGTATGAGGAAAAAAGAAGAAGAATGGTGGTGTTCAATTTTTGAAACAAATGTTTGCTCTTTCATGGCGATGAAATAGAAAGAAGCTAAACAAAAATTACTTCATGAACAAAGAGATGTGAACAGTTTGAAAAGCAAACATCCATTAATATCAAAAATGTGTGTATGAAACTTATTTGTGTGCAGTGAATAAGCAAACGCAATACAAAATTTCTTTCGTGGACAGTGAAGAAAACAAAAATGAAATCAACAGTTTCTTCATGAATATGGAAAATGAAATAATAGAGAAATACGTACTCTGAAATAGACATCAACTGATTCAACACACACACACACACACACACAAAATAACAATACAGTCTGACTGCCTGCTTGCATAGTAACTGTATGCACAGCAAATTTAACAACAGCCACAGAATAGTAGCACAAGTAGAAAAATTAATATACATACATACATACATACATACATACATACATACATACATACATACATACATACATACATACATACATACATACATACATACATACATACATACATAAATATGTATGTATTTTGCAATACTTATTTAAGAGCTAAATACTGAAAACCATGCTTACAAGAGAAATGATATACATATATGAGGAATTACCACTTGGAAGATAAAGTAAATTTAATATCACCGTTATTTAACTATACAGAATGGTCTCCTGTTAATTAGAAACGGTAGAGGCTGCATAACGGCTAAGGGGTTTTACTAATTTCTGTAACCCTCGATTAGAATGAATACCCTCAATAAATTTTTAGGTTTTATTAAATTTCACAAGGGAACCAATGACCAAAGGGAACGATTTGTCGCTAATATTGAAAATTGAAACACAAAAATATTATATATTAATGTAGGGGTAATATCGAATAGACCACTTCCAGAATGGGTTCCTTTACGGTAACCTACTTTCATTGAATCACGTGCTACAACCAGCCTTTAGTCTTGACTTTAGAGATTTCAGACTGTCGACGTAGTCTCAAGTAATTTCTAGCATTTGTTTAAAGTTTATATCACCCACGGCATCCATATTTAACAACCCAGCAAAAAAATAACGAATGTGTTTAAAAGGAAATGGTGATTTCACGATTTCCTTAGCACTTATTTCGTCGAATGCATTATTAATGTATTCAATTTTTCTAGTAGATCATGTGTACATACATACATATTTTTTAATTTTTAATTGACATATAAGCATTTATAAACTAAGAACGCATCCGAATCATCGAACTTTCATTAGTCCGAAGCACTCATTTAAATGATGAAAATTATGCGTTTTTCACCTAAATTGGAACCAAGAGTGCAAGAGTAGTAGAACTCATGAATATCATAGTGTTTTGTCATGTCTTTTTTTGCTGGGAAGCTTTTACCAGTGGTCTTGAGTTTTATGCTAGCCAGTGCTGGACATTCCCACACAATGTGGGCTGCCGTGTCCGCTTCTTCCAGGCACAGTCTGCAAGTACCATCTTCTTCAATTTCCCTAGTTGATACTTGAAGTACTTGAAGAGATACTTGAAGACTAGTTGATACTTGAAGTCTCCATGGCCTGTCACCAACGCCGTTATCCAGCTTAAGGTACTTCTATTATATCTGAGCACCTTTTTGGGCTTCCTGCTCTTTTAGCACGAGCCTGACTACACGTTGTGGCCTCCCTCTACTATTTCAGGTTTATTGAGTTCCTCCATTGTAGATCCTTAGCTCGCATTATGCTATTACCCAGCGCTACTCTGGGTTCTGGTCCACAGGAATTCACAGCAGATCCCCATTTTGCAAGTTATTCATCCGTTTCATTCCCACCTGTGCCTATGTGTCCGTTTACCCACATTAAAGTTACCTCATTGACCGAGGCACATCTGTTAAGTTTAAAAACACATTCCAGCACTAATTGGAAGTACACGTTCACCTGCCTCATGCGCTTTATAACCTACTGGTTGTCAAGTGAAATAAGAACCTTTCTTTCCTGCAGCCGACATTCCAGCAGGTAATCTAATGCATGCAGCAGCCAAAGCAATTCTGCCTGCTAAACAGAGACGTGCTTCCCGAAACGGATACTACAGGACAAGTTCAGCTCAGCTGAGTATATAACTGCTCCTGCTTTACCTTCCATAAGACAAGCATCAGTAAAAATGCTGATGCCGTTCTCCATACACTTATTGCGTATAGCGCCTTCCACAATGAATGTCATTCGACTATCTTTTTTCTACTTATGCGTTCTATCGGCATTTGAGCTTCCCTAACCTCAATACTAACTAGGTCCAGGTGCCATATTCTGTAATTCTCGTAGCTAAATCTATCGCTAAAATTCTAAAAATGCACCAATAAATTACGAGTATAGTTATGTTCAATATGTTCGTTCCAAGTAACTTCCTTATAAAGAATAACGCCCCGATAATACAACTTCTCCCTGTGGGCAACCCCTGACAACTATACCCCATTTTTGAGGTTTATAGCATTCGACTTAAGCATTAATCCATTTTATAACAGTGGCATCAACACCACGCTCAGAATGAGATTTTATCAAAGGCACCCTCAATATTCATAAAGGCGGAAAAGGCAGCGCCACCATTGAGAATTTATCTTTTCGCAACTCTGACAAGTTCGTACATAGCGGTATCAGTAGATATACCTGCTCTATAAGCATGCTGACATCTCAAGGACCTATACGTCAGAGTGTGGTTCCCCAGGAAATAGGCCAACACCCTCTGCATTGTTTTCAATAGAAATGGTGTCAGGCTTACTGTCCTGAAGGACTTGGCTTCCGTGTATTCCCTTTTACCCGGTTTGGGAAGCACAACTACATTAGTTTCCCTCCAAGCCCCCGGGATATAACCCTTCGCTAGACAGGATATGAATATTTCCCTAATCCGTTAAAGCAACGTGTTTGTACCTTACTGGAGATTATACCACAGCGTTAGCCGTCCATGAGTTATAAGAACTGAAACTTCCAGGAAAATGAACCTCCATAAGTGCCTGCAATGTCTCATCTACTGTCTCAGTAATTTGACCATCGCTTTTGCGAATGAGTCCAATCTTGCAGACATGGTCCTTAGATACTATCTTCTGTAATCTACATATTTCAGATGCATCCCTCATATTAGAATATAATTAACTCCACGTACTCCGTTTTCAAAGACGTTTCGTTCTCTTCAGCTCTTTTTTCTTATCCTTATAATCGTCCAATGGATTTGAATCTCTCTCCTTCATGTACCGTTTTAAAAGCCTTCCTTGTGTCCTTTTTCATGCATTTAAGTTCACAACCTGGTGCTTGTCGGTACCTTCTCATCCACTACTGTCAAGGGACAAGAATATTCGAAAGCTAGTTCGAAAGCTGGTACGCTCAATTTTGCTCGTGTTACGAAGTGCCGGGAATAGAGCACTTTAGACACAAATATAAATATCAATTGTAATTTTTTCATTTAATAATACTTTATAGTCATTTTTTCGTTTAATTAATCTGGAATACTTCATCGCGAGTCTTCAATCTTTTGAGAATTTATTTACCTGCCCCTCAAAATTTTTATTATATATAGACTACATTTTCTGGTGTTAAATTCAAAAACTTTTTTATTAACTTATTTTATTTGAAATTTTTAATTGTAAAAATTACAAAATTATAGTAGACAATATACTATTTTTTCATATTCATATCTTCGCTAATGAGTAAAATTTCGATTTCGAGTGGATTTAAGCAGTATGAAGATACACTTGCGACCTTAAAACACATAGTGGGGGTAACACAAGTTGTAAGTAAAATGAGTTAGAGTAGACAAAAGTAAATCCTTAAGGGGAAAAAATTGTAACAAAAGAAAATAACATAATAACAAAAACATGTACCACAAAACTTTAGAGTTGTAGTTGGTTTTCTACTATTTTTGGGCAAATTTTCTCTGAACAAAAACAAAAACCATTTTTTTCCAACATGGTTTCTTGTTAGTCTTTTGTTGTTTATTACTATTATTTCTGAAGTAGTTGCCAGAAGAAAAATTAAGAAAGTCGCCAAAAATATAAAAGTTTGTTGAACTATTTTGTTGTAAACAAATTAATAAATGCTCGTATTTATATTAAAATTCACTTTTCTCTTTTAAAAATTATCCATTTAAGTTGAAAATAGGTATTTCTTAGAAATAATAAATATAAAATATCTCACTGATTGCTTAGGCCAGGTCATCAGGGAACTTTTATGCATATTTTAGAAAATCAAAAATATTCTATATATGTATGTATAACAAACTTGTAGAAACATTATGCGAGTTCTGTGACTAGAATTCGAATACATACACAAAGCTTTAACCAAACAAATACAAACAAACTACGTTTTAAATTTTCCTGCCGTTCCGGAATAGCCTTGTTTTGTGACCTAAGCCAAAGGTGTGTAGATATATGTTATCACGCAAAAAATAAATTTTATTTTTGATAATCCATTTTATGGTCAGTTATAGTGCATTTACACTACGGCGAAATCTAGTAGAATTGAAGAGAAATCTCATTCAAAATCTACATCGTTTACACTACATTTTTTTGACACAAGTGAGATTTTGATATCAAGATTTCATTGATTTACCTTTTGTTTTGCTTAGCACTTCATTACTATTTTTAATTTAATTTATAATTGCAATTTTTCTTATTATTCTACCACAATTTTGTAGCTTTTCATAAATTTTAATTTGCGTAGTATTTTTAGTACAATTTGGGCATAAGCACAGTTGGATCATTAAGTACTAATAGATTTTGGTTAGTTTCCGTCAAAATCTAGTGGCGAAGTAGATTTTGATTTGTGTGGGAAATCTAGTAAAAACAACTAGATTTCGATCGTAATCTCGTAAGTACTAGATTTCGCTCAAGTGTAAGTGCACTATTAGCATAATATTAAATAAATTATATTAAAATTTATTAAAATATTTTTATAAGCAAGAAATACGTTTTCGTAATCCTTACGCAAAAGGGTTCTTGGGATACTGCAACAGAACGTAAATAAACCGTTATTAGAAATTTCAATTATACAATTTCACAAATTCCATTAAGAAATTTTCCGAAAAAAATTTTAAAGTTTTCTGTGCTAATAAAAGTACTAAGTGTTGTAAAGAATATTTCAATGATAAAAAAGAGCTAGTCATGCAAGAAAATATCAATAAAACTAATGAAATAATCTTAATTAATCCTAAAATGCGTGATTGCTCACAATCAACTTCAGTTAAATTAATTTTAATTATTTCATCGAATAGTGTTGGTATAGATAGTACTTATTTCTGCAATCACCCTGTACTTTTCAATAGGAGATTTGGTTTTCGATTGACCAAACGAACAATGAATAATTCCGCACAAGATTTTGGAAAATAAACAAATATGATTGATAAAATAACATAAGTGTTCAAGGATAGGCTAAGGTTTCAACTTAATTGATATTTTAATTTTTTAACCTATTAAGTCAAAACGATAATTGATAGTATTGTAATACGCCACATCCGAGTAAGCATTAGAGAAACTAATCGTCAAATAAATCTATACATATGTATGTATAATAAAACAGTAACTCAATTCCTGTATATCTTTCTGTCTTTTTGTGTGCGTTCACATCACGTAAAAACTATTGTATGGATTTTAACAAAATTTTGGAAGGAGGTACCTCAGTATCCTGATTCAAATATAGGATACTTTTTTCCGCAAAAGTATCTTATTTCCTAGAGAAAGTGGAGAAAAGGCAGTGAATGTAAGCAATTTTACCGATTTAAAGGTACTGTACTGTACTTTAATGCACCTTTCATTTTTGAAAGCGGCATATTTTTAGCACGGTTGGGCAACAGATGGCGCTGTTTTTTAATAATGACAAAATATAAATTACTTACTGTCAAATAGCCAATTGAATAAAATTTGTATTTATTTGTATTTTTACTTTGAAGCGTTACATTGTTATTAGAAAATTTTAAACACCTTTTACAGGGCTTTACAATATCTTTTAGAATTTTATGTAAATTTTAGAATTTAATCCAGGGATGAGTAACTTTTTATAAAGTAAATATGTTAGGGTCTTACAATTTGGAGTGGATTACTTTCAAAACAAAATTGAAAAATGTAATGTCCGGACGCACGCATCGTTTGTGGACACACCTAGTTAATTATAAAAGCATTTATCACAAACCATTACAACATAAAAATATGTCTTGTTTCTAACACAAACACAAGCAAAATTAAATCTGCTAGAAAAGTACCACGAAAATGTTCGTAGTCTTAAATCGCGATAAATAAAATCGTTTAGTGATCAGTTCTATATTCGAAGCAATATTATAATCTTTAGCAATTTTGCTGATTGTAACTAATCCAAAAATATTTGTTTGCGAAAATCTCCTAAAGTCAAAAATCGTCTTTTCGAAATATAGAAATTGTTCAAAAATTGTTAAATCTGGCAACACTGCTTATAAAATTTGTGTTGCAAGAGTAGTCGATACACAGAGAAAAATATAGCTGGGTAAATAGTTAAAACAATGGATTTTTATTTTTTTTTTTCAAGTACTTCCAATTTTGTTTTTACACGATTTGAAAATAAAAAAATTATTTTTTTACACGATTTTATTCTATTTAACACAATTCAAAATCTTTTGAGCTTAGATTTTGTTTGTATAATTTAATTTTGAGAAATATTTTCATATCAAAAATTTAGAGGAATTCCCTTTTTGTGAAAACAAGCATTTTTACTTGTTAGAGCAATTGAAATGTGTTAATATTTTGTGAACTATCAATGCATCTCTAATAATGGGTGATTTTTTTGAGGTTAGGATTTTCATGCATTAGTATTTGACAGATCACGTGAGATTTCAGACATGGTGCCAAAGAGAAAGATGCTCAGTATGCTTTGACATTTCATCATGAATAGACTTACTAACGAGCAACGCTTGCAAATCATTGAATTTTATTACCAAAATCACTGTTCGGTTCGAAATGTTCAAATGTGACAAATTTTGTTCAGCGATGAGGCTCATTTCTGGTTGAATGGCTACGTAAATAAGCAAAATTGCCGCATTTGGAGTGAAGAGCAACCAGAAGCCGTTCAAGAACTGCCCATGCATCCCGAAAAATGCACTGTTTGGTGTGGTTTGTACGCTGGTGGAATCATTGGACCGTATTTTTTCAAAGATGCTGTTGGACGCAACGTTACGGTGAATGGCGATCGCTATCGTTCGATGCTAACAAACTTTTTGTTGCCAAAAATGGAACAACTGAACTTGGTTGACATGTGGTTTCAACAAGATGGCGCTACATGCCACACAGCTCGCGATTCTATTGCCATTTTGAGGGAAAACTTCGGAGAACAATTCATCTCAAGAAATGGACCGGTAAGTTGGCCACCAAGATCATGCGATTTGACGCCTTTAGACTATTTTTTGTGGGGCTACGTCAAGTCTAAAGTCTACAGAAATAAGCCAGCAACTATTCCAGCTTTGGAAGACAACATTTCCGAAGAAATTCGGGCTATTCCGGCCGAAATGCTCGAAAAAGTTGCCCAAAATTGGACTTTCCGAATGGACCACCTAAGACGCAGCCGCGGTCAACATTTAAATGAAATTATCTTCAAAAAGTAAATGTCATGGACCAATCTAACGTTTCAAATAAAGAACCGATGAGATTTTGCAAATTTTATGCGTTTTTTTTTAAAAAAAAGTTCTCAAGCTCTTAAAAAATCACTCGTTAGAAGACGTCGAAAACTACAAATAAAAAACTATAACGTAAAGCCATTTCTTTAGAAAACAAAATTGACATTTTAGATCGCCTTTGAAATGTAGAATGCGCAACATTTCTTGGCAACATGTTCGGTTTATACGAAGTCACAGTAAGAACTACAAAAAAATTAAAATTCAATCAGGCAATCGTTGATCTCTGGAACGAAACTATCTGTTAAGTCTTCATCATACTATAAAGATGCAAATAAACGGTGCAAACACACATTATATGTACATGCATATATGTGTAAATATAAACATGATTTCTTGTTCTTGAAAAAATTCTCGTTTTCACTAATTTTAATAGGTTTTAGAGATAAGGAACCAATTACCTATTTTTGTATGTGATCAATGCCTTTTTTACACGGATTTTTCTGGAACCAATCTACCGTGTAAAAACAGAATTAGGTGTATCTGACTTATATCCTTAATTAAATAATTTTCATATTTAAAATGTTAAAGCTATTGAAAAAATATTGTACCAAAAAACTTTCTTTAAATAACTTAGTTTGTGTTTATTTATAAATTTATAAAAAAATTTTAAATTTAAATTACAACTTAAATTAAAAATGTTGCCAAAGTATTAGTTTTCTCTGTGTAGTGGATTTGCATTTTATGCGTCCATTGCTCTTATTCACATAAGAAGTGAATGACCCTTTTAACATAATTATGAAAACCAACCGCATGTGGTAAGGTTAAAAAAGTTGTTGTTTCATTTGTATTTAATTTTTAAAACTGATTTTTACAAATTTTATTGTTTCAACAGTAGTTTAATCTTACAGATTAAAAGCAATTTTAATGGATTATTTATTTTTCAGGCGACCGGCAGATCTAATTGACCAAATAAGTAGGTCAAGCGAATTTTTAAATGAATATTTTTGAGTAAATCCAATCTTTTCAATCCAATCATTAAATTTTAAATTTGCCCGTTAAAAATAAAACTTTGGCCTGTTATTTATAATTAATTAATTATTTTATTTTTCAAAGTGGCAGTTAAAATTAAATGATGAAATAAACCATACAATTTTGGAATGAAAAATCCTCAAAACAAAGAAATTTGCTAAATTTTTTGGGGTTTTAGCAAGAAATTTAAAAGAAACTAAATACTGTACAAAAAAGTCACAGTGCTATGTTCAGCTATTATGAATTTAAATACCCTTCAATATAGTGATTTATTATATTATGTTAATATTTTTGGTTATATTATTGGAACTAGCTTACCCCGTAGTAATCAATTTCAGTGAATTTATAATTTTGTTAATAGTGCGCTATTAACGAAAAATTAAAATAGTGATTTATTGTTTTCAAATTTAATTTTTATGTTAAAATTACGATATATTGATAAAAATGTTGTTTACTGTTAAAGATTTCAATTTGTTTTGTTTTTAGTTTTCTTTGAAGAATTTTCCATTTACCCTTTAGAGGTCAGCTTTTAGGGACAAGACAGCTATTTTAAATACACCCTAAAAATACTGTCATTTTGGAAGTATATAATGGGTTTTGCAATTAAGCTGGGACCGAGGTATTATAGTTATTAACTTTTTACGAAATATGTCCTTATTTAAATGTCCACAAATTAGCGAAGTTAATTTGTTAATAACTCTGTCGATTACATCCGAGGGATTTTGGTGGAAAGTATAAGCATTTTTACTAGATTGTTAATTGAGGCTTTAGCTTTTTGGGCACGTAGCCCTAGAACGATTTGTCGTTCACATCGATACCGTTCAATTCTTAGCGGTTCAAATAGAAACTCGTAGTCATTGATCAGAATGGCTCGCTTTTCACGTTCATAGATTTTTAAAAACTAACGACTTTAATAATTTTACTATAAAGCTTATTAATTTTGCTCTTATTTTATTTAAAATGTAATTTGTTAATACAACCAAAAAGCACTTTACAATTATTTCAATTCAATTAATTTAAAAATATATTTTTTTCAAATTTGCTAATTTGTAATGCTGTAATGGTTTTTTATCCAATATATTCAATGAAATAGGGTTTGTAGGCATTTAAAATTTCATTTTGGCCACTTTGTATTATTCTTATTTTTAATCTGCTCTTAATAAATGAGAATTAAATGTCTTTTAAAAAAATAAAACTTTTAAGAGGCTTAAACCTTTATACTTATATTGAAACATGGTGATAAAATATAATGTAATGGTAATAAAATATTTTTGTATTTGTTTAATAAGCTAGTGTCTAAATCTAAATCTAATCTAAATCTAAATCAAAACTGCTACCCCGAAATATCTAAAATGATCGTGGAATTACAAAAGTTGTTCGACAATTTTCATTATAAGTACCCAAAAATTGTTTAGATATTAAGATTCATGCATATTAATTTCCTACAAAAGCATTTTTACTGTAATAGATAATAGTTAAGAATTTATGATTTTTTTATTATAAGTAATTTAAAGTTTAAATCCATTATAATAATAATGTTCCCTGCTCTACCATGAAAGTCCTACTTAGAAACTGTTTTATTCTTGTTATTAACATAAAAATAAATATATGTACAATAATTTATTTTCACAATTTTCCCTATCCAAAGACGCATTATAACTAAATTTATTTATAATCACTTTATAATTTAAGTTAAATAAACTGAAAAAAAAAACGAACATGAATTATGAAAATAATAATTGTTTTCTTTTTGTTTCTTTGCAGCTTTTATAGATTCTGTGCACGTAATTACCAGCAACTAAAGTAAACTTCCGGTTCCTGTTTGTGTTAAGTGCAAGCAAACATACAGGCACTGTTGAAAACACACACACACATGCACCCTCTGCAAATAGCATAAAGAAAAAGCAACTGGTATTAAAAATCAGCCAAAGTATTTGTATCTCATACACAAACGCAACTACACAAAGCACACAGCTACTGACAACGATTTATAAAAAAAAAATTATAAATATATAATTTTATATTAAAAAAAATTATATATACATATTTTATTTCGTAATTTCCTTTTGTAGAAATAAAAAACAAAACAAATCAAGTAAATTGATGAAAGAAGAATTTTATTTGAATATAAAGAGAAAACTAAATTAATTAATTTAGAACATTAAACAAATGTAATTCTGTATTGTTTATAATTCCTAATTATTAAATCTCATTTTTTTTCTTTTTTACAGAAGGCGCCAAAGTGCAATATTTTTTATTTAACATAATTTAAATTTATCATAAAGAGAAAAAACTACTCTTTACAAAAAGTGTTTTTTTCTTTCATAAAAAAAAATAAAATAATTTACAAGTATTGATTGAAAAAAAGATAATATTGTTTTCTTAAATAATAATTTCGTTTTTTTTTTTTTTGTTTTATTATTAGTAAAACCAGATATTTAAAGCAATTTTGTTGCAATTTTAATTGTTTTGAAAAGTGTTTTGCAAAAGTGTTAAAATCGTTGTAAATGTTTTAAAATTCAGTGGCTATTAAAATTAAATTAAATATATAAATTGTTATTATTTTTGTTGATAAAAACGCTTAAAGCGTTTTGTGTGCTTAAGCCAAACATGGATCCGCCTATTGGCAATGGATTCCGGCTGCAACAACAACGACCATTACGTTTAATAAACGCAAATACAACAATCCAAATGCCATCAGCAATGTCAAAAAGTAAAAGTAAAAAATTATTAAAAATTAATATTAACAACAGCAAAAAAGTGTCATCATTAACTACCCGCTCTAGTAATTCCCCCAAAACATCAACAACATTATCATCAGCATCAGCATCGTTATCACCGTCATGGCTAAGACCACAAATATGGCCAAAATACAGCAATAGCAATCATTTTACCAGCTGTAATCTAAGTTTTATCGTTTGTTTCTTAGCTGTGGTGATTTTAAATAATTTGGCCTGTTTTATACCAACAACACAAGCATCCGCCTCCGCCCAACGTGAAAACACCCGTATCCTACCATTACAACCAGGTAAGCACCACAAAATGTCTTAATGTCTTTATGAATAGAACTTTATTTTGTCTACTTTTTAATGCCCAAAACATTAGAGGTTGGAGAAAACTTTTTCATTACTCGTAATATTTTATTTCTTTTGAAGCTGTTAACAAAGCACAGTGTTAAAATTTCTGGAAAAATAAGAAAAAAAATT
Organism: Phasia obesa; assembly: GCA_949628195.1. NCBI lineage: Eukaryota > Metazoa > Arthropoda > Insecta > Diptera > Tachinidae > Phasia > Phasia obesa. Next base: position 35,363,501 of record OX451218.1, on the reverse strand, counting down.
TTAAATCTTTCCAAACGAGTAGGGGAAGATCATTATTTTTATAGTGACAGAATTTTAAAGAAAGAATAATTTAAAAAATATAAAATTTTAAATATAAATATAAACTAGTACGATTACAAACAAATATGTGTATTATAAGTATTAGTAAAAACTAATATGCTTTACAACGCGTATGAGTGTAAATAAGCATAACTTGCATTTAAACCCTGTGTTTTACGTTTTTCGTTACGTGAGAGAGTTACCATTTTTTTTCTGGTATTTTCAAGCTTTACATTAAGAATAATCGATTCATATAATAAAATAGTAACTCAATTCCTGTCTGTCTTTCTTTTTTGTTCTGGATGGATTTTTGTGAGGTACCTCAGTATCCTGATCCGCAAAAATATCTTATTTCTAAGAGAAAGTGGAGAAAAAGGAGTAAAAATCGCCGATTTATTTTACCGATTTAAAAGTACTGCATACTTTAAGGAATCTTTTATTTTTGAAAGCGGTATATTTTAAACACGGTTGCACAGCAGATGGCGCTGTTTCAAATTATTAATTTGTGGAATTACATTATTCTTAAAATTTTGTAAACATCTTTTACAGACCTTTATTACAATAATTTTCGGAATTTTAGAATTTTATTATTTCGCCTTTATACAGAGTGGCCCAAAATGAACGAAGGGGTTTGAATTCGTTATGACTTTTTATTTAAGACATAATTATAAATTTTTTTTTTTATACAGAATATAACTGCGAAATATTTTTAGTTTAGTTATAAAAAATAATATCTCGCAAGTGGTGACCATTTGCTGCTTCGATTATTCGTGCTCTTTCCAAGACATTTTCCATCACCTTTCCCAAAACTTAAGGTGTTATGTTGTTTATTTCGTCGCGTATATTGCTTTTTAATTACGGAATGGTTCTAGGCTTATTAATGTAGCCTTTTGCTTTCAAATAACCCCAAAGAAAACAGTCTGGAGCGGTTAAATCCGGTGAACGCGGAGGCTAATTGAAATCACTTGTATGCGAAACAATTCGTTTACCAAAGATGTCTCGTAAAAGAGCCATTTTGTCCCTTGTAGTGTGCGCTGTGGCTTCATCTTGTTGGAACCATACTTTAGGATGGTTTTCCACGGCTGGCCTTAAATAATGTTCCAACATTGTCCGATATCTGACACCATTGACGGAAACGGCGACTCCATGTTCATTTAAAAAAAAAATAAGGACCAATTATCCTTTCCGATGAAACACCGCACCAAAACGTACACTTAGGTGGGTGTAATTCTCGCTGTTGTACTACTCTCGGATTTTCCGTAGCCCATATCCAGCAGTTTTGCTTATTAACGAACCCACTTAATTGGAAATGGGCTTCGTCGCTCATAATTAAATTATGAATAAAATTATGATTTTCTTCTGCTTTTAGCCTGAAAAAAACTATATGATAAAGTCGTTGCTGGTAATCTGTCGGTTTCAATTCTTGGACAAGCTGAATCTTGTACGGAAATATTCCTATTGTATGAAAAATTCTCTGCAGCGACGATAGTGAGAGGACAAGTTGTGTCGAACGTCTCCTGTTTGATGTTTCTCCATCTTCCCGAGTCATCCGTGTGCACCGTTCATATCTGCCAGCACCAGGAAGGTTCCTTACTGACCCTTGTTGGCGAAAATTTGCAACCAGACGGTTTATTGTTGACTCTGAGGGTCCAACCCGCACATTAAAATAACGGCGATATGCACGCTGAGTCAAAACAATAGATCGTTGATTTGAAAAATAAAGCTCAACAATTTGGCACGTTGTCCAATTGAGTACTGCTCCATTATAAATTCCCCAAGTTTTTTTACAAAATACTAAAAAGAAAAAAATATATAATAAAAAAGTTATAAGCAATTTAAACCCCTTCGTTGGGCCACCCTGTATAAAGTAAATAAACAAGAGACCTATAATTTTGTGTGGATTACTTTCGAACCAAAATCGAACCAAATATTGTCAGGAATACGCACAGAACGTATGTGGGCACAGCTAGTATAATAAATTTCACAAACTCAAAATAAAAGCAGAAAAACAAGTCAAAGACACAATAATTAATAAACTTGAATATACATACAAGTATACATATGTATATCGCAATTTTGTATATTTTTTCTACATTACATACAAATTAAGTTATTTTGTAATAAATTTAAGATTTTGTTGGTGCCCATTTATTTAAAATGGTCTCAAAGAAATTTTCATATCAACAAATTTCTTCAATACATTTATTTTTTGTTTAAAAATAAATATAATAATAATAATAATAAAGAGTTAAAGATAAAAGGTTCAAAAAGGAAATGAGGATCTGAGGTTATTTAACTTTGCCAGAAACATTTTTCGTTTCTTTTAACAAAATCCAGCAAACGCTGAAAAACATGAAGGAAAGTGAAGATTTCATATAGAATTTAACATCATCTAAATAAAGACCGTGTTCTTGCTTTGCTTAACGACAGAGTGCTTTAAACGAGAGCATGTCTTTTCTTTTTCGCTCCCTTCGTTCCTCCAAAATATATCTGGTAACCGATTGTTGATTGCTGTCGTGCTTTACTGATTTCAAAGTTCCTCATTACAGTTATTGCAAATATTTGTATTATGTTAAGATCCCCTTATAATCTAGATATTAATATATTTTCTAGTGATTCTAAGCCTAATATTAGCGAATGAGACGGAAATTCACATATAATTTGCGCTGCTGTCTTAGCTTCTTCCAGACACAGCCTGCAAGTATCGATTATTTGGATTTCCATCTTGGCCAGTTGAGACTTAAAGTTTTAATGAGCAGTTAACCAGATACTCCAGTTATAGCATCTTTCTGGAATTCATTGCAAAATGAAGTAGAATAGCATTGCATGTATTCTATAAAACAAATGAAAGACAGAATGACCCTACCTACTAATACCTACTAATACACTAAAACATCATTATTATCATTATTCTTACTTCTGTCTATTTTGTGACGATGAAAGTCGGTGGAGCCTCGTTTTCAGCACACATATATTATTTTAAAGTGAATTATTTATGTTATTTTTGTTATATTCGTATATTCTTTAAAGGGTTATTATCAATTTGTTATTATTACGATTTGTTATTACTTCTATTATTGCAACAAGTTCAAATATTTGAAATTAAGGTTTCCTATAGAATATGCCATCTAGTGGCGCATAGTGGTCATAAATTATTAACTCATCCACTGTGATATTTTTAGTAAGAAGAACTAGTACCAAAATATACAACTAGGTTTTGGAGGCTACAGATTATGTATAAAAGCAGTGGAAGTGATATAATTTTAGTAAGTCTTATCGCAGCGATTGCGACGGTAAGACTATTATTATTGGTGGTAACCCGCTGTAATAATTTATTACCTATTGGCTGATTACTAAGTAGAGAAATTGGTGGTAACCTGCTGTTTCTTCTGCTTAGTAATACTCACCAGGATTTTTTAGTGTGGTAATCCCGTGGTAATCTGCAGGTTTCCCACTAATAATACGTGAGGGTAGATTGGTGAGCGGAGTTGACAAAGTGTTCCCGTGGTAACCCGCAGGTTCACTCAACAACCTAACCAGTCTGTGTAAGAGCTGCCTTTGTCCGATTTGCGTTTGAATAAGTGTTCCCGTGGTAACCCGCAGGTTCATAGTAGTTATTAGCACTCCGTGTTAGAAAGCTGAGAGAGCTAAAAGTGGATGAGTTATCAATAATTGCTGCCACTAAGTAGAATTTATTAAGACGCCTAATTGTAAATAAAGACATTACGAAACGTTTTCGATCGGTGTTTATTTTAATACGGTCTAAAGAAAATGAATTTTCTGTGATAGAACCTTCGGACACCGGTGAGTTCACCCCAGCCGAAGAAACGCCGAAGAAATAATGTGGGTTGAAGTATACGTTTTTTTTAATTTATCTAAAGCAAATTTAATTGTAATTGCGTCTACTTGAAGCTACATTTGAATCGGTAATCATGACTTAAATATTAATAGCTTCTTATGTAAAGAAATAACTATTCGAGAATTTCAAACATAGGAAATGACTTTTTTCTGCGTCGGTATCTACAAACAACAAATCTATACTGGTATTTTAATAATTTAAAGAGTGATAACGTAACCCTATTTAAGTATATCCGTCCGATGTCTATTCATTTGGCCTTCTGTCACAGTTTTTTATCTCATAAACCGTAGTAGTTAGACACTTTAAATTTTCACTGAAAGTGTATTAGTATGACCTCTATTAAAAAGTAAAGCAACACTCTAAATAAAAGAACATGATTCAATAATAATATTATTTAAATTTTAATGCAGATATATTAGTGGTATCATTTTAGAATGAAATATACAAAAAAAAATAAAAATTGTGATGTGTGCGAAGAGCATATTTAGTTTTGTGTTTTTACTTTCCCATACATAGTAAAGTAATCACGAAAAAAAGTTGTCGATATTTTAATGGATTTATATGTTTTGAGGTCTCCTGAATCCATTTTGGCTATTTTATCGATGATGTCTGTGAGTGGGTGTGTATGTCACTATTTTGGTGGAATTTTTACAGGTCATATCGTTTGACATATCAAAATGAAATTCAGTATGTGCCTTTGGTATATGGAGGTGAAGAACTGTATAGTTTTTGGGCATAATCGAGAGGGGGCAAGGGGTAGTTTTCTTACCCACAAAATTTGCGAACGCTCTACAGGTTATACCGTATGACATATTAAAACGAAATTTCGTATGTGCTTTTTGTATACAGAGATGAAGAGTTGTGTAATAATTTGGGGCATAATCGGGAAGGTTCAAGCGGTAATTTACTTGCTCCCAAATTTTGTAAACGCTCTACACGTCATACCGTAGGACATATCAAAATGAAATTCAGTACGTGCCTTTGGTTTATGAAGATTAAGAGTTTTATAAATTCTGGACATAATCGGGAAGGGGCAAGGTGTAGTTTGCTTAGCACCCCAAACCAAAAATATTTTTTTTTCTATTCGAATATAATTAGAACTTATATTCTTTATGTAATATATCCATTAAAATATCTTTTTCCATTGGGTATGGTAAAGTTGAGTGTGTGCCACTCCAGATTTTTTATTTCCTTTTTAACCTATTTCTGGGTACCGAAATAAGTGTTGTTAATCAATATATACAATTTACTTTAACATATTTCTGTTACTTGTTCATATAATTTCATAAATTTTGTAGTAACCAAAATGAAGTCTGTATAAGTTTTTTAAAACAAAAAAATTATACTGTAATTAAATTCATTCCCAATATGAAAGAAATTTTATTTTTACTTTTTTAATTCAACCACCATGCAACATGTCAAACAAGCAATCAACCAAAAAATACATTACCCATTTTAACGTGTTAAAAAGCTTTTCACAGCAAAACATTGCTTGTATTCTTACTATTTTTATTATTTCCGTTCTTCCCCAACTCATATGTCACATATGACAGTCGTTTTATTTATGTTTTTGTGTTACTTCTTACCAAATTTCTAATATTAAAGGGGTTATAAGTTAAAAAGCTAAAGTAAGTTTTGCAAGTTCAAGAAAGAGGTGCCAAAAAGTTAAAACGTGAATAATTTTTCTAACGAATTTCCAGTAAATTGATAATCTTTTTACTCAAACTAAAAGCAAATGAGACACGAAATGTGCTAATAGTTTGGAAAAATAGGGGGAAATCCTTAAAGAAAATTTGTTGGCACAATAAATAATAAAACTTTATAATGGGATATAAAAGTCGATATACGCGTGTTGCTATTATATGAACCTTAAATTTATGTTTTTAGTTTTGTATCCTAAATTCTTTACATTAGAAAACAAAAAGGTATATATTTATAAAAAATTATGAGTTTTTCATCGAATTGTTCTTCAATTTCAATTTAATGGAACGACAAACCTGTATTTTTTTTTATATTCATTGACTTAGTGCTTTTGTAGTTTAACAAAAACGTTAAAGAAAATTTCCCTTATAAAATACTTATAATTTTAATTAAAGAAAAAAAGCATCATTTAAATTAATTTTTAATTTTATGTTTATTCCGTGTCTCTTTAATATTTAATATTAATTTCCTCGTATAACAACAATTTACAATGCAAACTACAACTTTTATGAATTTATAGAATACTTTTTAATTGATATTAAATACAGAACATGAAAAACAATACTTAGGTTTAAATTAAAACAATGTACATATATAAGTGATAGAAATGTCAATAATCTAATAAGATCAAATGATCAATTTTAAAATATTAACGCATATGAGAGTTTTCAACACAAATTTTTTGAAATCAAAATTATCCAGTAATTAACAATTCGCCCCAATGAGAAATTTATTATTTTTATGATGGTGGCGAACTGTATGATGGCGTGGTCAGTATACTTTGATGCTTCAACATAAATAAATTGCGTTTGACATAACAAAATGAAATTTTGTATGTGCCTTTGGTATATGGTGAAGAAGAGCTGTATAGCATAATCGGGAGGGGGAATGGGGTAGTTTCCTTACCCCAAAATTTTTTGAATGCTATACAGGTCATACCGTATTACATATCAAAATGAAATTCAGTATGTGCCTTTGGTTATGGAGATGAAGAGTTGTATAAATTTTGGGCATAATCGAGAAGGGGCAAGGGTATGTTTTTATGTTATATATCCATAAAAATATCTGTTTCCATTGGGTATGGTAAAGTTGAGTGTGTGCCACTCCAGATTTTTTTTTAGATCTAGTGTAGACCAAGGATTGGGGTGACAAAAGCACATACTTTTGATTGTTCACATATCCTTCGTGAATGCACGTACAATCGTTTAATTATCATACTAAATCCACGGCATGCATTTAAAAGTGTTTTTGTGTACTATTAAGTACCCTGTAGGATCACTAGTGTTTTACTACTACAAAAAGCACCAGTACTAGTTCTCAACTGTAAACTTTTCTATACCATCTTTATGCTCAAATTAATATTGAGTGTGTTTGGAAAATTACTAGTACGATTTGTTCTCGACGCATGCCAGTACATATGGACCCGATTGGGTGCTTTTGAACCAGTTTGTTACTAGTTTTTAAATGCCAATTGTGGTATAGCAGTTCTTCTTAAAAACACAAAAAGATTTGAATAGCTGAATAGAATTTATCATCATAATATTTTAATTTTCATTATATAAATAGATTTAAGCAAAGACTAAATTTCAAAGATCACACAAAACACAAATATTTATGTTATCCAAATATTCTATCAGTCTGAAAGTGGTACTCTTGAATTACTTCAAGTAGTACAATTCATCAGGACTAGTATATCGTAATGAAAGTTCTAACCCTGTTTTCACTAGTGTTTGCAGTTCTAGTAATTGTACCAGTAGTTTTTAGACAATTATCGCTTAATCTCCTACAGGGTAATAATTGGAAATTTTCTAATATGTGTGCAGACCTGTGTGTATAATTAGAGGGGAGTACTTTTTTCTATTTTAATTCTATAGTATTAGTTGCTCTTTTTCTATTCAAGAACATTTCTGTTATGTCCTGAAATGTTTGCGTTTTGCATCCGGGCTTGTTTTTATACAATTATTATCGGAAGACATAAATTAACTAAGTTGAAAGAGAGAACTGCTTAAAATATATTTAAAATGTAAATCATAATTAGTAGTATGCACACGATACAAACTTGTTTTTGCTGCTGCCTTAGCCGTCTTTTAGAATATAGGGTTCCTGGGCGCACTGGAAAGTTAATAAAGTATGTGTCAAGAAAAATATTTTTCTGTTATGATTTTATATTTAATGTAGTTTACTAATACAGATCATGCTTCAAATTTTAAGTCAGCTTCGAGAAAGTTTGCTGATGCAATCTTTAAAATTGTTTGAATTTTTTAAGATAAACAAATTCAGCAATTTTTTACTTTTAATATATAACCATCTTCAGAATCTTCTTCAAAACAGTTTAGAAATGCTTTTGCTACTATACTTAGTTTATGAAAATTTTTAGTAATTTAAAAGGAATAAACATGAGGATCCTTTAAATCTTGAAATAACTTGAAATTTGTGCTTTTGAAAAGCTTTGTATTTGATTATATAAGGAAGAATTTGTTTCACCAATTAAAGGTTTTAATCAGTTTTAAAAAAGTTTAATTAATTTTTTGATTGATTCAAATATACATTTGTCCGCGGTCCGGTGATATATAGACTTTTTCTGTGTCAACCTCTGCTAATCCAAATGACTAGCTTTACCTTGGAGGAGCTGGATTTACAGAAACTCCAATAGAATAGTGAATTTTCCCAAAAACCGACTTTTTAACCAGATGCTCTTTACATTACAGCGGCTATGTAAACAAACAAAAATGGTCCGGTGATATATAGACTTTTTCTGTGTCAACCTCTGCTAATCCAAATGACTAGCTTTACCTTGGAGGAGCTGGATTTACAGAAACTCCAATAGAATAGTGAATTTTCCCAAAAACCGACTTTTTAACCAGATGCTCTTTACATTACAGCGGCTATGTAAACAAACAAAAATGGCGCATTTTGGGATCGAAAAAAATTGTTCGTTATTGTCAGGAGAGAGAGTAAGAATTTTGTGTAGATGTTGGCCTATTTTTTCTTTTTTTAGAAGTGCTTCTATAAACACCGTTTCAGTCAATGCCACAAAACCATGATTTCAGAGTTTTTATAGTCTGAATTGAAATATACGAACTTGCATTATCTTTGGTTTCAGCAGAATTACGCACAGCTCATCAATCAATCGCTGTTTTGCGCACTAAGTTCAGTAAGCACGTTATCAGCCATCTTGTCAATGGGCCGTTTCGGAGCAGTAGCAATTTGTCATTTTCAAGAGAAAATAGAGAAAACGTAGTGGAAGTACGCAATTTTATCGGTTAAAAATACTGCAAACTTGACAGCAACTTTTCCGCTTTTGAAAGCGGAATATTTTATATAAATAAAATTTTAAATAAAGAAAATATATAAAGCATTACTCAAGCACTATAAAAGTAACAGTCTTAAAATTTGTTGTGGATTACTTTCAAAGCAAAAACGATCAAAATATTGTCAGGACGTTCACAGCTAGTTTTCAATAAAGTTATAATATACCCAACGAAATTAATCAATTTTTAAAAAGTTACTTTTATTAATTCTATTTTATTTAAGTATTTTTTAAAGGGTAGAACGAGTATGTAGAAGGCCAACTCTCCAAATGTGAAAAAGTGGCTATAAATGTTTTGACATACACCGGTACGGTGTAAATTTAACACACATAGGGAAGAAAATGTTTACTCACATTAAGACACTATTATACGATATATCGTTGCACTTTTAACGGATGTAAATAATTTTAATTTTTTGTACTGGCAATTTATTTAGAATTCAATAGCCCAATTCACAATCTTGTGCGTTTGAGATTTCAATTTTATGCAATTGTTAAAATTTCTTTCAAAACAAAAAATTTCCTATAGGAATTTTTTCTACAATAAAAATTTCATTGAAGTAAAGTAAAAATATTAAATTTTTAATAGATAAAATTGCTAAAGAAGTTGTTTTCAACAAAGGTTTTCCCGTGCTCTAATTAATAAAATATTCATTCAATTACAAGCCAAGCGGCGTTGTCCAAAGTTTTTCAGTAGTCCAGTATAATGGGAAGAGAACAGTGTTCCATTGGAAGTTGCAAACAGAAAAAGACACGGAATTATTCAACTACATATAAAGATGCATTATGCCCAAAAATCAACAGTCGTCCAGTATTTAATAACAAATAACAGGAATAGTCTAGAGATACAACAAATCCGAATTATCAACAGCCCAGGTAATAGATGCAACTTGCCAAAAATTTGACTGTGGTCTAGTACTAGATTACAGTTAACGGCAACAGTATTTTTTTTTTTTTTGAATTTTTAGGCAAGAAATACTAAAAATCACAGAATTGTTAGAAATAAAATTCTGTAGTCAGACAATCCAGTAATAGATATCAAATAAAATTTTATTGTGTCCATCCGGATTCATTTTTAAATTCTTATCTTCTTTTTTATGTTTTTTCGTTTTTTTTGATTTTAATTTTATCATATTTTTGTTGATTTTAATTTGTATATTTTTTATTTAATTTATATTGTCAGCTGTCAGTTTGCAAATGCCTAGCAAATAAAAACTATAGTTATAGGTGTTGTTTATTTCCCAATGTGTTGCATATGCATTTCTATATATGTATTTTGTTAATGTGTTGTAAAATTATCCAATACAATTTTGCAAATGCTACAATGCAAGACCATTTGCACAAGATTGTGAATTGGACTATTGTATTTTTATATGTTTTAGGGCACACAAATTTTCAATAAAAAAAAAAAAAAAATAATTATTTAAAATTAGTAATCAATCTAACGCTTTTCGCACATAAATATATTAGCAAAAATGCAAAATTCAAAGCCAAAGAAATATTGAATTTTAACATCTAAAATTTTATGTAAAAAAATTTTGGTTTTTTTTACAAAACACTTACATAAAACTATGTATGTGCACTTTGGTGCTGTGGGAAAATTAAAAAAAAACCAACATTTATACAATTTTGTCTACCAATAGGTACATTCTTAGGCTTAGGTTTTCTGATGAGACCTAGGTTTTTGACATTTCTATGCGTGGAACCCTGAAAATGTTTTTACTATTGAAATATAGAAATATACATTCATATACATATATGTACATACATCTGTATGTATTTTGTTTTAACTCTAAGACTTCATGTTACCTGCATTAAGAATTTTTTATCACAAGAATATTATACGTACCTATGTATGTCTTATTATGCTCATACTATAATTATTTCTTGCATCAAATCATGTTAATTGATACTGCAACAAAATATAATGAATATGCTTTTGAAATTGTAATTATTTGAAACAGGTTTTTTACCTAACAAATAAATAACTACGAGTATTTAAGTATGAATATGTTGACATTACTAGTGGTTATGTGGTGGTTGGTCAGTCCACTTTTATAGATATCAATTTTAAGAATTTCATTTAATTTTGCATTTGTTTTGAACGAACATAGGGGGAAAGAGCAGCTCTCAAATTATTTAAGTAGTCGGTCACTTTGTCAAGCACCTTGTGTCATACACAAAATATTCACACAACAACTACGTTTTTGCAAATAACAATATACATGTGTGTATGTACAAGAGTATAATAAGTAAATGTTTTCAAACATGTGTATGTATGGTAGCGAAATTATACATGTGTAGATGTGAATTGAATTGTACTAGTCTAAACAATAACTATACTCTTATACTAATAATATTAATATAACATCAAATATAAAAATGTTAGTTAAATACATATGTATATGTTTATGTTTAACGGTATGAGTGTGTGTATTTATTTTATTTTTATCTATAAGACCAAAACAATACAAATAACAACAATATCTATGTACGTAGAGAAAAAAAAATAAACCTGAAATTATGGATGCCAACTAAAGTTGTTTGCCTGAAACGGTGATCACCGTACCAGGCACGATTTTTTTCAAAACACAGACAACAAAATAACAAACAAATCTGCTACATACAGAGTGACGCGACGGCTACTCAAGACTAAACTATCATCATGTGTATAAAACGGACAGACAGACAGTCAGACAGATTGACTAAAAACACAACACATTTAAAATTTGCAAAAAATACTCAATTAACATTATGATGCAAACAGTAAACAAAACACACAGTAAACAAAATATACACACTGTGCATAACAAGAGAACCATGGATCGACAGGGAGAGAGAGAGAGTGTTTTAAAAAACAAGCCCTAAAGAAAACGAACATTAAGCCGGCTTAATGGCCTCCACTCCTTAAAATTTGCAAAAAAAATAAAAAAATTAAATCCAAGAAAAAATGTTTTTGTGGTTCACTGCACGACAGGGATGGGAAATTCAGTGCTATTGTACTTATTTTTAGCAATAGGAAGCAAAACCGAAATAGCCCTGAGTCTAAGAAAATAATTAGTTTATTTGGCCTTTATATTTACTTTGATTGTCATGACTGATAAATAGCATTTTTTTTTCAAAATATTTCTTATCTTCTTAAATTGCGAAAAATGGTATAAATAATAGTTAAAAGCGATTGCTTTTTCTTCGAAATACTGAAGAATTTCTTTTGCGGTTTATAGCTGTTGAAACTGTCAACACAACATCTTCTGCCTTTTTACGTTTTACTCTTAAAAAGTATTAAGAAATAGACAATCTATGGAAAAATTAAAATATTAAGATGTGCTTTAAAATTTTGTTCTTAGGATATGATATTTCTGTACCCGTGCCTTATTCATATTATGTTTATGTATTTATGTGCAATGCTTCAACTTTTTTGATTTAAAAGAAACAATGGAAATTGGGAAAATATATTTTTATTCAAATTTATAGTTAAAAGAAATAACGAGTTTCAAATAAAAATTATTATAACTTCCCAATAGCTAAAATTAGGATTTTATTGGAGTGATAAGTAGTTTTTCGTTATTTTAAGAAAGATAAAAGTAACCTTTAACTATCACGTACTTCAAAGGCAAGTTATAGTAACGAGACTTTCCCTCGTTATTATAGCGAAAATCTACTTATCTATACGACAAAATCCTAACTTTAGCTTGAGCCAATTATGATATCTGTGGACTTTTGACAAAACAACTTCTCTAGAAATAAGAAATTCTTGAAAGATTTTTATATTAAATACTAATTTTTAAGACGGTTCTTTTGGTGTAATCCTTGCACTTCTACGCCATTTGGTTAAAAATCTACAGTTCTTGGCAAATCAAATTCTTTCATTATATGTAAATATTTGGAAAAAATATTTGATAAAATATCTTATCTGAAAGAGTTTAAAACTTTTCTAAAAAGCAAGAAGTTGTTTTATCAAAACTGAAATTTAGAAAATATGTAACTTGCATGAGACAAGATAAATTTTTAAATGGTTTATAGAGAAAATTGATTTTGACTAAACGACTTGTGTGAAAAGAAGTTCTTTTGTGAAAACAAAAACTGATAAAAAGTAAAATATTGTTTGCAAAGAAGTATTTTTGTAGACTTGAAAATAAATATTTTGATCAAAAGAAGTTGTTTTGGAGTTCATGCGTGGTATAAATTCTCCCACATTTCTAGTTAAACAATTTCAGTAGTGCGCTACAGGTGTTTGTCGTTTTTATTATTATTCTCAACATTGCCATGTTTAATTATCTTGCCTTTTCTTTCTGGCACCACTGTCATTTAAAAAGCACAGCTAGGTCAAAACAATTCGAAAAATAGTAGGCGTTGCGTTTTAAAGCTAAAGTGATTGACAAAATTTCATACCCCAAAAATACATAGGTATATAAAAGTTATGACCAAGATTCAAAAATCAGATAATTCCAATATTTGTAAATATAACGAATTAGAAGGAAACGACAAAAGGAAACCTTTTCTCAAGGGGTCTTTTTTTAGAAAGCTTTAAAACAGTCAATTTACATAAAATAAAACAAATTTCTGGAAGACTTATACCAGATTATAGACGTGGAAAACATGATCCACGCCACAAACTCTCGATTGATAAATATAATGAAGTTATATATCATATAAACAGCATTCCGAAGTGCGAAAGCCACTACAGACGTCGACAAAGAAATCAATTATATTTCGAACTCTGTCTTAACTTTGCAACATTATACCGGTTATATACTGAAAAATACTGTGATTGCTTATCGGAATCAAAATATAGAGATATATTTACTACCCTAGATATTTAGTTCAAGAAACTTCAGCTTGATTTGTGTAATACATGCGAACTCTTTAAATCCAAAATAAGAAACTCTGTCGATAAAGATGAAAAAAATCACTGATGTTAGAACAAAAGAAACATCATGACGATGCAGATTTTTCATATGAATGCAAGAAAAAAGATAAGGAACTCGCAATAAATAGCGAAAGTATAAAAATATTCACATTTGACAATGTCTTCCAACTCCTTATTTAGGTGCTGCTTGTTTTTTTTACATGAGACCATTGTGGACTTTTGACTTAACTGTTCATGATGTAGCAATGAAAAAAGCCTTGTGTTATATAGGGAACGAAACCATTGCAAAGCGTGGTGCAAACAATATTGGGTTTTGCATATTTAAATGTCTGTTGGATTTACTAAATTCAGTTCATCATATTGTTTTATAAAGTGATTCCTGTCCTGGTCAGAAACGCAACTCATATCTTTGCGCAATGTTTGGGAAAGTTTTGGAAGATCACGCAAGTATTCAACTTAATGATCATAAATTTCTTGTCATGGGTCATACGCATCTTGAATGTGATACTGTACATGCGCAAATAGAAAAACAAAAGAAAAAATTATTTCGGATCTATTCACATGATTGGGCAAACTTAATATCGGCGACCAAAAAAATTTTATTGTCCATGAATTAAGTCAAGAGGAATTCTTCGATTTTCGTGCACTACTAAAGGACAAATATACATGGAGGTCACATAGCATTTCAGGTATAATTTTAAATACCTACATTCTTTTCAACACAACATTATATTTTTAATCTTCTCATTTTTAGATGAGAAGTTTGAGTGGAAAAACGTTCGATGGCTGAGATACGAAAAAAGCAAGCCAGAAGTTTTGCAGTACAAATTTTTATTACACCCAGAAGAGTCATTTCAGATGCTAGATATAAACTCGTATCACCATCTCCTCAATTGGCCACAAGCTACAATTCCCCTTTGCCTGTATCACAAAATAAAAAGAAAGATTGATTAGATATGCTGCCATTAATTGGTACAAATTACCACAGTTTTTATCAGAATAATAAGGCGAAGGGTGATATCCCCATTGAGGATCATCCAGACCTTGACGAAGATGAAGATATTCAATAATAATATTATGCCTTTTAAAATGTGTAGTGTTACAGTTTTTATTTCCTTCCTTTTGAACGCTTTTTTGTTAAATTCAAAATCAAATTTATTAGATATTTTAACAGTTTTTTTGTTCTCCTGTAAAATTGAAGTTTTATAGAAGAATTGCAAAATAAAAGAAGAAGAGAGTAATAAAACAAACAGGGAGCTGTCAAGCTATAACTGGTTGCTGCAAAGGGACACGGTCGATGTTGATGGATAATCTGCGGTCTGAATATCCCAAGGCGTTCGAGACATCACCAGCACCGGCCCGGCCCCACTTCTTTTCTCTCTTGATTTTGTGATTTCCCGGGTATAGTGGCGCAATTATTTATTAACGATTTATATTATATTTATAACATTTCTCTCAATACTACAAAAATATTTTGGTTTTACCAAACATTATTTGTTAATTGATAGTCATAATTTGGCTACATAAGAACAAGCCAAACATAGTTTAATTAATAATATGTTATTAATCAAATTTCTGATTACTATATTATTTTTGATTACTCAAACAAATTTGGTTGTGATTTTAAGTTTAGCACAAATTGTTTATTCAACTTAAAGAAAGGAGTTTTTCTTAAAACATTCTATCCGATAAAGGCCCAAACGCTTCGCTCATGACGGTAATATATTTGCACCGGCCTCCAGTAGATTTTACTAACTCCAAATGCACCAGTTTTGCTTAATGGCATACCCATTCAGTCAAAAATGACGCTCATAACTGTTGATTATATTCAAAACTGAACTGATTTTCACAATTAATTCGCCCAAATTGCCGAGCAAAAATCATAATAGAGATGCCAAATCTGACAACCGTATGACGGTTTATTACCTTTCGGAAAATAGTTTGCAAACGAACAAAATACTTGATGTTTGTTTGCGTAAAATCGACGATGCTGGACGAAAAATCAAAGAATTCTAGTTTTCTATCCACCATTGTTGGTGTAAAATTTACAAACACATACTACCATAATGCTGGATAATGCAAAATTTCAAAATTTAAAATTTCCATGCCTGCAACACAATAAAATGAAATGTTGTGGCAACTGATCATGAAACTTAATTTATTGATTTTTACATCTGATCTGTATATAAACAATTAGCAGTTAAATTAAAACATACAGAAATATAAATTATCATGAGCAAACACAAGATTTTCTTCAATTTGATGGCGCATCGAACTATTCTCCAGATTTGAGTCCAGACTTAATGAAAAAGTCTAGTTAAATAAGGAGGTCGTCATTTTTGAGGACTATCTACGTATTGAGTTTTATAAACTAGCTTCCTAACTATGAATAAAAAATTAAGTATTACAAAAACAATTTTTTATATCATTTACTCTTTGCGTACTTTTATATATGTATACCTCTAAAAACGACTTCTATATCTTATTGTTACACAGCAGCATTAATAGTTTTGTAATATAAGGAAAATAATTAATATCTAATTAATGATTAAATGCACACACAAGAATTGCATCTGATTTTACTCTAATATCAGGCGCAACTACGATAATAGGTACAACATCATATTTTCTACACTTAAATTGAAATAATTTATCATTTTGATAGAATTATGAAGATTTCTACATCATTATCATTATTGTGTTTAATTAGACAGCAGAAAATTAAAATGACGCCAAGCGAAGCGACTACAAGACACTAAAAATGATTCTCGAAGCACAGGTTTTCTGTTAACCCAGCCAGCTGTCAGTGATGCATATGGAGTTTTATATTTAGGGCCAATCCAAAGATTTAAAAGGGCTTTTATAGGGCCAACAATTTTTTTTTAATATTTTAGATTATAAGCTCGTTGTTTTAGTAAACACACTTTAGTGTTATATTATTTGGAGCAAATACAAAAATTCACGACAAAAAATCTCATTGTGAACATTTTATATGTATGTAGGAAGCTTAAGGCCAAGATGCACTATAGCACAATCGTTCGATTTAATCACACTGAAAAAATCGGCTCAAAATGGCGTTGTAGGTGCCATACTATTACACAAAAAGAGTCTTAGCAACTCTAATCGCATGGAAAAATATTTTATGAATTTCTTCTTCTAATCCTCACTATAATATTTTTGAACACATATGGAATATTTGACAGATCGAAGGACTGAGTAAATCTTGGCCTTTAAAATTAAAATGGCACTGTACGCGTTTAGTTGAAACCGTTTGAACGGATTAAAGTAGTTAGTTAATTTTTAAGGTAAAAGGCCCAAAATAGATTAGAAAGTACCGCAGGGCCATCAACATGTGCCACATTTTGCATCACTACCAGCTATAACTATTAAGATACACAAATACAAAAATTTACATACATATGTATGTACATACTTCAATACAGAAAATGAGTATTTTTAATACCTATAGAATTTACAAAATAAAAACACAAAAATAAAATTCAAGCTAAAATATTCGTTTCGCTTGATCAATGGTTACAATAATGGTACAAATACAAATTCTAATTTTTCTCATTTTACGAGCATAAACAGGTTTACATTTTTATCCGTAATATGTTTTTGTATTTTGTTGTTTATTTTCTCTTTACAAATGCTTGTGTAGTTTATCTGTATTAATTATTATAGTAGCGGCTGTTTGGTTGGTCGATTGCTGTTTCTGTGAACATGTTTGCATAAGTATTTGATTTTCCTCTGTTACTTCAACCACAAATTGCAATAGCGACATAAACATCAGCAGCTGCTGTTGCTGCTGTATTAGCAATGACAACAAAATACAACAATTCATCTGTAAACCAATGTTGCCGTCTAAAACAAAAGAGCAAAACAAGCTAGCGTTACAACCCAAAAGGCCTTCTTACTGCAGGCCTTCTTAGACATTCTTTTCGACGCCATATTCATTATTTTCTTTCAAAGAAGTACTTTATACTATTCTACCTTTCCTCTTTTATAAGAAAGCATGATCTTGTTCTATTTTAAGAGTTCTCATTTAGTATGGAAAATCAAAGGAATTAGAAATCAAGATTAATTTGGCATTAATTTTTTTTTTTAGTTTGAAGGAAATAATTTTTGCAAAACAACTCGACTTCAATATATGCAGATGGGCTGACAGGCAGATGGCCATAGAATCTGAAATAAAAATTAAAAAACAGCGAAAAACTCTTAACGTTTACCCAAGGAATTGTAATAAGTATAGCCGAAATTTTGCACGAGAAACCCTCATATTAATTCCGTAGTCGAGTAAAAAACTGTCTAAATTAGAACAGTGGGAGTCGTACCTTGCACACTAGGTTGGAATTTTGAACTCTGAGAAAAAAGTTTTTTTTTTGAGTGATAAATATTTATTATGTCAGTGTGTTTTCTAGTGAAAGCTTGAGGGCTATGAGGAGGGGGGCCGGGTACCCACACAAAAAATAATAATCCAATATTTAGAGAACTGCATTAGCGATACTCTCTGAGTATTAATAAATTCAATGAATACAAACTATTTTTTTATATTTTTTTACAAACAATATAATCTGGAGAGGTGCAAAGAGAACAACAATTGCTGAACGAAGCCATTTTAGGAGACCTTAATAAGAAGGCCGTTTAGAATACTTCCATTTGAATTCTTTTTAACCAGCCCTTATTACAAGGTTATCGAACAGTGATACTACAGAGGGCATTCTAAAAGGCATTAAATTAAAGGCAATTTAGCAGACTGGAGTAAAGAGGCCTTTCTACTACGTCATTATACCGTTGGAAAAATACATAAGCATTTTTTTAAGTCAGCAGGGAGCAGTTTTTGACTGATAAACTACTTGCTGAACTTCAAATTTATTTTTAATAAACAAATTTACTTGAAATAAATTGAATTAAATTGCTTAAAGAAAATATATCTATGTATTTATGGTTTATCGAACAAATTTTGTATCTTGGATTCGTAATTTCTTTGTTTATAGAATAACTATTCAATACTGTTTCACAAAAGCGGCATTTCTGGTGACAGATGACAATACAAAAATTCTGACTCTGATTTCATTTTCAAAATTCATTATAAAATTATATCATTAACATTGCCGCACACTTTATTTTTATAAAGATAAAAATGCATAAATCAGCCAAATGCTGGAAGAACGAGCACACTAAAGGTTCTGTATTACCGTACGGTACTTCACTTTACATTAAATATCCCACATTAAAATATCCCACAATCTATACTTATAATAAAACTGTAAAAATCTGAATGTCTGTCTGTCCGTCTGTCTTTGAATGTATGAATTTTAATAAAATTTTATTTTAATAAAATTTTAATAAATTTTTATTTTAATAAAATTTTATTTTAATAAAATTTTAATAAAATTTCTGAATTATGAAAATAAAATTTTATTAAAATTCATTCCCCCTACATTAATCCCCCAACAATAACACCGTACACTGGTTCATTTTACATTAATGAATAGCTCATAATTTAAAATATTTCACAATCTACTCATATAATAAAACTGTAAAATTCTGCGTCTGTCTGGGAATGAATGAATTTTAATTAAATTTTATGGGTAGTATCTCGATTCAAATATAGGATACTTTTTTTGCGTAAAAATATCTTAATTCCAACAAGGGGTCGAAAAGGGACCTATTATGGTCGTGGCTAAAATAATACATTTTCCACAAAAGATTTAGTCATGCAACAGACACCAGAGCGATATTATTAGGGGCTTGGGTATAGAATCCAGTATATGCCGGGCGCATACATCGATCGGGCAAAATCTATGTCATAAGCCGAATTTGCTTACTAAAACTCTCCCACATTGGTGGCCTCTAGCTTTGATAGGGTCTTCAAGCATTGTATGGATAATATAATTTTCTAATATCTTGTGTTAAAATGGGCCCCCCTATTTTCCTAAGCTACTACAATATCAATGGCATTTGGGTTTTGAAATAATTATTGTAGAAAATAAAAACTAAAGCAAAATAGAAAATAATAATTTCGTGTTGTTATGTATTTTAAACAACTTTGTGCAACACAAAAATTAACCAAGTCGAATGGTTTTGGTCGTTGTTTGTTCGTTCCGTCGGTTGGCTTGTCATTTGTTTTTCTGTGTTGTTGTCATGATTATAATTGTAGATGTAGAAGTACATTGTTTAAGCCGGTCGCTAATTGCGGCTCCTTTTACACTGCACTAGTTTTGCCAGGCAGATGATTGTATGTATTTGTGTGAATAGGCTTGATTGCATTTAATGTTATATTTAAATAGAAAATAAAAAAAAAACTTTATTATAAAACATTTTCCAACCAACAAGCGGGAAATAGGCGGCACTGACATGCATTTTATTATTATTTTTTTTATTAAATACCAGATTCTTTTAGGATTTTAATCAAGTGGTTCTTAGTTTATTTAGTTTAGTAAATAACGTTAATAAAAACAAAAACTTAAATAAGTGGTGATAAAAATATATAACTAATGTTTGGTTTATTTTAAAACCAGTATTTAAGTTTTTCATTTTTGTAACAGATTTCATTTTAAGAGGGTTTTATTGGCTTTAGTTGTATTAAAAAACAATTGATTTAGATGGCTAGAAGCATTTAAAAGCCAATTTTAAAAATTCAAAATAAGAACGTTGAAGAAAGGAAAAAATAATAAAATAATAAAGTGTTTTTATAGTTTTTATTCTTATTCAGAGATTAAGAAAAAAAAAAAAAACAAAAATATCTCATATCCAAGAGAAAGTGGAGAAAAAGCAGTGAAAGTACACCGATTTGCCGATTTACCGATTTAAAATTACTGCATACTTTAAGGCATCTTTTATTTTTGAAAGCAGCATATTTTAAGTAATGTTGCGCAACAGATGGCGCTGTTTTAAAAAATTGAGTAATTCATTTCCTGTCTGTCTGTTATAGAGCTTTACAATAATTTTTTAGAACATTTTGAATTTTATATAAATTTTAGAATTTTATCCACGAATGGGTATCTTTATATAAAGTCAATACATACGAATCTTAAAATTTGTATTACTTCCAAAGCAAAATGAAACAAAATGTTGTCAGGACGCATACAACACAGCTAGTACGTGATAATTAGTTTGAACACTACGATACATATTTATAGATGATTTTCATTTACAATGATTATTTAGTTAAAAGTTTAGTAAAATATTTTATACTAAGAACAGATAAATTTGAGAATAAAACCTATGCGTGGTTTAAAAGTAATCTATGAAGATACACATTTATCTTAAATATCAAGTTGTCTATCATATGTTTAGGAAGTGTTCAAAAAGCTTTTGGTGAGAGCATCAACATATTGCCCTTTTGATATTTTAAATAAAAATCAAAACGTAATAGCTAACAAATGCCAAACAGGAAATAGTAATACGTTTCAAAAGCCGAAGCATAATAGGCACATGCTTTTTCAACTTGACTACTTGATGAACACTAGCATTTGCCAAAATTTAAAATTCAACCAAAGCAGTAACATTTATTGAAGGCTCAACATTTAGCATAAAACAAAGAGCTCTTGGTTAGTAGCTAATTAAAAGTGACCAGTGCCATTAGAAAAATGAACGTAAGATATTAGCGGCATACATAAGAGCTGGTATAATAGTAATTACAGTAGTGGTTTTTCTAAAAAAATATCTAAGATTTTTTATATATAAGTGCATGCCTAGTGAAATATTTGAAATTTATGTAGGGCCTATTTCTCTTTATTACGGTCTTATTATAGATTAGAATCCTAGTTATTGTTCCAACGAAAAAATACAGTTTATAGAACTAATCTTGAAAACCCTAAAAAAGCCGCAGAAAATAACCACATGCACACACAATTATTTTTAATGATAAAAAATCAAAAATAAAATCTTCATAATATTTTTTTACCACCCTCATTTTTAAAAGTCTTGCAAGTACTGTTTTTAAAACAATTATTATTAACAACAAGTTTCACGAGTGTTCCAGTATTATTCAGTATTATTGTCATAAATTTAACGAAGTTTTAAATAAAGCCAAATACTAAGAAAGATTTATTTTGAATTTAACTAATCTTTCGTTCGCATATATTTTTCAAGAGCATACTTTTACAAATATTTTATTATTATTTTATATTCCGTTTTATTCCTTAGACGAGCACAAAGCCATATATATTCTTCATATATTTGAATTATATAATTTTTCATTTTTGTATCAAAAAAAAATATGACGTGATGAAAAGCTAATATGCAATAATTTATATACAGGAAAAATATCCTTTAATCCACCCACATGTTCACACATACTTACTTGGGAAAAATACTCATAAACGCTCAAATAAAATTTCGACAAGAAATGAAATTCCTTAAAGGCAAAAATCATAAAAAAAATATATTTTCTAGTTTCCTCAAAATTATTATGATGCCTTATACACACTCATACATACATATTTTCATATGCAGATAAAAGATTATTATGTATAAAGTAGAAGATGTGATTATGTAGATTTTTTAGTATATTTTAGGGTAACTACCAGTTTTTTACGCCTTACGATTTTAAAGTAATAGCTTAAACAAATAATTCTTCACTTCAGGCACAGGGGAAATAGAGAAATTTTTTTATAAAATAATTTTTTTTATTGAAAAGTAATTTCAAATAAATAAGATGTTCTGGTTTCTGGTTACTCTTTAATAAAAACTAGTTTTGCACCGAGCTGAAATAAAAATAAATAACAAACTAGATGTATTTATTTAAAATATTTCCTTAAAAATACAAATTACGAAAAAAGACATTTGATTTTTAATAAATATACACTTTGGTAGTTTTGTACTTCATACTTTCAAAACCAAAAGTACTTTAATACCTTTTTATTAAAAACTAGTTAGGCTTAAAAAATCTGTTATTCTTATTGTGATATTTAAAACATTTCGGTCTTTATGTACAACATAATCTTATCTCAAAAAAATTTCCTACTTTAACTATATGAAACTCGTCTATTTTAAAAATTGTCTTTGTTGATTTTTGGGTTGCTCGGAAAAAAACTAAATAGCTCTTGGTTCATTCCATTGAAAAGTGTTTTGGACTTTGCTACGTATTTACTTAAGAGTATTTGGTCCTTTTGGCAAAAAGATAAGTTTCAGTGCTTTTTGAGAAAATGTTCTCCTTTTTTACAAAAGCTTAATTTAAATAAACTTTACCAAAAGTTTCCAATGAACTGTGCAAAAAGCAGTGATGATCTTGATTGTTATTGATTTAAAAGTGCTTAAAAATGTACAATTTTTATATATCGGCCCCTAAAGCAACAATTAAATAAGTTTGTTGAGGTTACATATGAAATCTCTCAAAAAGTACTTAAAGTATTAGAATAAGAATCGTTCGCTTTTTTAGAAATCAGTAAGTTTTCTTCCTTTCGAAAGTTTTTAAAATGACCATTATATTACTTTTACGAACAGCTGTAATAATTTGCAAAACAATTTAGCTGTAGTGGCCATAAATCCCTAGGTTATTTACCCCAAAATCTACCATTTTTTGTGGTCGATGGATGAAAACTAAACATTCTGTTTATGAATAATTTTCCTAACTGTCTCTTTAGTTGTTTTCATCAACATTCATTTAGGATTAATATTCGCTCTAATACTTATGCTGAAATAACAAAGAATAAATGGCATAAAATGTAATAATAACATAACATTATACATACATGAGAATGTTAGCAAATACACGTAGTATGTTTGTTTGTTATTTTTCACATTTACGTATTTAGTGTTAAATATTTTCATTTTGTCTTGTTGCTTTACAGAATGTTTAATTCATAAATATTAGTTTTTAATAAAAAAAAACCTAAAGCCAAAAGTATTTAATATGCAACACTCATATTTTGCAATGAATGGATGTATCATCACACTAAAATATTTAATGTGAATAAAACTAAAACCTTAAACAAACTAAGCTCAACCAAACCAACTGTCCAACCAACTTACAGACCAAACTAACTTAACGAATATAAAAACACAAATAAGCCAACAAACAACCAACATCTATCTACCAACAGCAATTTGAAACAGACAACCCAGCAACCAACCTACCACACCCACTACAAAACATATTAAACTTTTATTTAGATACTCGTAGCCATATTAGTATGCAATATGAATATCAGAACAAAATATTACAAAGAATATTATTTTCTATATATAAAACATAAAAAATAAAAAAAACAAATATTCATTCATTTTTACAAGAACACACAAACTTGTTTATATGACGTAAAGGAAAAGCCATAAAACTATAGTAAAAATTGATAGGAAAACTGAATTTAAAATAGAAACAAAAGATGTAGACTAATAATTAAAAGTTTATGTATAATAGTTCTTGCAGAAAATTCAACATCAAAACAGACAGACTGCCTTCAAATCTAAACAAAAATTAAAAAGTTGGTTTTTTTTTCATAATTTATTTATTGTATCTTCAATATTTTTGAACTAACAATAATTACTTAAGTCTAAATAAAAATATACTTTTTAAGTACAGCCAGTGCTAGACAAAAATAATGTTTGTTTCACGGATTTTGCAATCATTTGCGGGTTATCCCTCTAATGTACGGATAAGAAAAGCAGTATCTCTGCTTTTTAGTCGAATGTAACCAGGTTCATTCAGCATGTTACGCGCCAAAGGGTTTGGATGAGATTCAAGCCTCTTTAGATATGTGACTGCATGTTTTGCTATTTCTGCTTTAACTGATGGCATGTTTAGGTCTTTGTGAATGTTCGCCTTTGAATTTTTTCTACATTGCTAGCTGAGGCAGTGCCCCATAACTGAATCCCATAACACCAAATTGGTTTGAGGATCGACTTGTACAGTAGAAGTTTACAATCTAAGCTCAGGGTGGAGTTTCTGCCAATAAGCCAATTAAGTTGTACTGCTTTTAGTTTCATTTGTGTTAACTTGAAGTCAATGTGGATTTTCCAAGTAAGGCGACGGTCAAGATGTATACCCAGATATTTAACGTCTGAAAGCTGTGGTATCATTTGGTTATTTATGCGAACAAGAGGGCATGAGTCCCTACGCAGTTTGAAAGTTATGTGAGTACATTTTTGTTCATTCACTTTTATTCTCCATTTTTCTAGCCATTTCTCCAAATTGAGTATGTGGTCTTGTAGAAGTTTTGATGCTTCTTGGGCACTTTCATGAATACTTAAAAAAGCTGTGTCATCTGCAAAAGTTGATGTGTGGACTAGGGTGCTAATTGGCATATCCGATGTGTACAGTAAATATAACATTGAACCCAAAATACTACCTTGGGAAACTCCGGCTTCAATGAGCTGTGGCGAGCTTAAAAAGTCACCTTCTTTTAGTAAAAACTTGCGATTCGTTAAATAATCTTTTAAGAGCTTATACAAGTTTTCGGGAAAGTTCAGCTTTAGCTTAAATATTAGGCCTTCGTGCCAAACCTTATCGAATGCTTGAGAAACGTCGATAAAGAGCGCAGAACAGTATTTTTTTTTCTTCAAAGGTCGTTTTAATTACATTTACTAATCTGTGTGTTTGTTGGATCGTACTATGTTGTTTTCTGAAGCCGAATTGATGGTTCGGAATGCATCCTTTCGCGCTAAGAATTGGATTCAGCTTAGTTATTAATATTCTCTCAAATAACTTTGACACGTTTTATAAAAGGCTTATAGGTCTGTATGATTCTACTTTTGTGTGGTCTTTTCCTGGTTTAGGAATCATAGTTATCAAAGAGACCTTCCACTCTGTGGGTAAGTACTCAAGACGTAAGATGGCATTAAAAACAAACAGAATAATTCTGCGACCTATACGGGGCAACTCAACTAACATCTTGTTACTTGTTTTATCAACGCCAGGGGCTTTTTTGGTGTTTAGATCTGCCATTGCCCTTTCAATATAGCTAAATTCAAATCTTAGGTGTACTTCGGCACTAGTCTCTACTGATGACAACTCAGCTATATCAGTACATACATTTGGGGTGAAAACCTTCTTCAAATGTCCAACAAACAAATTGCGTTTTTCGGTATCATTCCTTGCCCAGTCTCCACAAGAAGTTCGCAACGGAGGCTTATGTACGACCGGTCCTTTAAGGTTCCTACATGCGCGCCATAATGAATAATCTGATTGTGCAGTTGCGTCGACGTCTTCCAAGTAATTTTTCAGAGATGCTACTCTTCGAGATTCTAGCAGCTGTCTTAGCCGTTTCGTGCAATCTTTAAGTCTAGATTTGAGTTGAGGAGATCTGTGGGCGTGCCACTCTCTTCTAATTTTTCTTTTTTCAGCCAAGAGCCGCTCGACATCTACAAAAGAAATTTGATTGTATCTAGCTGGTTGTCTGGCTTCTGTCGCATGTTGGGCAGCTGATTTAAGGTTTTGATCAAAATGAATTAGACTCTGGTTCACATCTTCTGGTGTTCTTAGCGGTATGTTTTCTGAGCAATGAGTACTGAGATACTTTCTATATTTCAACCAATTAATGCTTGTGCAACTTGTTGGCGACACGATATTTTGCTGATTCCATATATAGACAATAGTGGGTGAATGATCTGAGGATAATTCGAGATACGCTTCAACCTTAATCATTTCTCTCGGAATACCCTTAATCACGCCAAAATCAATAACATTAGGTATTTTTTGTCGATCAGTAGGCCAATAGGTGGGTTGTCCAATCGATATCATATTCAGACGCATTTTTGAAATTGTGTCAAACAAAACACGACCTTTTGGAGTTATTAGGCGTGATCCCTAAAACGTATGTTTTGCGTTGTAGTCGCCTGATGCTATGAAACAGGGACCTAGTGATTTGCAGAAGTCGCTGTACTGACTTTCCGATATTCGAAATCTAGGAGGTGAATAAATCG
Organism: Phasia obesa; assembly: GCA_949628195.1. Lineage (NCBI taxonomy): Eukaryota > Metazoa > Arthropoda > Insecta > Diptera > Tachinidae > Phasia > Phasia obesa. Next base: position 35,336,852 of record OX451218.1, on the reverse strand, counting down.
AAGAAATAACTAAGCTTTGATGATATTCTTCAATACAGATATTTGTTGCTTAAAGGTAGTCCTCACAAAAATCACATAGTAAATGATGTTTAATTCGACCCCTTATTAGTATTGCTGAACAACCACATGCTCTGCCACGGGGGTCTTTAGTGTCATATAATATATAGCCATTGATTTTATAAAATGATTCTCTGAAACCATCATGACATAAATTTGTTGGTTCTTCAAGAAGTACTCGAGTTCATTTTTGTGTTGGCGTAAGCCGTTTGCGTTCCAGAAACATATTTTTAAACAGTTCATGGTTTGTTAAGTACCGCCTGCAACATCATAGATTGCATGCGAACCATTTCTTGCATCATGCTGCTCATAGAGCTCATAAAACTGTTTAACGAATGCACTAATGTCTCGATACTTGCTTCGAGACGATTGTAGTTACCATATGGTGTTTGTTCTTTAGCTTCTGGATGCATATTTGGGGTAGAATTGGTTGTAGATGTCGCTTTGTGTGCTAAAACATGATTGGATTTTAACATATCCGCGTATAAAACATGTTTGGTTGTGGGTTGAGCTAACTGAGGGTAATGAGCATTTGCTTAGTATTGTGGCTGCCTAGCAGGAGTACGTAATTTCTGAGTTGACTTCCTTACCACAGAAAAAACTTGACAGACTCTGTAGTTAGCAGTGTGATTTCCACCGCAATTGCTACATTTTTTAACCTTCGAGTCATCCTTTGGTTTGTCGGACATCCTTTAGTTTTAATAATTGCTGCTATAGCGGTATGTCTATAATGAGTTTACACATTGAAAATATTTAATATTTTTTCAACTTTATCTATACACTAGCAGGGCCCGCGTCAGCGTTCGATATTTTTTTTTCATCTTAAAAGTAATCGAATTTTAAAAGTAATGCAGGTATTTTGTAAAGAGGTACCCGGCTCTGGATAATTACTCAGGATGTTGCAACATTAGTTTTGTATGAAATTCTATTCTTGTAGAGTAAATCATGTCTAAAACTTTCCATTTTCAAAAATAAAAGTTATGTCAAGTCATTTAGATCCATAAAATTGTTTACATTCTGTCTGTCCGGCTGTGTGTTTATCTTCGCATTACGTAAAAACTACTGGATGAATTTTAATAAAATTTTGTGAAGAGGTACCCTAGTATTTCGGTTCAAATATGGGATACTTCTTCCCGTAAAAATAACATATTTCCTACAAAAATAGAGAAAAAGTAATTAAAGTACGATTTAATTGTACTACAAATTTGGGTTAGCCTTTTCTTTTTGTCGTCGGAAAATTTTTAATGCTATACAATAATTTTTGAATTTTATTTAAATCATTAAGTTACGTGGTACCATTTGCCATTACTCTTGACTTAAGTGATTTCAGACTGTCGACTGGTAACTGTCGGCCTTCTTTCTTATCACGCAGCCTCTATTAATTTCTATCATTTGTGCAAGGCGCTGGACCCCTTAACATCCACCTTCAACAAACTTCTACCAGTGGTCTTAAGTTTTATACCAGCCAGTGTCGAACATTCACACACGATGTGCGCCGTGCGATGTGTAAAAATCTTCGATTTTCATTTTGGCTAGATGATACGTAAAGTTCTCATGACCTGTAACAAACTCAGTTATCAAATTTATGGTTGGTAGTTTTATTATATCCTGGCCTTCCGGACCATGGACTCTTTGAGCTCTTTTCGGGTATAATTAGTTTACCCATTGTAGGTTCTTCGCTCGCATTTTTCCACTATCCAGCTGTACTCTGCGTTTTGGTCCACAAAAAACAACAGCAGATCCCCCTTTTTCTAGTTAGTCTCCTGCTTCATTCCAAGGCACATCTGTTAAATTTTAAAACACACATTTGGTGTGGATAACTTTCAAAGTAAAATCAAACGAAACATATAAAATTTGTTTTAAAGTAATCTTAAAGTTGAATTTATTTCTTTTCCATAAGGGCGTTATACTTTTAAAACGATAACGAAGCTTTTTAAAATCCCTTAGAAGCCAAAACTTCTAGATTTTAGATTGAGATACATACCAAATCATTATAAACATTTTTCCAAATTTAGAAGTTTGGATAATGTTTTTTATTTAAGATTGCAACACTTCTTGCAAAACAAAAAATTTCCCATTTGAATTTTGGCTACAATAAAAACTTAGTGTAAATATAAAATTATCAATAGAGCATTTACACTTGAGTGAAATCTAGTAGTCTAGCGTGATTTCGAGCAAAATCTAGTTGTTTTTACTAGATTTCCCATACAATCAAAATCTACTTCGTCACCAGATTTTGACGAAATCTACTAAAAATCTACTAGTACTTAATGATGCAACTGTAATTTTGCCCAAATTGTACTAAGAAATACTACTGTTTACAACAAAAAATATAATTTTTATTAAGAAACAAAATAAATAAAAATTTCCAAAAAATAAAACAGTAATAAAAATTAAAAGTATAACTAAAATTAAAAATATAAACAAAGTGCGAATTAAAAAAATGTAAATTAATAAAATTTTTATAGCGAAATCTTGCTAGTGTCAAAAAATGAGGTGTAAACGATGTGAATTTTGAAGATTTCAAGATTTCAATTCAAATCTACTCGATTTCGCTGTAATGTATTGTAAATGCCCTATAATAAAGCTGCTGAATAAGATGTTGTCAGCGACGGTATTTTACACGCTATAATTAAAAAAATATTCATTCAACTATAAGCTAAGCGTACATTCGTCAGTAGTGCAGATATTATGCACTTTCACTTTTGCTAGACCATTTGAACTCTGCTTTTGTGAATGCTACGATGCAAGACCATTTGCACAAGATTGTAAATTAATATTTTACTTCACAAAATTTTCTTCTGAAAGAAAAAATTATTTACACTCAACAATTTTTCAATTTATGTATTTAAAATCTAATTCAAATATTAAAATAACTTTTTCATATCAATAAAATAACCTGTTCTGTAAAAGATAAAAAAAATTAAAGCTAAACCTATGCAATTCGTTAAAAAAACAAATTATTTTAACATTTCAATGAAAATGGCAAACAAACGTAACATTTGACATTTTATTTAACTTTTTTTTCGTCAAATTAAATATCATTTTCAAATTAATTTCGTCTTTAAAGCATAAAGAAGGAAATCATTATTCAAACATAATGATGCAAAAGTATCTGTTTTAGGGGAAATTTTTTTTCTTGAATTTTAATTTATCTGAATTTAAGATGAGAGAGAAATACAAACTATGTATATAATGTTGGCATCAGAGTTGGTAAAGCTGTTGCAATTATTGTACAATTTTTGGCATAATTTAAACGTGAACGGTAAACTAATGACTTATGGTATAATTGAAAGTTTTCTCAGTTTCATTTTATGACTTGAGTACTTTCCTTCAGATTGGAAGGTTTCTTTAGCAACTATGATTCCTAATCCAAGAAAAGCCCACAAAAAGTAGAATCATAAAAACCTATAAGATTTTTATTAAATATGTCAAGGCTGGCTGAGGTGTTAATAACTACGCTGAACCCACTAAGCGACAAAGGATACGTTCTGAACCGTCAATTCGGCTTAAGGAAAACACATAGAGTCCCTGTATTCCTTTCCGTCACTTAGGACTTTTTGAATATATTAACCATGTGCCTCGAACAATCTAATTTTTTCTTCTTCCATTGTCGTACTGATTTGCATGCCTCTTGGAGTAGTCCGTTACTAGTTGTAAAGAATGTTTAACAGGGTTATTTATTCGTAACTGCTTTTGAGTGCAATTGCATTGTAATTTATGTCTTTTTAATTAATCCATTTAGGTATATTTTAAAACCTCTTATAAAAATTTACAATTCGGTCCGGTATTCAAGAGAAAGGTAAGGATATTACAATTCGTTAATTTTTTACTTATTTATTATATATTTTTTACTAGTTATTCCCGGTGCGCTTCGTTACATTATTCACAAATTTAGATCAGATCACTATTGCAATTCTCTAGTTTCACGACGAAAGTTTGTGTATGCGAGCTACGATGCCAACTGTTTCCATCCAACCATGGCTATGCGTATAATTTGTTACTTTGTATGCTCGGTGCCACGATCACTGTCCCAATGCAGTTTGTATCCTGCTAAACTGTGCACATTAGTATAGGGGTTACTCGTGCAAAATTTCAAGGCTCTATCTATCTCTTTTCACTTTGTATAGGAGCTACGACACACAGTGTTGTGATATATAGAAAAATTTATTTATGGAAATTAAAAAAATGGCTAATGGCATTTAATAAAAGACACTTTTACTAATAAACGTAAAAAAAATAGATTAAAATAATAATTTTTTCTAAAGATATGGCTCTTCAAAATTGTGGTTTGAAATAACTGCAATTTTGTAATTTGTTGTATTTTCTAACAGCATGGTCAAAAAAAATTAAAAAAATTTACCCGCAACTTTGAAAAAAAATAAATTTGTTTAAAGTCAATTTTTTTGATTTTGGCTGGAAATTAATTGATAGCTATTGTTATATTCTATTGTTTTTGTGAGACAACACTATCTGCGAAGCTTTGGCAGGTATCAAACCCGCAACCCCCAGCCTGACTAGCGCACTACCAATCAGTCTATTGAGGTACTCATTTCTCCTAAAGCTGAGATGTTATTAATTCCATTAGCATTTTCTTCTAATTTTAGATAGGATTGAAGGACAGTTACTACATTTGAAAAAAAAAACAATTTAATTGTAAGAAAATTATATGTTATTATTTGTTCAATATGAATAAAATTTTTACTTAATAAACAAAATTTAATCCCAAAGAGCACAATTTTAGATGTCGGTTATTACAATTTTAAAATTTCACTTACCATCCCTGGTTGGCAATAATCTCTAATGGAAATTATTTCTTCTTTTTGCTTGAACCGTTTGTACTTTGAAGTTTGTGTGCATGAAGTAATAGGTTCCAAAACCACATCATTCTACTTTGTTAAATTGAGTCTGCTGGCATATCATTCAGTCACTCGTTCATTCATTTACTCAGTTGACTGTGGCTGGTTGTGCAACTGTATGTGTATATACATATGTATTTTTTTATTATAATGTAATGTGAGTGTTAGTCGCTTTGTTGCAGTTGAATGATTAATTTTGTAATATCTTAGTATTTGTGAAGGAGATGAATAAGTTGAAATAAAAGCCAGTTTTTGTGCTTTTAGTTGTATTTAAGTGTACCAGTCACAAGGTGACACGTTTAAATCTTAAGTACGATATATTCGAGTGTATTTGTATTTGTAGTTTTACGAGAATAAAAAAAAAAATAAAATAAAAATAGTAAAAATATTAACTATAATTTAACTAGCCAGGGGTGTCCCAATCGTGAAAAATCAGATTTGAAATATATCTTACAGCACATACCTAAACAAAAACTTCTCTCGTATTTTCGCTTGCATAAAAAATATACCATCCGCATAATAACCTGAAAAATAATAATAAGAATAATTGCTGTTTGATTTTTCCAAACAACATTTGCGATTGTATGTATATGTTGCTCACCCCACGGAGCATAATTTGCTGAATTAATATTTAACATTGCATTTTTTTATATGCGAAAGAGACTATTATTTATGATCTCTCGCGTAAATTTTAGATGGCGGTAAAGCAGTTTGTATTTGTAATTTTCTTAATCTCAATCTGTTTTATTTTCTTTTTGTAAATAAAATTGCTGATAATACAATATTATATTGTTTGGGTTTTTATCACCAGAACTAAGCCTAGTTTGTAGAACAAAAGTCCTAGTATAAGGCGAATATTCAAAAAGATACCTCTTTTCAAATGCTTTAAAGGTAATCCACACCAAATTTTAAGATTCTTAAGCGATGAGTTGTACAACTAATTCTAGGAATCAGTTATATGCTCTCCACAAACAATAACGACACAATTTAGCGTGCGATTTCATGTACAACTTTATTTAACAACCCAGCTCTCTCAAAGCCAGATGGCGTTCAATATTTTCACATTTTACATAATTGACATCGTCTGCAAGTAATACATAAAACTACTACACATAAATACTACATAAAATCCAACGTAAGACGCACACAAACGTTGCGACGTGTTGGTACAACCTGACAAAAAATCAAAACTTGTTGATCTTTCGTACAACCGACATACAACGTGAATACAATCAGCCCACAGACGCACAGTGAACTGTCTCCATAGTAAAACAGGAAAAAAAAATCGAAGGAGCTATGGTAGCTTAATGAAATGTTTAGCACATATCTCTCTTGGCCTACTATTTTAAAAAATGAGTTAACATTTTCAGAAATCCTTTTATTTTTCTGGTTCGGGGACAATTAAATACCTAAAATTCCCCCATTTCAGTAATTTTTATATTTTTGAATTTTAATCTATCATTTCATATGCATACAAAATGATAAAGCGTGATAGTTTTAATTATTTAGAGTTGCCGTATACCTTTTTTAAATATAACATTATTTTAAACTTTTTAGTATTTTTATTTTTTAAAGTTTTGAAATAACCATTACAATTTTGATTACAATTTTCTCTGCTATTTTTTCGAGTGTGCTCAAGTCTGTTCTTTCTTAATTGTTTTGTGAAGGCATTCTAAAGCATTCGTCCGTGCACTCACCATGTACTAGATCGCCCTGGTTTAAAACATAGCCTACTATTATCGTACATTTTCAAATAGTAAAAATATTAACTGAAATATTAACTTAAAAATATAAAATATGGATGATTTTTAAAATCATTATATTTCAAAAGTTGGCATAGAAAACACCTAAACCTTTTTATACATATTTTAGTATATAACTATAACAGAAAATAAGATTATTGATTCATAAAAGTAGTTTTTTGTTGTGCCTATTTTTTTGGGTCCATCGAAGCTGACTATTTATTTTAAAAAACTACATATTTTGGCTAAAAACTTCGCAATTTTTTTTACAGTGTTGTTATAAATATTTGAATTTTAGGATTTTTTCATTATTTCTGCTACATTTTTGAATAAAACATATCAATTTGCATGCATTTTTATTAAAAAATGAATTTTTGAGATTTATTTTCCCAAACCCATTTTTTGTTACTTATAAATTATGAAAAAATTATCAAAATAATTCGACTTTAAAGGCGTGTAACTTTTTATAGGTGTACCGCACATGAAAAACAAAACCACCTCTGGAATCGTGGGATTCTCAGCTTTCATCCCATATGTATTTATTTATAAATTCGAAAGTTTTTTTGATTTTTTTCCACTAGACAGTTTACTGTGAGACGTTACAATTAGTATAAAGCAAGCCACAGACGCATCGTCTTATTTTCCTTTATAGAGGTAGCCATCCCTAAATACAATTCTAAAATGTATATAAAGTTCTAATATTATTGTAGAGTTCTGTAAAAAAAAGTGCTTAAAATAACCTGCTTTCAAAAACAAAAGGTGCTGCCAAGTTATGAGTACATTTGAATCGGTGAAATTGCGTACTTTCACTACTTTTTCTCTATTTTCTGTTAGAAAGGAGATATTTTTCCGGAAAAGTATCCTTTATTTGAATCAATATACTAAGATACGAGATGATGCGAACACAGACGGACGGACAAAAAATACTAAAAATTGCTGTTTTGTATTCGACTCCGATTACTAACTGCGCCAGCAACAAAATTTCTCAAAAATATTTCATGTACAGAAATGGTCATGTAAATATGTATGTATATAAGTAGATGACGTGCCTGTGGCTGCACACGATGCATTTAAAAGCTGAACAATAGATTTCCGTTTAATATACAAAATATTATTAAATATTAAAAGTTTGTTTTTTCTGGCGTTAAATTGGGATTTTCCTACAAATCTGTAAATATAAGAATAATCTTGTTATATCTTTAACGGGAATCAACACAAAACAATTGTTTTAAATTGATTTATTGCTGATTTACAAAGAAACAATAACAACTGGAAACTGATGATTGTTATTAAAATTAAATACTCATGCATGTATGTGTGCATATGTGCACCATCAAATAGGTGAAAGATTATAAAGGCTAAATACCATTCTGATACAATAGCTGTGCTGTTGACATGGTTATTTAAAATTTAATTAATTTTTAAAAATTATGCTTAAATCGTAAATAAAAAAAGGCATTTTTTTTCACTATCGGTGTTCCGATAGTGACGTGATTTCCCCGTATAATGCCTAAGTTCTTAACCATAATAGGTAGACTCTTGAAATTTTCAGAGAAGGTGTATACCTGTGATCGCTATAGCAATAAATACCAAAACTTATAGGGCGTTCCGAAAGTGAAATGTTATTTGCGTTTATGTCTTTATTCCATGAACTGTAGGAGGCAACCACTTAAATTTTGCAAACAGTAATTGAAACTATTTTCTCTTTTTATAAACAAGTATACAAAATAAAACCTAAAAATTACAAGGTGTCCCAACAGTGACGTAATTTACATGTATATGGCCTAAGTTTTGAACCATAATATGTAGAATTTTGAAATTTTCAGAGAAGATGTATACCTGTGACCGCTATATCAACAAATATTAAAACTTATAGGGTATTCCGAAATTGACGAGTTATTTACGATTATGTCTTTATTTCTTGAGCTAAAGTAGGCATACACTTAGAATTTACAGACTGTAATTAAAACTATGTTCGCTTTATAAACAAGTATATAAAGTTGAACCTTAATATTAAAGAGTGTTCAGATAGTGAAGTGATTTGCATGTATATGGCCTAAGTTTTGAATGATAATAGGTAGAATCTTTTTACAGGAGGTGTATTACTGTGGCCACTATAACAAATATTAAAAATTAAAGGGTGTTCCGACAGTGACCTGAATTATATAAATATTGCCTAATTGTTTAACCATAATAGGTAGACTCTTGAAATTTTCACAGATGGAGTATTACTATGACCCCTATAAAAAATATTAAGAATTAAAGGGTCTTCCGGCAGTGACTTGCATGATTTGCATGTATAACGTCTTATTTCTTGAACCTTAATAGGTAGACTCTTGAAATTTTGTACAGAAGAGTTGTTGTACTACAAAATAAAGGGTGTTCCGACAGTGAAATGATTTTAAAGTAAATAGCCTTATTTTATAAACCTAAATAGGTATACTTTTGAAATATTTACAGTAGATGTGTCACTTCGGCCGCTATAACAATTACTAAAAATTGAACCGTGTCCATTAGTGACAAGTTTTTCACAAATATTACCTTATTTTTTGAACCGCAATTTGAAGGCTAATGATATTTTTATAGAAAGTGCATTACCATGGCCGCTATAACAACAATTACTAAAATTTAAAGGGTTTTGCAATAATGATGCAATTTTTGGAATATTACATTCATTTCAAAATTAAAGGATCCTCTATAAAATATACAAAATTAACGACTTGAATTTTTAAGTTGTACTGAACACATAGTACGGAACCCCACGTGTGTGAGTCTAACTCGCGCTTGACTGATTTTTTATGTATGTTGTTCGAAGCTTCAAACAATGGTGAAAATAAATATGAACATATTCGCCACTGCCACCACCTGGCAAATTGATTTGTCTTTTTATATGATTTTGTAAAAACATATTAATCTTTTACTTAAATAAACAATAAAAAATGTTTATTTTCTGATTATTTAGCAGATATTTGTTTTAAAATTCAGATATGATAATTATCATAAATTGTGTATTTGTAATTACCAAAAATGATGAACGCGCACAATGTTTTGTATTCTATTAATATTAATTTATTAAATTTTAATTTAATTTACTTTTTTGTTTATAAACCATTACAAATGTTTTAGTTCGAAACACGAGGTATAGAAGAAATTCATTATATAAGTTTTTGGCATTGCATAGACCTAAAAATCGGTAGTACCGAATTTATATTATGATATCTGTTTAAAATAGGTTTACTTTTTTATATGACGTCCGGTTCATATAGAACACGCCTGTTGTAACCCGGATTCTAAGGGGAATACTTATTTCTCTCTTACTAGAAATCACTAATTTTTGTATTTAAGACAAATACACCCAACCAGAGAATTTTTTAAAATGAGTTGTGTTGTTGCTTTTGCACTGAAAAAAATCTATTTATTGTATAAGATCAAATTCCTTTTTTTTTTGTTACGTTTCCTATTTTATAACTTTATTATATAAAATATAAATAAAATTATGTGTAAATAAATTAATACGTAAAGGAAAAATATGAATTGATGTCTAAAACGTATTTTTTTAAACTAAAAATTATATTTTACTCTAGTTTTAAAAAATTTTCTTTTCTCAGAGTAATAATAACAAATTCTATGATAAAAAGAAACAAACTTTGTTGCCTCTTTCCTTCAATGTGTGATAAGAATAACTTAATTTAATTTAATTTTATTTTATTTTTAAAATATTTAATATTTAACAAAACAAAGAATGATTGGCAAGAAATTGAAATACAACAAGTAAAAGTATAACATTCGGCAGTGTCAAATAGTAACACACTACTAGCACTAAAGTTTAAAGCAAAAAAGAAACAAATTTTTTTCTGTTATATAAGATGTAGAATCAATGGTTTTCTTTTCAAAAGACTGGAAACTATTCTCTTCAATTTTTACATCTCTTTTGACTTTGGACGGGCTTAATTAAAATCTAATTTTGGAGATATTCCGTTGTATCTAAAGTAAAGAAATTTCTAAATACATACATTAGCATAAAAATTTAGCTGGGAGAACAATTTAAAAGCCCGCACTAAAATTTCTTTTAAGCCACATTACATTGTTTTTAATATAACAACGTCATTGTTTTATCAAAATCTATACCATAAACGGCAAGTGTATTACAGTTGGTATGCAAATCGTAATTTTAAATAAAGTACCTTTATTTATTTATTTATTTATTTATATATTTTATCTACTTATATATGTAGATGTAATCCTTACAGACTAGGTATAACATAGTTTAAAAAATAAAATTATTAACGTGAAATTTTTTTAATTAAAACTAAAATTAGTTATTCAAACAACTTATTTTACAACATTTAACGATAATGATGATAATCAATAAATTGATATAAGCTGATAAGCTGATATGCAAATCTTTACATATTCTTTTAATTGGATCTGCGTTTGAATACTTATTGCGGAAGAACTGTAAGAACAGTGGCTGATGGCATTGCGTTGAACGACGCGGAACAGATATTAGAAATAAGGAAATTGTTTGCAATTTTTCTATTAATTAAGTTCATTGCAAAGGAGACATTAGGCATTTCAAAGTTGGCAATCTAATTTATTTTATTATTAATAAAATTTTTGGGAATTTAAATATTAATTATTTAATATTATGCTAATTACCCATAACGTTTTATAATAAAAATGCAATTTATTTGTTGGGGGAAAAGAGCTAGTCCCTATACGTATTTCACTGGTTGCTCAGGCCAGATCATCAGGAAACCTTTTTCCTAATTTTAGAGAAGCCAAAAATACTCTATAAGTAATAAAATTCTACAAAACACTATTTTAGTTTAAAGTTGTTCAGCGATTTTAATGAGATATGGCTTGTGTTGTTTAGTATATAAATATTTATGTGCTTGAGTAAAAAAACTGGAGTTTTATCGTTTTTATTTTAATTTTTTATAAACTTTTAAAATACAAAAAAGATAAAATTTGCATTAAAATAGTGTATTGATTCAAGACAATGTTTGTATACAAAAGGCTAAAAATAACTAGATAGCCTTCGCTGAAAAGCAGCAAGACAATAAAAGTAACTTAAATAAACATTTTAAAATTTCCTAGTTGACCAAATAAATATCGTCGAGTTGCGCTAATATATCTCCACACAAAAACATAAATTGTGAAAATACTGCCAAGTTGTTATTCAAAAATTTCAGCGGTTAAAAATACTGCAATCCGAAATGAGCTCGTAGTTCTTGTGTAGTACAATACAATTATAATGATAGGTATTAGAAAAATATTCACCTAAACCTACTTATATAAAAAATTGTAGGTCTATAGCTATAGTAAAAATGACATATAATATTGAAGACTGCTTTAGTCATAGATTATTTACTGACATGCATTTCATATTCATATTTTGAAGGCCTTACTTTAAAACTTCACCTAGTGGGTAGTGTATATAGTGTCTTTGTGTTATGACTTCATGATAACGAGATTGATTGATTGGGAGATGGGTTCGAGTAATACACATTGTGAATTCGCCGGCTTAATCGTACACATTCTTTTATTTCTGATATAATATATCTCCAAAACTAGAACCACTAAATTAGGCAATTTTGGTGTTTTTTCTGAAATAAGCTTCATGTAGTAATCATAGCTTAAAGAAATCCTATTTACTCCAAATTCCTATCTCATATTTACTGAAATTCAGAAATAAAATAAAAAAAAAACAGATAGTCGATTGAATAGTTGCGATACAATGCTTTATTAGTATTGTCCTTTACATGTATTAAATGGTTGTCACAATGTCCCGGGAATTTCCATGCTTTTCGCAAAATATTTTTCGTTAAAAAAGTAATGAAACGATGGGTTTTTTAATGGAAGTAGCTGTATTTACTATTTACAATACGTGCCTACTTTATGATCTGTTTGATTTTTTTAATATTTAATAAGCAAAAGATTATTTAGTTTTCAATTCCTGCGTTTAGATTTTACAGACTTAGGGCCATATTCATAAAAAATAGTCTTGGTTTATAAAACGTTTATTGAACAAATTTTGTATGAAAATTTTATTTCATAAATCTTTTATAAAACAAAAATATTTTTTATGAAATTGGCCCATATAAAATGACTATGTTTTGAGACTATTTCAAAATCTATATATCTACTAAGTAACCTACGTCCACCATTCGTTACGCTACATACCTAATAATAAACTGAATGTACAAATTTTTAGTGACAAGAAAACAAAGTGAACTAGAAAGTAAGTACATATGTATATAAAAAGAGCAACACTCAACAATCTCATTTACAAAATACTTGTATTTAAAATTTATAACAAACTTTTGACACATCGATTTAACTACAATTTCCATTGCTACAACTTATCAAAGTAACTGTCACTCACAACTGTCACAAGGCATTAAATAGAAAACACACAGTAAAAGTAGTTTTAACACAAAATATTTTACATTTTATGTGCAATAAATACCAGCAACGATGGCAATGATTATGACTGAATAGATTAAACTAACAGCCTTAAAACCATTTGAAATTAATGCAAATTTACACATACATACATATGTACATTCATTTCTCTTACAACAACTTGCCACACAAAAAGTAATATTTTCACATTTTTTTATGAAATAGAGTCTTGTTTCCGTATTACTTTTTGTAGGCTTTTAATACCACAAATGGGGCAAATGCAAAAAAAGAACATTTCAAAAAAGACACATGTAAAGAACCGGAAAATTTTTAAGGAATACAGGAAAATAGCTTTTTTAAGTTTTTCTCAACTTTTTTTAATTATAGCAATTATTTTTGTTTTCGCCCTTATAGTTTTTAGTTTTTGCATCAACGTAAATTGTTGCAATGAAGTAACGTCTAATGTAGCCGACACTCGTAATAAAAGTAAAAATGTCAGAAGAAAAAACGGTGACTAACAGCTCTAATAATAAGTATATTAAGTTTAATACTTCGTGGTTTTATCTGAGTGTTAAAAAATTTTAATTGGTAATTTTGCAAAAAGATTTGACGAATTCTCCAATTGTAGCCAATTACCTTCACGCTTTTCTGCCTTAGAGCTCCTAGAGTCGCTACGCGATCCAAGACTACCTGCACCTTTCAATTTTTATTATTTTATAGTCTAAAGATTTCCTATCGCAATTCTGATTTTGATGTGTATACAGCTAAGAAAAATATTCACAAATTATTGATATTTCAACTTAATTGCCCATAAAGTAGCTTTAAGATAGTAAATAGTTGACACAAAAACAATAAACATAATTAATAAAATTTTATTTTGTATATACACATCGCACTTGTTCCTCAAAAGCGTAACAACTCAAAATTTTCAAATTTTCACATTTTGCAAAAAACCAAACCACAGAGGTCATATCTACCCACTGTAAAAATCTCCCTTTGATTTGTCTTCTCTTCCGTGAAAAAAACCGTTATGACCCTCTTTGTGTTTTTAAAATAACTACTTTAGTCTCAATTAACGGAAACCTCTACTGAAAATTCATGAATATTGAGTTGTTACGCTTTTCAATTTCAAAAAAATATAAAAAATAATTGATTAAAATATATATTTGTTTAAAAAAGAACAAAAAATGTCTTAATTAAACAAATAATTGAATTAATGAATTATTTAATTAAATTTTATTCTAAAACCAATTAAATCCTTTAATTGATGAAAATATTTTTTCCTGTGTAGCTTTTGTTATAGCGCTTTCAGTGTTAGGTAGGTGCATCAAAATGAAGTTGCATTGCTGCTGAAAAATTCTAGTGTAATACTGCCAAAAGAAGTGTGCTGCGAGTCATGGAAATAAATATATTGATTGAACAAAAATCACATAATAAACTAACACTATTTCAGTTTTATTTTTTAATATTTAAATTATTAAATATTATTTTTAATATTAAATTATTTGTCATTTGATTTATGTACATAAGAGCATTCAGCAAGAGCTATCCCGTGAGTATATTACATGAACCCTATTGCTAGTACATTAGCATACAGTTTTGGTATATAGTTTTAGCGCTGTAACCTACGCTAAGTCTCGGTGAGTAAATAACCGGAAAAAATTGAAATCATGAAATTTTTACCTAGTTAGTGCCCTAAGCCTATACCTATAATTAAATTGTACCAAACAAGAACTTGGTTCTAATCTCATACTTTTAACGGTCGATATTTTGGAATAAAAACTTCGCCTTATTTTCACATTTATGTTTTTGTGAGGATTTATTTTATTTAACTGTTGCAATTGTGCATTGTTGGTTGTATTAAAATTTATTAGCAAGTATAAAGATGTAAAAAATGTATGTTAATGCATGCATGCGAAAAATACCCATACACAAACATTCATTTATACTTGTTACCTTAGGGAAGAAATAGAAAATGGAAAAAACTTATTGTTCTCGCATGTTAGTAGGAGTCAGCAAATAAGCCTGTCATAAGCCACAGAAAAAATAAAATATAGAAATCGTTATTTATTGGAGTAGTAAAAGATATTTTAGAAACGGAAGAACATGACGATAAGGTAAAATATAAATTGGTCTATTTGGAAAAAAAGTTATTTACTGTTTAAACTTTTTTTACACGCTTTCTATACCCCTATATTTAAGATAGCCGCTAATGAAATCAGCTAATGTTTTAAAAATAATAATCTTGAATAAAACTTCAAAGCATTAAATTTTTTTTTAATTTCTTTAAAATACTTTTAAAAACATATTTTTTATGGTAACTTTTGTTTTTCAACAAAATTTTCTTTTAACTCATTATTATACTTCTGAAGTTGGAAGATCCTCCTCAGTTAAATATCCTAAGGCCGATGTAAACAAATTCTGGAGAATAATAATTTTGAAAAACTTTTATATTTAAATCAGGTATTTCTGTCATCGAAACTTTACAAGTGTTTATCTGCATCTTCATGGTGGATACTTTTTTTCGCTTAGCAGGGGCTGTTTTTTCTTATTTCTTTGCTAACTTGTTTAAAAATTTTAAACTATATATATTCTTTATTTGATGTTGTTCCATTTTTCTAATAAGAAATATTTATAGTTCTATCTCAGCTTAATAATTCAATCTCACCGTTTATACAACCTTAGCAGTCAACTTGAGACTATTAACGTGAATCTGAGCCGCAGAGAGCAAACAGAAAGGGGTTTTTTTTGTGCTAAAAAATATTTATTTAATTTTATTTATCGGCCTTTGCTTTTTACAAAGAAAGCAAAATTAAAAAAATAACAGTTTATCGAAAGCAATCAAATCAAATTTAACATGGTTGAAAAAACCACGATTAAATCCGTGGGAAAAGAAAGGATTATATTCTGCACCAGCAAGTGCCAAAAGCCTCACAAACAAGGACTACTGAATCAAAACAGTCCAGCAGGAAAGTCAAGGGAAATAAATAAGAAGAATACTATTGTCTAACATTATTTTTTCTCTTTTTTTTTTCTTTAAATTTATCACCTAATTTGTAAAAAATATGGTTTCACTTTGAGAGAATCAAACAAACTTAAGCCTCACTTGTAAAACTTAAAACTAATAAAATTAAGTTAATCAACAAAATATTTCCGCTCTTCGTTTTCAGTGATAATCAGCATACTTATTTCTTTTAGATATTTGCATCTATCAAGGCGTTTTAAACCTTAAATATTTTTGATTTTCTGGAAATAAGCATAATATTTCTTTAAAAATAAAGCAAAACCGTCGCAAAATAAAAAATATCCACATCGGTTGCTTAAAACAGGGATTAGTTCTCCCTATTTTCTTTTCTTTCCAACCTGTCCTCTTTACTCCTACTTTCTTTTTAAGGGAAAGTAATAGAAATCATAAGTATATATTTTTTTTCTGAGTGTAATTTCTATTTACAAAATTTTTAACTCACGTCAAATGTAAAACTATTAAAAAAGATTACTTCGCCATCAGTGAGTGTCAATTCTGGAACATGTTATGTTCGAAGACATTTTAAATTTCCAAACAGGTCTGCTATTCCTTCACGAGAATAAAAACCCACAATGCATGTTGTACATTTGTCATGAATATTTAATATATTTATAGTTTCTGCTCTTTTATGTATTAAATGCATTGTCAACATTAGTTGTAGTGGTATGTTTTGGTCTAGTTTCCTGCAAGAGGTTTCAAGTATTTTATACTTTAAAGCCTACAAAAACAAAACCCAAACAACTTATGAAAACCTCAGAGCAAAGTTTTACATTCTACAACTTATTTGCGGTTGAATTGTAAACAGAGTATAATACAACTGAAAATTATTTAAAAACTTATTGCACATATTAATATTGTAAAATGGGAAAACACTTCTCTTTTCTAATGCATTGTGATGGACTCTTAAATAAATAAATTGCAAAGCATTTTTGAATAAGTATGTAACATTTCTAATTAATAATTTAATTCTATTAAATATAGTGCAAAAAAATATGTTTATAACACAATCAAGAAAACACATTTTACAAAGAAAATATTTGACAAAATTATAACAGTTTTCTAACCCGGATGTCTTAATAATTATAAAAGTTGTTATTTAAATCACAACCCCACACTCACTCACTTAAAGTGTTCTATTATTCACTGACATTAATAGATAATAAGTGCGTGAAAATTTAATATAATCAACATTTCCTTAAATCAAATGTGACCTCAATAATTCTTAAAGATGCTTCGTTTGTGTTTTTGCTACCCTTAGCAATTAGTTGTAAAATTCTTTTCATATTTTACACACATATTCTATATGGAAATCCTCTCTTTTAACGTACTGCTTTAGAGAAAATATTAATATTAAAACCAGTCCTCAAGAATAGTGTGAATTCTAAAAATTGTGGTGGAGTATACCTGGGATCTGACTCGTGACTTATTATAATAACGGACCGACAAGTGGCAATCATGAGGTACAGCGCGTCGTAACTGAGAGTGCTGTCAGCATGTCTTGTATCTGTGTAGATTCGCAGATTGTATTTATAAACTCATAAAAAATCTACGATTATCCTTAATTTAACAGCATACTCCACGATAGCTGCCGAGCTTCAATTATAACTAATATAGTTTAACATGAATATTGAGCCATGTATGTGTCAATTCTACCTTTTTTTTAAATAAACAGGACCATCTGAATTCGACAAGGATTAACAAAGATGTCTCATTGGTCAATGAATGAATCTTTAATAGATTAAAAAGAATAAAAGTGAGGAGTTTATCTCTAATGATTTGGCCAAGATGACAATCGAAGAAGACTGTGTCTGGGGGATAGTAGCCTAATGTAAGCAATTGCAAAGGATTCTGCGATAGGTAGAAGGTCAATAACTGCTATTCGACAGTCTGAAATCACTACAGTCAATTGTAAAGGCTGCTAACAGTAAACAAATTGACTCATATAGTCTTATATATCTCTCCTCTCCTATATATGTATACGCTGGTACTAATGGAAGCGAAAGCCACAGAGATGACAAGTAACTCTGTTATTAATTAGACCGCTTCAAAGAGAAAACATCGTGGCTGTTATTTAAACCTAAATTCTTTCTCTATAACCCCTCAACCACATCTGTACGGGCATAATACTTAAAATATGGAAAAGTATAGAGACCCAAGCAATCACAAGAGTGTAAGCGGTCTTTTTTGTAGGTACTCTGTAATATCCTAATAATTGTTCGAGTTTAAATAACATAACAAAATAAATCAGTCAAGTGCGAGTCAGACTCACACACGTAGGGTACCGTACTATGTTCAGTATAATTTTAAAAATACAAGTTTAGTTTTTAGTTATTTTTTATACTAGAGCACAGTACTAAATACCCTGTGTAAAATAAGGTTATATAATTGAAAAACCTGCTATTGCGGAACACCCCTTAATTTATATAGCGGCGATGACAACACATCTACTGTAAAAATTTCAAGAGTCTACCTATTACGGTTCAAAAGACCATATACCAAATCACCTTTTAATTTTATTATAACGAGACTGTCGGCATACCCTTTAATTTTTACTATATATAAAGGCCATCAATTATAGGTCTAAAATTCAAATCACGTCACTGTCGGCAAACCCTTTAATTTTAGCTTTTTGTAATACAGGGCGTAGTAACATACCATCCTCGAGTCTATCAATTATGGTTAAACACTTGGGACCACATTAATGAAAATCAAGTTTTAGTATTTGTGGTTATACACCTTCTGTGAAAATTTCAAGAGTCTACCTATTATGGTTAAAAACTTAGGCCATATATATGGAAATCACGTCACTATCGGAACACCCTTATATATGTCTAAAATATTTTTTGATACTTGTTTATATAGCGAACTAAGGTTTAATTACTGTTTGTAAAAATTAAGTGTATGCTTCCTAAAGTTTAAGAAATAAACACATATACGTGAATTATACTTGTCTATTGAAACACCCTATAGTATTTGTTGCTATAACGACAACAGCTATACATCATCTGTGAAAATTTCAAGAGTGTACCTATTACGGTTCCAGAGATAAAAGGCGGTGAAAGACGGAGCGAAAACAATAGGGTTACGTTTTTATCCTTTGGGTACGGAACCCTAAAAATACGTTCAGCAGAATGTGGAATATTATACACTTCTAATAGGCCCTAGCTTTTTTTGCGGTGGGACCTGGTTTGGACTTTTATTTACCTTAAAATTGCTATCATCTTTTTGTTATTTATTTTAAAAATGTGTGTTCTATTTTATTTTCAGTCACAACTTTTTAAACTGAGATTTGTATGTGTCTCTATGAGTGCGTGTTAATTTAAGTGTGAAGATGATGATTAAGATGATGCTGTTGTGTTCTGAATATGTTGATGATTATCTCGATTATCACCATATTTGATTATTCATACACTTATTTATGAGGGCAGTTTTATTTCATTAGATTTCGTTCCATTATATTGTCATCTTTTGTTATTTTAATTCTTTTGGTTATTTTCATATTTTTGAGAGTTTGCATTTAGATTTTTATTGTTTCTTAGCAAATAAATAAAAATGAAAGATTCAAACTACATACATATGTATGTATGAACCTAAAATGAATTTATTCTTAGGCTGTGTAAATAAAATTTATATTCTCATTTGAAATACGGTCAGTGTTGTATTTTATTTACTGTCGTTATTAAATACGGGCATTTAAATGTGGACAATATGCACATGACACTTTGTAATGAGACAATTATAATTAAATAAAAAAGATTCATTATTTGACGTTAAAAAATATACTATTTTTCCAAAGAGAAATATTTTTTATCTTATGAATATTTATTTTTACTTTGTAAAACCCTCAAGCGTTTTTAAAATAAAGGTTTTTTTTAATTTTAAAGTTTTTTCAGACATTTTTTAAATGGGGCGCTTTTGGTGTCTTCGCCTAATGATATTTTAATTATTAGTTGTTGTAGCGGGTATATCAATACTTCCTTCGTTAACCCTTTGTGAATTCTACATGTTACTTATATAAGAGATGCATCCAATTTACAGAAGGACATCGGTGCACGGTTTCCAGACAAAAATACTTAGGGTGTTTTTTTGGGGATTTTTTATGTTTTACCAGATGCTTAATTGGTCTATTCCTATTTTTTTACAACCAATAAATTAAAAATATGTAATAATCGGCTTTCTGATAGGTTCTTCTAAACTATTTAAACAACGTCTTAGAAAGCCAATTTTTTTGATATGCGTGTAGTATGTCACGAAAAAACAAAATAATTCGTACATAAGTAACGAACTCTAAATTTAAGAATACTATTACAACAACACAAGAAACATCCCAGTGGTAAAATTAAAGAGACCTTCTCACTTCAGGCCTTCTATAAGGTATGCTTAGACCTTCTCTCGGATACGACCATCATTTTTGTGTACCTTACAAAGAAGGCCTTTTAGAAGACCTTGGCTCTTTCTTCTAAAAGATCCAGTACACATTCCTACTTCGCTTCTGTTAGTAGGTAAATAGGAATGTCTACTCATTTTGTATGACAAATACATAATTTTCTATTTTTAGATTTCTTATTTATAAAACAAAAAAGTTCATTGAATTGCCTTTAACTACTTCCTTTCTGCTTGAAATTGAGATGAACTGATGATAAACTGATTGGCGGTGCGAAGGTCTATCCGCCTGGAGGTTGACGGTTCGAATCCCAAAAAAATTTTAATTTTATAATTTCAATTAAAAATAAAAATAAATTAAAAGTGCTTAAAATTACAACAAAAAAAAACAGAAGTCCTTGTGCCTCCAAAAGAAAAAGTAAATAGGCCTTCAAGAAGGCCCTCGTACTAATTCTTTTTACCACTGGGTATATTTATATATATATAATATATATATATAATATATATATATATATATATATATATATATATATATATATATATATATATATATATATATATATATATATATATATATAACATATGTATATTTATAATACATACTTTAATATAATGCAAACTGAAATCTTTGGGGGATTTTTGCTAAAATCGGGATTAATTTAGGGGATTTTTTTATTTAATTAATTTAGATTTTGTTTTTTGAAAATTAAGGAAAAAAAATTTATTTATGTAAACAGGAAAAATTTTCCTAGGGGATTTTTTTTTAAAAAAAGCTTGATTTTAAGGATTTTTTTATTTGCTTTTGGGGGAGAGAGAAAAAAAATCTGGCAACCGTGCATCAGAGGCATATTAATGTATATCGCAAGTACCTTTTGGGTAAGGAACCCCAAAAATTGGCATTTATGCTACTTTTCTTTACCAAGATATTGATGGGCAAAGCCTATTTTTATAGGTGTCATTTTAACATTATTTTTATATTTTTTGTTTTATAAAACATAAATTGTGTAAAAATACAAAATATACATAAAAAAGAACAATAAAATTTTAGTCATAAATGCAAACAATTTTACTGAAATAAAAACGTACTTATGTACATAAATACCAGAAAAACACATGTGCTTTTTTCTCATGTGTAAATACTTTTCTGCAAACAAAAAACTCGAACTGAAAACGATTACATGATTTAAATCTACTAGAAAAATTACTAAATATGGCAAAAAATAATGGGATTATTTTATTTTTACTGACACATTTTCAATTGAAAATAAGAAGAAAAATTTTTTTATTCCGTATGAAAACCTTGGATTGCTGCTAAAGTTTACAAGGCATTAAAATCCACTGATGATTTTTTTTCTATTTACACAAGTTGTACTTTTACTGCCACAAAGTAAGTGTAATAGTTCTTTAAGAGTGATAAATATGAAGGCTTTTTGTGTTTGTGTATTGTAAGAAAAGCTAAAGAATTTGTTTTCAATAGTACTCAGGTTAGTAAGAATTGGTTCGTAGTTTCATACTAACACCCGGAAAATTGTTCTGCCATATTAGATTTTTCGTATATAAATTTTAACAAATTTCTCAATACAGAACTGTAAAAAATGTTTTAATTTATCATATATATTTTATATCTATTTTGTAAGCATAAAGTCCATAAGCGTTACCACTATTTTTTAATGACTATTTAAAAGCAACCTTTGAGAATTTTAAGTGAAAGTTGGGCAAGAAAGGTTATAGAAAAATAGAAACTGTTTATTGGGCATTTTAAAAACGTTTTTATTCCGAATGTATCGACTGATATAGTTGAGTTGCCAGCTTTCGATATTGATACAGCATTCCTTTGGATTCAGAAAGAAACATAGTATAATCGAACAAACACACTGGTTAGTAAATGGAGCTAAAAAGAACACCTCGGTTAATTCAAGCTGGAGTTTTCAAAAGCAGTATATTGGAACCAATTCAATACTTGTTATACACATCAGATATGCCAACTAGTAACATAGTCCACACATCAACATTTGCTGACGAATCAGTTTTTCTAAGCACTCATGAAAGATCCCAAGTAGTATTACGATATTTAGAGGACCATTAAGAATTTTGATTGAATAAATAGGAAATAAAAGCGAAATTGATACAAATGAAGTTAGAAGCAGTGCAAACAAATTAAATTAATAACAGAAACTCAACCCAGCTTGAATCAAGGTTTAAACTTGGAAAAGCTTCAAAGAAGTCAAAATAAAACCCTTCGAAAAATCACAGCTCCCTTCCAATATACTAAAAATATTCGCAAAGATCTAAATAATTTATTGGTTAAATCAGAAATGCGAAATATATGGCAAAGTATTTAAATAATCTTAAAATACTTCTAAATTCGCAGATCGTTAAAATCTTGGTTACATTCGAATAAACAGGATTTATATGCCTTTATTGAAAAATACCAGCGAGATGAATCAAAAAGACAACAGCGAGCACAAAAATTATTTGTTTCTTGTCTAATTAATTAAAAATAATTAAATAAATAGACAACATAATTAATTAAATAGATCTTTTAGACTTAAGATATGAATACTTACTGTTAGTTCAGTCATATTTGAAGATATTATTAATTATGATTTTGGAGTTCAAATCACCAATAAATAACCTTTTCAATGTTCTGAATCTTATATTTTAACGGAATAGTTTTGCAACAACAATAGGAGGAAGCTTAGGTATATTATTATACAGGTCAGAAAAAAGCACCAAGCCTAAGAAAATATGTCTCCGATACTCCGAACTCCGATATTCATATAGATTAAATTGATATATTTCAAAATTTGTGATAACACGCTTAGGAAACTGAATAACTATATAAAATAATGAATTTGATTTTTGCTAATTATTTCATTTTGAAATTTATTCTTTATATAAAAAAAAAACTTGAAAACCAATAAGTCGAAAAAATAGCACTTCACTTTAATTTCTACTAATATTAAACACTAAATTGAGAACAAATTAAAAATAATTATAAATGATGCATTTATTGCGTTGTTGCATGTCCTTTATTTGTCATAACGTCTGCACAATGTTTTGGCATCGAATTTACTAGATTTTTGCATCTTTCCTTTGGATTTTTATTGCAGATATGCTGGACAACTGGCCTTAGCGCGGGCCATTCCATCACATTGGCTTTATTGTCCCGAAATCACTTTTTCGAAAGCTTGCTCGTGTGCTTCGGATCATTAACTTGCTGGAAGACCCACACCAATGGCATGTCTTCAGAAGCATAAGGGAGCATTACTTCCCCGAGTACAATAATATAAATGTTCTTATTGTGGTATAGGTCCACACCATGGTAAAAAAAACTAATTCATACCAATATGCTAGATCCACCATGTTTTATGGTTTTAGTTGTAAATTTTGGGTTGAATTCTGAGTTTGGGGGTCTTCTTACGTAGGAACGTGATGCTTTCCTTCCAAATAATACAATTCTGGACTCATCTACCATTTATTTTTCCGTTGGAATGAAACTACATTATGTCGTTGGTGCCATTTCTTTGACTGACACTGTATATGCTCAGTTTGATGAATTATTTAACCAACATGCTAATTTTTGTGTTATCATTTGCCCAACCTTCGCTCGAATTTTTCGAAATTCTTTCGATATGCAAGTCAATAAGTGGAAAACATTCAAGTAGTTTAATTTAATAATGAAGTTTACAAAAAATTGATTTGTTTACTATAAAAACACCATCACAAATGTTCTTTTCCACCCCTTACAATTTGCTAAGTGAAGCATATCATTTACCATACACTATCAAAAAATAAAAAAATAATAATTGACATAAAGTAGACAGAACATAACAACTAACTTTTTATATGATTTTTGTCGCCATTTTGCAGTGAAAGTTGGTGTAAAGCATACCTTTTGCCAGTAATCAAACTATAAAAAGTATTTTTTATTACATTTCTGTGCATTAATTATTGGTATTGGCACAATTGAAAAGACCAGTACTGAAAAGGAATAAATAATTTTGTTAAAAAAATAAAATTTTAATTTCCAGAAAAGCAATTTTTAAGGGGAGCTTTGAAGCTTTTTATACGATGTGGTATATAAATAATAGGTTGGTATCTTGGTAAGGTCCCCAAAAGTGTTACCTTCGAACTTTACCATCTTAACTTAGCTTGACCCATTGTTTTTGATTATATGCAAAGAATATAATATTAACTCATCGAACCGTGTACGGTTTTAGGTGAACGAAAACATATTAATAGGGTTATATTTTCTACTCTAGCTAGTAGCAATCTTTAATAAGCGGAGTTTATTGTTCGACTAAAACTGACAATGAATTTTTAACACATAAGTGAGTTGAGGTGTTTTTTTCATGTATCGAATATCACACTGGCAGTGACGATAATAAATTGACATATTTGTAGAAATAAATATTTATTTAATTTAATCTCAGCGATTTATATCTGCATACGATTTGCCACCCTTTGTACGAAAAAAACCTGCCACACAACACAGAAAAAATGCAGCAAAATTATAACGAGTGATTTTTTAAGAGCTTGAGAACTTTTTTAAAAAAAAAAACGCATAAAATTTGCAAAATCTCATCGGTTCTTTATTTGAAACGTTAGATTGGTCCATGACATTTACTTTTTGAAGATAATTTCATTTAAATGTTGACCGCGGCTGCGTCTTAGGTGGTCCATTCGGAAAGTCCAATTTTGGGCAACTTTTTCGAGCATTTCGGCCGGAATAGCCCGAATTTCTTCGGAAATGTTGTCTTCCAAAGCTGGAATAGTTGCTGGCTTATTTCTGTAGACTTTAGACTTGACGTAGCCCCACAAAAAATAGTCTAAAGGCGTCAAATCGCATGATCTTGGTGGCCAACTTACCGGTCCATTTCTTGAGATGAATTGTTCTCCGAAGTTTTCCCTCAAAATGGCCATAGAATCGCGAGCTGTGTGGCATGTAGCGCCATCTTGTTGAAACCACATGTCAACCAAGTTCAGTTGTTCCATTTTTGGCAACAAAAAGTTTGTTAGCATCGAACGATAGCGATCGCCATTCACCGTAACGTTGCGTCCAACAGCATCTTTGAAAAAATACGGTCCAATGATTCCACCAGCGTACAAACCACACCAAACAGTGCATTTTTCGGGATGCATGGGCAGTTCTTGAACGGCTTCTGGTTGCTCTTCACTCCAAATGCGGCAATTTTGCTTATTTACGTAGCCATTCAACCAGAAATGAGCCTCATCGCTGAACAAAATTTGTCACATTTGAACATTTCGAACCGAACACTGATTTTGGTAATAAAATTCAATGATTTGCAAGCGTTGCTCGTTAGTAAGTCTATTCATGATGAAATGTCAAAGCATACTGAGCATCTTTCTCTTTGGCACCATGTCTGAAATCTCACGTGATCTGTCAAATACTAATGCATGAAAATCCTAACCTCAAAAAAATCACCCATTATTATCGTTTGACAACGAATTTTGTGCTTCAAATGTGTAAAATTTTTACAAAATAACAGAAACATTTTATTGCACAGGTACAAAAGTGAAATAACTTACACATGTAATAACTAACACATATTTTTCCTGAAAACTGCTTTAATGGGTAACGTTGGCACACAAACACACATTTAATGGTACAGAAATATAAAACGAAAAGAAAAATATAATCAAGCTATTTAATATTTAAGATAAACCTTACCGAAAATTGATATTTATATGAAGAGTTTCCACAAAAATATAGCAATTTAATGTCGTTGCAAAAGTAAGGTAAATTAAAATTTAATTATTGACTGGGGGCGCCAAACTCAATTGTGATCTCCCTATTTGGTTACTATAAATGACTCAGAAGTAATTAAGCGGATTTAAAATCAATTTTTATATGATTTAATTTTAGTACAGACTATTTATCGTTCGAAATAACTTATTCATTCATTGAACACCAATTCACTAAAACGGAGTGCAGAATTGAATTAAGCGCTTCGAATAACCTAAGAATAAACTTTTTATCTATCCACTCCCAAAGTTCACTTGAACTAATATAATTTTGTAATTACAGTACAAAGAAATATAATTTACTTTTCTTCAAATTATATCAACTTTATGCTGTGTCTCCAAAAGATATGTCTTTGCAGACCGCGATTAAAGATCATTATAAAAATAAGAAATATGCGAAGGCTGAAGATTTTTCATTTCACAAGTGGTATATTTTTAGGTCGTGTGAATCCTACCTCAGAAGAGTACATCATTTAGATGGCTGTAGTAATCGATATCTCGTAAAGTATCGATCAAACAATTTCAAATTTACGTTCGTTGTCAAGGTGACATTTCACACCAAACAAATTATTTGACTGATTTTTGGTTGGTCCATTCAGTTGTGTGTTACAGGGTATTCAAAGTAGAAGTCAACAAAGCAAGGTACGACGCCCACTGTTCAGATCCAACCTGTTTTTTGCTGGACTATGATTATTAACAAGATCACACCCACTGTCCCAATCCAGTCTTAACTTTGCTAGACTATGCACATTAGTAATTGTGCAGGTAGACGATAATTATTGATCACTTTGTACGGAAAGTACCACGCCCACTATTCCAATCCAGACTGTGTTCCGATAAACTATGTATATTAATAAGGGGGTTTATATATTAATGTAGGGGTAATATCAAAACACACCACTTCCATAATGGATCCCATTTCGACAAGGGGGTTACAAAGTAGGCGTGGTTATTTTTTTTTCTTGTAAGTTAGGCTATGATGAAAAAATAAAAAAAAATTATGGAAATCGGTGTTTTCTATATATGTTTTCTGTACGTTTATCTGGATCTGATTTGTTATTAGCCAATAGTGCTGGCAATGTATTGAGTAGTGGGTACCAAGTATAGAGTACTTGCTTGATTCTGAGTACACAAAAGTAGTTAATCGATATTTTTGGAGTAGTATTTTTCTTAATAAATTTAACAGAATATTTTTAATATAAAAACTTACTTATAAACTTATTGAAATAATATGCATTCTTTTAATACCGAGATATTTAGTTAACATAACATTAAGGCTTTTAACCATACGCTATGACAGCTACATTCAAAATGACATATCCCTTTCAGTGCTTTTGAATTAAGTTTTTTTTCATTCACAGCTGTGACACAGTTTTTATGTTTTTTTTGTTCTTTTGTTTAAAGCCATCAAATATCCCTTAGTTTAATCGCTAAAAATAACAAAAAAATCTTTGCAAATTTTTACATTGTTTTAATGGCTGCTTTTATTTTAGGTCTCTCGTTTATCTTTATTTTGTTAAATTAAAAACAAACTCTAACTATAAAAACAAAAATATTTATTTTCAATTTCTGTTTTTTCGTTTTAGGTATGTACTTGCATCTACTAGTAAAAACATAATTAATAGTCGAAGGATTTTTTTTTTGGGGGAAAGCAGTGGTAAGTAAATGGCTCTATCATAAAACATATCTGTGGTAATAAGGAATAAGTGCTTAAGTCGACTTAAGCAAAAATTTAGTTACTGGCACCTTTGAAATCTGCGTACTACAAAGTACCCATGTGCAAATTTTCAATTATTTAGTAAAATTTTTCCAGAAATTTAAAGCGAAATAACTTTCTGCTTATCTTTTATTAATGTCTAATCACATTTGGAAAAAATCTTAAGAAACTAAAAGCTATTTTTCGAAATCATAAAAACTTCTTTCACAACTTATTAATTGCAACGCCTGCGTACTTTTGGTAGATATAAGATATTTTTTTTAAATCATACGTTTGACTCCCATAGGTAAACTTTAAAGTTATTTTTTTGAAAAATTTATTTGAAAGTTTAAAATTGCTCTCCTACAAAACTTAAAAATCAGACTTAAGCACTTTTTCCTTATTGCCACAGATATTATGTATATAGAATAACAAATAGAGCTTATAAAATGGTTTGCATACACATTGAAAAATGATTTTATTTGTTAAGGGTAAGCGCAGAATTTCTATTAGCTTAAACTTTACCTTTCTCCTTAAGCATTTTAGAGCAGTAAAATTTGCAATTTAAATAAAAGATATGAGTTTCGCCAGATATTATCTCTAACTGTTTTTTGTTTGTTTATTGCTTTACAGCATTAAACAATTTAAACTATAATTAACAATAGTTAACAACATTCATATTTATAGATAAGTACAAAGTCCCTGAAACGAGCTCTCGAGTATAAAAATTATAGCGATAAATATATTTGGTTTTCAATAAGAGGATTAAAATACATACTTACTGTTTACTAATAATTGATACCTTAAAATAATCAGAAATTACAAAATTTAACAAAAATTTATTTAATAAACACTGGTATTTTTTAATAGATGGAGCGGAACGCATTACACAGTTGTAACTGATTATCCCATTATGTTGATAATATTATTTCAAAATCTTGAGGTTTATAAAATTAAAAAACGGGAATTCATACGGAAACTCTAAATAGTATGACACGGGTTCTGTTAAATGCCAGAGCAAATATTTTAATTTTAATTTTTATTTGAACCAAATTCTCTTTTAGTAGCAGTGAAACACTCTGTAATTGTTTTGTTGTATTTACATTAGTTGTTTTAAATTTAAATTGGGTTCATGTCTCATATTAATCAGTTTTAAACCGTACTTTCACTGGCACTTTTACATAGTTATTTAAAATGTTAATTACTAAATAATTACCAAAGAAATAAAATCTTTCTTTCTCTCTTAAGTTTGGATTTATTACCAAGCATACACTAAATCAGTCGTTTATTGACTCCTATATTCATTCTTTTATTGATTTATTTCTTAATTGAAATTGAGTCTTTTGTGTTTTACTGACTTCGATTTAATTGATTTCTTTGTGTATAGAAAGGTGTGTTTTAGTATTTGGTGATACAATTCTAAATTGAAATAAACTTTCTTGCTGACACTGTTAACAACAAACACACATTTACATTGAAAAGGATTGAACACAGAGCAGAGCATTAGGCTCGTTTTAGAAAAAATAACACAAAAGCTAAATCATATGCTCCCCCGCACTCACATCGTTTTACCTTTTTAGTGTCATTCATGATAAAAAATTTTAGTTTAAAAGCCTATTGTGTATGGTACAATCAGCCTAAAAAACAGAAACAAATGGAAAAAATTCAATTAAAATTTTAGAAATGAAAACGACAGCTGAAAATTAAAAAGTGGATTTCAAAATCAATTTATAATTAAATTGAAATTTTTTTTGTTAACATCTCTCAATTTTAGAACAAGCACAAACTCTGTCCAAGAGAAAGAAAAAAAACTATTGGTAAATCGAATATTTGTTGGCTGTCCCACTTGCCTAAAAATATGACTGTCATAAAAGAGTTTAGTTTTTGCTACAAAAGTATTTGTCCATATCATTCTGCATTGATTGAGACATCGCAAGAAAATTAAATTAATCAGATATCTACCTGTAGATGTTGCAACATTGTTCGGTTGCGTTTGAAGTTAAATTATTGATTGAAATATTTCAATTTAGCATCGAGGGCAATAAACAACAAGCTGATCTTCTTTCATTCAAACTTTCACTATTAATTATAAATATCTTAAGTATCGTGAAATTAACAAAAATAACTTCAGACAGTTGTTAAGTGGAAAAATCTGTATTTTAATAGATTGGCTTACACTGATAGAAAAACAGTCATAACGCGGATGACATTTGACATCAATACTATAACAATTGGGATAGTCTTTGACCCCGTGACACTTATCTTCCTTGCGATGTTAACTTTTACATCAGTTGGTCATTTTGTTATTACTGGTAGTGATCACAATTTTGTCAACAATACAATTACACGTCAGACGTCAACTGAAGATCAAAAGAATTTGGTTTATTCATTTTAAATAGAAATAAAACTGTGGCAATTACTGCCTAGTAAAAAATTGCATTACGATACTTGCAAACGGATAAAATAGGGAAAACGAGTGTAATTAAGTTATTTGCTATTTATGTTTTATTTTAGTACAGTGCCCAAATCTTGGCATTCGATTTCGATCGAAATTCCCATTTAAATTCTGTTGAAATTTCGATGTGCATCGAGATGTACGGTAAATAGAGAATATAACCTTGAATTGATGAACAACTAAGCCCATATATTACATCATCATGAGTCAAGTCACATGACATTGTTTGTACGTAATTTATTTCCCAGCAACCAGTATACACTGTACTTGGTCTTCTACTAGGTTTACTTGTTGTCAAAAAATAACTGACCCAAGAGGAGGCAACTTATTTTTTGACACGATTGAGGATATAAAGATATAAAGATCAAATCTTAAGGACATGTAAAAAGGTTTACTTGTTGTCAAAAAATAACTGACCCAAGAGGAGGCAACTTATTTTTTGACACGATTGAGGATATAAAGATATAAAGATCAAATCTTAAGGACATGTAAAAAGTTCATACCAAAAGTGTTACAAGGCGTGGAAACTGGCGCAAGTGAAACTTATTTCAGAGAGGAAAAATAAATATTTTTAATTCTTTTTTTAAATCACACCACTTTTTTAACCAAGCTCAAAAATACAAAAGTAATATGGCAATTTTAAATATCTTCAGCATAAGGATTAAACCTTGATTGCGATGTCAGTGTGAAAAAGTTGAAAATTTAAAGAAACAAAACGCATACGATTTAGTAACAGTATTAAACAATAATTCTTGCAAAAAAAAAACCGACTACAAAACAAATATATGTGTATCAATTCTAAACTGAAAATTTAAAAGGAAGTAATCTGTAAGAAATAGTTCTCAAATCAAATACTTTTGTACTTGTTGCTCTAACGGACATAGTAATTTACGTTCTGTACATTCAAATGTCTATCCGTAACGGTTAAGCAGATAAAGCCATATACGACAAATTACGTCAGATATGAGGACACCCTTTATTTTTTTATACTTATTATTACTGACACCGTAATAAAAAGTAACGGTTCCAAAGATATGGCCATATAGCTTAAACAATATCACCTAGGGGACACCCTTTAAATTAAACACTTATTTTAAAGGACAGATTCTTTATAAATTTAAAATGTCTGTCTAAAACGGTTCAAAAGTTTGCCATATTCATCAATTTACATCAACTATTGAGACACCCTTTAAAATTTTAAATATTGATTAATGTTATTATACGGGACATAGTAGTGGAGATTCTGTCTAATTTTCAAGTGTTTGTCTATAACGGTTCAAAAGATAGGGCTAGATAGGTAAAATTATATCAATTATGGGGACACCCTTTAGTTTCCAAATTTAAATTATTTACTTGATGTTATAAAGGACTTAGATATACAGGTTCTTTGTAAATTTCAACCGTCTCTCTGTTACGGTTCAAAAGTTTTGCAATATACATCAAATTACATCAACTATTGGGACACCCTTTAACTTCTAATTATAAATATTTATTTCTGATTATAAATATTGGACATTCTGTCCGATTTTCAAGTGATTGCCTACAATGGTTCAAATGGTTCATATATTTAAATTGACGTCACATATGGGGACACCCTTTAATTTTTAAGTTTATTTTTTTATTAATTTCTGTTATTGGCAGCTATAGTAATAAGCAGTTTTTTTAAATTTTAAAAGGGTGCCCTTTACGGTTCATAATAAACGTAAAAGACACGTATGTTGTATGAGAACACCCTTTAATTTTCAAAATTCTGAACTTCTTTTAAAATGGGACCAATCTGTAAGCATTTCCATTCTAATAAAGAAAAAATTTTTAAAATCGGTTCAGAAATGACTGAGTTATGCGGACACAAACATAAAAAAGCAACATTCTGACGAATTGATAACCTCCTTCTTTTTTTGAAGTCGGTTAAAAAATGTGAATCACCACAACTTTCTGGAAATACATTCCTATTTCAAACTGCTAAGCAGATAAGAACGTAATGCTTGTGTGACTTAAAGATATTTTCAGTGCGGGCTTTAACATTTCTAAAGTTTATCACACAAGGTAAACAAACCGTTATATACGTCTTGAAACTTAATTTTGGATGTAATTGTACATAGTGCAAAGTAAAATTCAGAGCTCCAAGTAAAATCAGATAATAAAGGGTATAAGAACAGCCCTTGGCGTTTCAATGAACATTTCATATATACATATTTACGGTAAATGTGATATAAATTTTACTAAAATATGTTTAAAAAAATATTCAAAGAATTTACGTCGTAAACAACATTAAACATTTTTATTGCTATTGAACTTTAAGCACTTTTATTATACTCCTCATGTTGAAACTCCTCTTTTCCATTTTAAGAATATAAACGTACTTGCTTTTCAGGTTCATGCAATATGTAAAAGTTTGTCGTATAGTTAATGTCTTTTTTTTGTTTTTAATTTTTTTATTATTCTTTAGTTTTTTTTTTCATATTATTATTTCTTTGTTTTCTGATTTCTTTCATATCTACACATCAAGCAAGCTTTTTTACAAAAATATTTATAAAGAGTGATTTTTTTCTGATTGGTTTTTTGGTGCAAAATATTTGACAGCTTTTATGTGTGATAGTCAATTTAAATAGCAGCTTCGCCTTGGATAACGTGCACCCCAACGTCTGCAAGAAATATTATTTTAACAAACTGTTTAATATAAAATGCTTCTAACGCATAAAGCTATAAAAATAAAATTTGGTAAGGCATCTTTGTATCGACTTATTATTGTTAATGCAGCTCTAGTTAATTAATCGAGGAAATATTTTTGGATTATTTATGAACCTTGAACTTTCTTTTATTTCCACAATCGGGTTATTCACTATGGCATACAAGTAATAACTTTCGACGGTAACTCCTGCGAGTGTGGGCAAGAATCGACACTGAAAAAGATTTTCGATGTAAAATCGTTAAACATTTCCTGCAAAATATGTTGAATGATCAGTTACTTTTTTTACATTTTTTTGTAACCTTTGAAGGCCGAAAGTAACCATGTAAAATTATGTGTTATATTTAGTCAAATTTTTGTAACTTTTTGTACCTGACATAAAACAATGTAATATCTGTAAAATGTTTCATTGCTTAAGACAAGAGCTTAGTGCCCCGTAGGCTAGTATATAGAGTACTAGTCTATCTGACTAGAAGTTATGGGTTCGATTTTCAACAAAGACTCTGGCCGTTTAACTACTTTGCTACTATGCTGCTATGATAACTATGTATATATAATAATCGATATTATATATACTATATATATTATAATCTTGTCACAATACAATAATAATTATTGTATTGTGACAAGAACTACAGGGACAAGCCCTGATAGCCGTGTTTTCTTAAATTATCATACATTTGGATAATTTAATTGGATATTATTGCTTTCGTTATTAAATGTATTTTATTGGCACCTTTAATAGAAATAAGCCATAGTTTACCGTGCCAAAGGGACCAGTTAGTTGGTAACTATATTTAAAAGAGGAAGAATTGAAAAAAACAAAATAATTCTTGCAAAAAAACCAATTCAAAACTTAATTCTAAACTTAAAATGTAAGAAGTAAGAAGGAAAAAGAGAAAAGAGTAAGATTATCCCTATTACTGTTCAAAAGTTAAGCTATTTTCATCAGCTTACAATACAAGCCACTGTCTATAACGGTTTCAAAGATAGAGCCACATTGATAAAAAAATATCACCTATTGGGACACCCTTTGATTTAAAAATTTGTTTTTATTACTTTTTGGTGTTGGGAGCTATAGTAATACCCAATTTTTTAAAGTTTTAAATTGGTGCCCTTTACGGTTCTTAATACCGTAGAAAATATGTATGTTGTGTGGGGACACCCTTCAATTTTTATACTAATGAACTGTTTTTAAAACAGGACCAAACTGTAAGCATAACCTTTCAAATAAAGACAAAAAATTTAAAATCGGTTCAGAAATGGCTGAGTTCTGCGGACACATACATAAAAAGCAACATTCAGACGGATTGATAACCCCCCTTCTTTTTTAAAGTCCGTTAAAAAGAAGAAAATCAAAAACGATTTTTACTGTTAAAGTTTGTTAAAACACAAATTTATCACAAAGTGTATACATAGAAATATTAATTTATATTTTATCCATAATTTTTATCTTTTTTTATCATAAATTAAATAAATTTCGAAAAAACATAATAAAATAAGTAAGTGAGGCTTATACCAGTACTTGAGATATGTAAATTTGTACTCAGTTGCTTAAATTCAGAGGCCAGACTACCAAACAATTTCAACGTTAAAATTTAACTTTTTTGGAAGAAGAGAGTAACTTTTTCTAGTCTTGTCCTGGCATCACTGTGAATGACGTAGTTGAGTTGTCGCTTGCCAATCTTGGTGCAGCAATCGCCTTGAATTTAAACTCCAGAAAGCGCTGGTATTGATAAAAGCATTAAAAGCAGTAAAAAACAAAAATAAATCTTTTTATTTTTGATACCATTTGCTCCTGAAGTACTTTTGTGCACCTTGATTTTGTGTACCTTGACCGATAACATACTGACCTAAAAACCTTTTACAAGTGTGTAATAATGATAGCAAAAAAAAAAAAAAGAGAGCAAAAGAGCCTCAACCAATAACAAGGTGTAAAATACGAGTATTTTATTTAGGAGACAGGCTTAAAAAAAATATCCAATGCATTTCAATGAATTAAAATATATGTACTGTATTTGGCCAGTGTTTGACAATTTAATCATGCGCAAATATAAGCAAGAACAAAAATATCAATAAGAGATTAAAATGGTAGTGTTATGTGAATAACATATTGATTTGTTTTCTACCGTTGTTAAGTTTTGTACGACACGAAAGTAAGTGTTGTTAACTACATAAAAACCACTAACAAAATTAGGAGAATTAATGCACCTTATTAAATTAAAAACATAACCGTGATATACATATCCATACATATGTACATATATGTTTATTTGAAAAGCAAACGCCCTAAAGATTATCTTATTTTTAAACAACAATTTAACTTTTTCTTTTTATTTCATGTCACTGTTGCTGCAGTCATAGCATTACGTTCTTAATTAAGTCTTTAGTAAATTGCTTGTATTGTAGTTGTTGTGCTTTCTTATAATTTTGCAAATTATTGTCTTTATGAAAAAACTGTTGTTCAAGTCAAGTGCAAAGAAACTGAAAATAAAATCAAAAAAATGTCATAAATTCATATTAAACAGACATTCTTAATGAGCACATAAAGAAAATAAAGATTTTATGTTATTTTGCTGTTGTTGTTACAATAAAAACGTCATCATTGACAAAATCTTAAAAGGTTAAGCAAAGCAGTTTTTATTTTCACTTAACTGTACGTGATTGTAAAGTCTCTTTTTTAATTTGAATAATTGCTGCAAATAATCACATTTTTGTGACATTGAATTACGAGTACAAACACAAAGAAATTTTAATTTTTTAAAAACATAAATGCCTTTTGAATTAATTTGATCATAAGCCAAAATGTTTTGCTATTCAGTGAAATAATATAAAAACCTAATTAACAAACACAACGGGGTTTCAAATAAATGAATCAACGTTTCTTTCCTTGGTGGAGATGAGAGGAAAAAGCTGCAGCCTGCAGCAATAAAAGTAATTGCGATGAATGTGTTTGCAATAAAATTATGTAAAAACAAAACAAAAAATTAGAATATTTTCTGATTAATGTCGACAGTTTTAATATCAGACCTACAGTCTCGTATTGGTAAAAATAAAACAAATGCGGTTTTTGATTTTTTTTTCTAGTGAACTCTTTTTTTTTTATTTATTCCTCTAACTCCCACTGGAGCATAGGCCACCAAGAGTGAACTCTTTACTTTATCTCAATTAATGATTTTTAAATGAATAAAATTATTTTTTAAATTTTATCTTTAAACAGAATAAATAACGCTTTCTTAGTTTTTATATACTGGTGCATGCAAACTTTAATATAAAAAATAGGGCATGAACGGATTAACACAAAAAGCTACAATGAGCAATAGCTATTTCAAGCCGATATAATACAACTTCTCTCTCTCTTTCTCTCTTTAGCTGTCTATGTTTTAAATAGACATATTTTCAAAACAGTTTTATGAATTTCAAAAATATCTGATCATTAGTTCAGAAGGTGTATACGTTTCATAACTTCTTTTGTGGCTGTCAACACTGGAAATTTTAAAATAACTTAATAAAATAATTTCAGTTAAACTAATTCTGCACCAAAATGTCATTAAATATAATAATGTAAAAAATTAAAAAAAAAACACATTTTTGCATAATTTTGTCATTAAGAACAAAACAGCATTTTTTATTTAATAAAAGTTTAAAATATTTTGTTTTTATATTTGTTTTAATTGTATTTTACAATATGTTTTGCTTTTTTATATGTATGTATATTTTGTAGTTCAACTTGCACTATGAAACTTATTAGAAAATAAATATGTATATCCCTTCAGTTCTGGCGACTATTTTCTGTAAGAACGGAACTTTAAAAAAACTTGTTGAAGAGCTAAATTTAATTAGAAGTTTTTTTTTATAATTTTGTAAAATATACATGGGCACTTCAAAATAATACTTCTTCTGCATTTAAATAAATTGAAAATCCAATTTTCAGATCAGATCAATATCCCCTTTAAGGCGGTTATTTAGTTAAATCAAACTATAAAGTGATCTTAATCAATTAACTATTAATAACATTTAAATTTATTAGTCAAACTATGTGTTAGCATACAAATTATTTTTTTTTTTATTTAAGTTTAAGGTTGAAAGTATTTTTTTAAAAGATAGGTGATCAATTTTTATGGAAAAATGCGTAAAATTTTATTTTATTCACTATTATTTGCAGACTTTTATGTCATTCATTTTAAAACCAGCCTTGGAAGGAGATAAACGTGTACTCTGCGAACTGGCGGGATACAAGTATTTTTTAGTCAAATCAATTATATTTACAAACTCCATAACAATAACAAATTGTAAACATTTTTATAAAATTATAAAATTTTAACTAATAGTTATAGCAATGCATTGCATAGTAATACAATATAATAAATTATTGTTTATTTCTTTTCGAATTTGCAGCAAAATACGATTATTATGTCTAATGTTATTATTTGTAACATGGCCAGTGTGATAAGCGGAAAAATACTAGACAAAAATCTGGCAAAAATTAGAAAATTTACTTGTTTACAGACGCATTATTGTGGAAAAGAAAAAATATTTTTTGTTTAATTTCCAAATGCAAACAAATTTAGGAAATTTTTAAAAACGGAAAAATGTTAAACGAGAGGAAACTACCGGGTGGTTAAGTTAAGGGACGATTTAGTTTAACATTTCTCAATTTCAGACTAACTCAATTTGAACCATGAAAATATGCACAATCGAGCAACGCTCGATTTATAAGGGCCGATGTTGATTTTGTATAAAACACAAATTATTTATGAAATTATTGTCATCTCTTTTTATTTTGATAATATTGGTATGGTTCAATTATGTATGGAACAAAATATCGGCTAAATGGCCGCCGCGACCTCGGCGGTGCACCTCCATCCGATGCTCCAAACGATGATGCTGTCAGCCCATAAACCGCACCAAACAGTCACTCTTTGTGGGTGCATTGGTTTTTCGACAATCACTCTTGGACTATCATTTGACTAAATGCGGCAATTCTGCTTATTGACAAATCCAATGAGGTGAAAATGTGCCTCATTACTAAAGATGATTTTCTTAGAAAATTCATCATCCAAAGATGCCATTTCTTGCCACGATTCTGACCATGGCTCGATTGTTTACCTTTCCATAGTTCAAATTGAGTTAGTCTGAAATTGAGAAATGTCAAATTTAATGCGGAAAAAAATTGACTTTTAGGTGTGGTTCACATTCAACATCGGCCCTTAAAATTTAACCACCCGATATATAAAGTAAATAGATTCATCAGGTTCGCTAAGGAGAAGCTAAAAAAAAGAATCTACTTAAGAAATCAAATACTGCATTAATTCCCGATTGTGAGAGATAAATAGTTTTTCGGTATAATAAATATACTTTAAGCAAAAGTTTCCGATAAGAAGTAATAACGTATACAAATTAAAGGTGGCTTTATGTCTCACTTTACCTAGAGTTACCTTTAACGAATACGTATTTTAAAGACAAATTATAATAACGTGCCTTAGGCCCATTATTATAACTTAGCAATAGCTAAAGTTCGGATTTTAACGGAAAGATAAGTAGTTTTTCATTATTATAAGTAAGCTTAAAATAACTTCTAACTTTAAAGTACTTTTAAGGCAAGTTATAGTAACGAGCCTTACCCTCAATATAATAACAGGGGTAAGGTTAGTTACTAATACTTGTCTTTAAAGTATGTGATAGTTAAAGGTTATTTTTAGCTTATTTATAATAACGAGAAACAACTTATCGCTCCGATAAAAACCTAACTTTACTTATTGGTAACCTATAATAATGGGCCTTAGAGTATGAAATAATCAAAATAAAGTTAATCAAATTTTATGTAATTTATCACCTTCTGCTCATAAATGTTTGCTGGGATTTGTTTATCTATATATTTACTTTCATGATCCCAATGGATGTCTAAAAGTTTGTGGCAATAACCTACATTTTTATGTATTACAAATCAATGTTATACTTTCGTTATTATTATTGTTGTTTCTGTCAATAAAAATAATTTTTGTGATGTTTCTGTATTGCAAGCAAGCGATACGTCTAGAAAATTTGTATAGAAATAACAAACAAATTGAGTGCTTTTCGTACAATTTTATAGACGATTTGTAGGCTTGGAAAATGAAATTTATTTGACCAGTCTTTAAAATAACAAAAATATACTTTTCTCAGTTACTACCTGGAAAAGCTTGCTTATTGCGGTTTCCTTTTTTAATAGTTCTAGACATTGCTTCAATTAAATAGTCCCATTTAAAAGAGCTAAGGAATTTTGATAAAATCACACAATTCTTTTGATTTAATCGGCTTTGATTTATTCGAAACTCAGAATTAGATTGTTATACAAAAGCTAGTACATATGATCTTACAGAATCTTTCACACAGCTTGATCTCGGTAAGTGTTTCGTAGAGCTAGATACAGTCGGCAGAAAATTAGTGTTTTACACAGCTGTTTTTTTTGTTTTCAATACAAAACAGCGAGAAATTTTCTGCAAAAATAGGCATTCGCAGAAAATTTTTCTATATAATTTTTTGTGAATAATTTTAAATGCGTTTTGTGGTGATGCTTTATTTATGTTTAATTTATTTTCATAAACAAACTCGTACATTTGCATGTCTGCTACCCAAACTCTGCGCTGCTCATAGTTATTTGTTTAAATTTTAGTTAAATTATTTATGCATGAATGATTGAAATAATTTATTAGTTAGCGGTTTGAGGGACAGTAATATAAAAATGCATTTTTTTTTAAATTGTTCAGAAATATCAGGTAAAATTATAACCTTGAACTTAGTGAAAAATACTGCACAGGGCCGAATAACAATATGAAGCGGGTATTATATAAATTTACTAATACAATTTTTGAGAATTCGGACAACAAAAATTTGTTGGTAATAAAATTTTTCTGTTTCTCCACAAGTCATTGACTGTCTGTCTCTGTAGTTGCAAAGTTTTGCTACTAAGTTGTTTTTGCAACGTGATCGAACGTTTTTCATGTTTGAAATTTTTGTGTGAATTTATAAAATAAATTTGTTATTTAATGCTTTTTACCTCTTTTTGGTTAATCATAGTAATTATTGTTTTTATTACTAAGCTTATCATATGCCAAGTTTTGAAGAGTATGTTTTCTTTCGCGATGATTTTCCAAGCTATTTTCAAGCTTCGGCAAGCAAATGACTTACATATACATACATATCTACATACATTCAGAAAACGCTTACAAAACAGTTGTACAGGTACAATAACTCATACACATATATTTTTGAATCTGCAAAATAAAGAGACACAAACACATTTACTTACCTTTTATTCATTCAACCATCTTAAAATAACTTGGGAATACAAACTCACCTCTGTGCATAAATTAGGTGGTGGCGTTAAATAAACAAATTAACAGAAAACGTATATATAATTGCATGTACAAACGTATGTACGTGTTTAGGAGAGTATATTCACATGCATGTTAAATCAGCGGCTTAATATCGTAATGTGGCACAATGACCGCTAAGAGTTTAATGACTTCAACTTGTAGATTTTATTTTACTTTATGTGCTCTATTGTCTCTTTGGTTTTTTTTTGCATGTGTTTACCACGAGATATTAGTTACAATAGATATTTTTAGGTTACTTTGAAACATAATAATACTAATTTTTATTTTTTTAATTTTCGAACAATGGTAATTAGAGCTTTGGTAATATGTGTAGGATAAAAAGCAAATTTAACGTTTTGTTTTACATTTTATTAATATAACAAAAAATTATTGAATATTAATATAATTGGTCTCTTTTATAAAAGTTAAATAACACACGAATTCATGATTTTAGATGATTTATTAAATAGCATACCTTGTGAATCTCCTAAATGTTTAATGTTTTCACATTACAATGTTTAACGTGAAAACTGTGTGACGTTCTTTTTTCAATTACGATTTTTACTTTCACGATTTTCTTGATACATAATTTTATTCGATGGAAATCGAAATATTGGAATGAAAAATAAACTCATAATAATCAAATTATTTTAAGATTAAACAAACTGACCTCAAGCTTGACTATTTTTTCCCTTTAGATTGATTAGGATTTTAAAAGACAGAACCAAATACTCCATAATAGTTAAAATATGTATGTATACAAATTAATTTATTGCAATATGGTAGGAATGGATTCTTTTTTTCTGAAAAAGTTTTTTTCATAAATGTATATGTTAATCAGTTTAAGCAAAGATCATTATAAAGGCACTAGTTATATAGAGGATATATTGAAAAATAACGTTTAAAAACTCACTTCATAGGTACATTTTAAACTGATAAATTACAAAATCGTTTAAAAAAAGTATTTTAAAAATTTGTTTTTAAAGATTCTTTCTAAAAAGTACTTATTTGCAAAAACATAATTTTAAGAAATCTATTTTAAAAATAATTTGTAAAATGATACTAGATTTGATAAACACAGATCGATCCCTTCTCTAGAATAGTTTACCATGCTGTATGTTCCATGTATCATATTACATTTAAAATCTGCAGAAAAATCAAACAACTTATTGTTCGATTTATACTTTATTTATTGCATGTAATAAAATTAAATAAAAAATCAGACATTGAACAGCAACGAAATATTCACACGCTCTATATTCAATATTGCAAAAATTCACGAAAAATATTTACGATGACGCTAACAATATTTGCTGATCTAAAAAAAGCTTTTAGCTGATGTTAGGTTTATACACAAAGACTTTTCAATTAACTAATTGCTAAATTAATTATTCGAGTATTAAATTTAAAATCATTGTTAAGCCATTATTTTAGATTGAATATCTTTAGGCGAGTTACTGTCGATTAGTAAATTAATAACGTTTGAGGTTTTAGTCAATTAATGAAATTTAATACTCAGCTGAGCAAATGTCAATATACACAAGAATGCTTAATAATTAACAAAATGATAGTCAAATTTCTAGTTGATATTAAATTAAAGAGATAATAGGGCATATATACAATTTAATTTATTGTATGACACTAAAAGCTGAACAAATAGCCTAAATTTATATTTTCAGTTAATATTTAAAACTTTTGGCATACTTTTGTCGCAAACTATAAGATTCCATAATCGTTCAGTTTTATTAAAAAATTTAATTTAAAAATTTATAAGTTTTCTTAGAAAATAAAAGTTATTTTTGCGGTTTTATTTTTTGCGTGGAAAATAATTGAAAAATAACAGTTATTTTTTGAATTATATTTGTTGCTTAGAGATTAAAGATTATTTATTTTTACAAGGAGAACTTTTAAAGAAAAAAGTCTGTTACATTTTACTTTAACGCACACCATATTAATTTAATTTTACTTCAAATTAATTTCCTTTTAAATTTGATTATGTTCATATCAATTTTTTTTCTTATCTTTTCAGGTATGCACTTGTATAATTTATATTAAGCTTAAGTATTACACAGCGAACTGAAAAACTAGATACAAATTCTGAGAGGGTAAAAGAGCTAAAAATCTACAAACTTTGTGTATTAAAATATTTAATTAAAGATTTGTTGTGAATTAAAAATGAATTATTATCATAAAAAGTCAATGACAACGGTATTATATTAGTTAATTGTGTTTTTTTTTAATTTTTTAATAACATGCAAAAGACACTAACACCATTTGATAAACGAATATATGGCCTTTTGGCCTTTTTTTGCTATAGACAATAATATACATATATGTCGATCGATTTTGTTGAGTTTCCATTGCAAAACTTTTCAAACTTCACATATTTGATAGACTAGATTTTTTGAAAGTTTTTATGTATTTCAATGTTTAAATTCCTTAATTAAAAAAAAAAGAAGTAACACTCAGGCCATTAATGCCTATATTAACCATGTTGCTTCCTTATGGAAGAGATAAGATTAGATAAGACAGATGGTTAGTCGCTTATGGCAACACTGCAATTGCACGTTATGGTTATTTTACAAGCGTCTCTGATGTTATTTAGGCGAAATAGTTTGAAGCTATCATAGCCAACTTATAATTATGTTACTTCGGCGGCGATTTAGTGCTATGTGGTAATACCGGCGAAGGATAGCGCTGTTATATGTATTATTATAAAGAGAAATTAATAAATATCAGAAAAATTTATGTCGCCACGGCTGAGTATTGAAGTCGTGACCATTGCTGCAGTAGTCAACGTGCTAACTCACCACTTAAGCAACAGCATCCTCAAGCCCGACAAGTAATAATTTCTCAAATCAAACTTTAGATAAACAAA
The DNA here is from genome assembly GCA_949628195.1 of Phasia obesa. Lineage (NCBI taxonomy): Eukaryota > Metazoa > Arthropoda > Insecta > Diptera > Tachinidae > Phasia > Phasia obesa. The sequence continues at coordinate 35,293,533 of OX451218.1, read as the reverse complement.
TTAATTTAATTATTTAAGATTGTGACTGCCGATTGTACAACTGTTAATCCAAAATGACGCTTGTACAACTATTGATCCAAAATGAATTATCAATGTGCGCTATTTAGGCTTGGGATTTTTTTCTTTTGTCTCTTGTATGCAAGAGATTATATTTAATCGATACCTTAATCTAACCTTAATGAGTCGAAAATTAATTTTGCTGAAATAACAAACCAAGTGGTAACCTCATATTTACCCTCTCCATTTGTGGTGAAGGATATAAACAGATTTCCTAAAGTTATTAAAAACAGGAATATAATGGTTAAGAAGTGAAACATAAAAAAACAACAGTTTTCATATGCAAATCGGTCAAAAATATTAAAGTTTTAATACGTCTGTGTTCAAAAGAATCTTTAATAATAAAAAGATTTAAAAATTATATTTTAGAAAAAAAAAAAACACACACACAAATAATAATGAATGGATTTTAAAAAAATTGTCTTGTGCACTTCAAAATGCGATTTTTATTCATATAAAAACTAGTTTAAGCAAAAAAGAGAAAACAATCTTTATTATGAATTTTTATAGTTTTATATAATTTTGTCTTCCTTTTTTTTATAAAAAAAAATTTCTCCTAAGCAGTAATTTATTTTTTAATTTAAAACTTCCCCCCATTTACAGAAAGAAAAAAAGACAAGTAAACAAGCATGCATGTTTAAAACACAGTATTATTTTCTGTTGTGTCATTGAATTTTCTCAGATATACTTTTATTTAAGGTTGTACCTATTTAAGTAGTAGATAGTACATACATACATAGGTATGTATATGTATGGATAAATGTATCCATGAGTGTGTTGATGTGTGAGTATCTATCTAAGCAATTTTCCAATTATGTACAATATTGTGTTCCTTGACTTATCTTGGGTGTCTGTGCCTTGTGTACTTTCAGCAGCTTAATGGAAAATTCCCACAAAAAATCAACTAGAGAAAAAACAAACATATACTTATATACACATACTTGTTATTAGATAATATGAAATAAAAAAAAAAGTAAAAATAATTTCATTAAATTTTTTCAAAAACAGAATGAGTAAAATGTATCAAGTAAACGCTGAGAACAGGTTGACAAATTTTAAATCCACTCTACTTTGTTAAGTAAAGTATAACAATCACTTATTAATATAAATACTGAAAATAGGAGATTTGTGTATAATTATATGTTTTAATAACAATAGAGTTATTAAAAAACCGTCTAAATAACTGGTATTATTATGAACTAAAATTATAAGTTAGATTGCTATATTCCTGCTATATATAAGATAACAATGGATTTACTTATACTATATTATATGTCATATGATTTTTTAACGCTAAATAGTTTTTTAATGTATTGAACGTTACCATAGGTTTTAAATGAAAAATATTCAAAAATGAATGTACGAGTATTTAAACAAATAGGTACAAGAAATTTTGTTCATAATTATCTAAGTATATCTATACATCTATAATAGTAACTCACTTCCGTCTGTCTGTCTGTCTGCTTTTTATAGACGTTCGCATCACGTAAAAACTACTGGATGGATTTTAACAAGATTTTTTGAGGAGGTACCTAAGTATCCTGGTCCCAATATAGGATACTTTTTTCCGCAAAAATAGCTCAGAAAGTGGAGAAAACGCAGTGAAAGTACGCAGTTGAACTAACCGGATATGAATACTTTATTTATAAAAAAAAACATAAACTGATACGTAGCATATCTTAGGGCGGAAATAAAAACGACGGTATTACCAAATAGCACTAAATCGCCGGCGAAGTAAAATAATTATAAATTGGCTATGCTAGCTTCAAACTAATTCGCCTAAAGAACATCAGAAGCGCTTGAGAAGCTTTACTATCGCACTAAACATCTGTCTTCTTTACTACTATTCCTTTCCAAAGGAAGTAAAACAGTTAATGTAGGCATCAATTGCCTGAGTGCTACTTCTCTTAATAAAAAAACTAAAAACGTAAGGATCTTTGGTATGCATTGCTTTCAAAGCAAAATCGAACAAAATATTGAATGACGCTGACGAAGTGGCGGGATAGTTTTAAATAAAACTGCAGCAGTTATAGCTCTAAAAATAACTTTTACTAAAACTCTTTGATATTCTTATTTTTTTGGCAACTACTTTTTTAAATCATAATCAGGCTTCAATTATAAAAAAACTTAAATTTAGTTTTATAAGAAATATAAAGTAAACTTTTAGAAGTACTCTGATAAAAGTACATAAAATTTATTTTTACTATTTATTATATTATGCTTTTTAGATATTATCATTCATAAAGGCTTTTGATTATTTTATTGTTTTTGCATTTCATTAAATAAGCATATATATTAATATAATAACACTGTTGCCATATGCAATTATCTTTTCACTATCGCACACTTTTTTTTCTCATCTTGGCATTAAAAAATATGAACTTAAATTTAATAAAAAGTTCGTCAAGTAAATATAATTTAAATAACTACAAACAAAAACTATGTATGTGTAACTAAATTTTTTACAATAAAAGTCAAGTGATTAATTATAATAATTTTTGTTATATATAATATTTTCAATTAGTACACAATTTCAATACGTTCAAAACATACATCGCTACTTTTTTCGATACAGTTTCAGAAATTAAAATAAGTAATAAGGGATACCATAGACAAAATTTAATTTCGAAAAGTCATTTCGTATATAGAGTACGAAAGGTATTTTTATACCCTTCACCACAGTTGGAAAGGGTATATCTAAGTTTGTCATTCCGTGTGTAATTTCTACAATATTCATTTCCAACCCCATAAAGTATATATATTCTGGATCCTTACACATAGAGAAGTTGACTAAACGATGTCCGTCTGTCCGTGTTAGTGTTGTAATGTCATTTGCCAAGGCACCAGAAGACATACAACAAATTTAAACACACCAATCTGCCAGGCATAGTTTCGAAAATTTTGGTATTGCAATTCAGCAACATTGGATCATTCTTTTGGAGGCTGCGTGCCAAAAACCACGTTTTTATAATAATTTTTTTTCGGCTTTAATGATTCTCTTTTGCATTTTTTGTCAAATAAATATTAGACTGCGACAGGTAGATCGCAAGGAGTGCATACAGATATCGGGGGATCAATAACCTCCTGCAAGGGGCGAGTTTGGTTTGCTTTTAGGTTGGTAGGGGTTTTCTGCATTGATTTGTATTAGAGACCTTTATAGAATGCAATAGCCAATTACAATACCCAATTGCATTGGAGGTAACCAATGGACCCACAGGGTACCCACTGGTAAATGGGAGCAGTTAAAATGCACATGGGGGGGTCAATATGAGGAAATTTTTTTTTGTAAGGATTTATTTTTGCTTTAGTTTGACCATCCTAACTCAATATAGATTGCAGAAAAGTCCTAAATTTAACAGAAAAATTTCAATAAAAATTTTTTTTAAATTTAAAAAAAAAAAAGTTTTAAAATTTTCTTTCAAAATATTTACAAAACATTTTCAAAAAGATATTTTACAGAAAAATATCCCAAAAAAAGTTTTTTTATAAATTTTCCAAAAAATTTTCGAATAAAATTTTACAAAAAATTTTTAAAACAATATTTTTACAAACAATTGTCGAAAAATTAAAACAAAAATTTCAATATTTCTTTGAAAATAAAAATCATGACTGTAACATAACATATATTTAATACTACCCTGCAGGAAATGTCAATAGTGAATCTGTACTGACTTACTATTGACACAGTCACCAGTACTAGTGTCATTATACCCCAGACAATACTATTTACTATAGACATTTAACATGTGCATGTCATTGAAAATCCACTACTGACATTAGTACTATTGACTAGGTAGTTCTTTTGGGACCATATGTAGACATTGGAACTAGTGATTCACTAGTTTATTTTAGTAATTCTAGTCTACACTTTTGGTACTTTTCTGAAATAGATTGGACAATGAAAATGCATTATTTCTTAACTTTTGTGGGTTTATTAAAAAATAAATAAATGACTAAAAAGTACTAATTCATAACAGTTTTCTAACATAAAATCTAAAAATTTAAATTTTTCGTATGTTAATATGAACAATTCAAGACTATGATTATAAAAAATTTAAGTTAAAATTAATTATTACGAACAATTCAATAAGATTGTTAAGAGTATGATTAAAAATAATTTCAGTTAAAAAAAATTTTTAAATTAATCTTTGTTTAAAGTGTCTTCATCCATTTGTTTTCCGTTTGATTTTGCTTTGTCTCGACCTATTTGTTAAAAAGTTTCCTTTTTTGCCGCTGAAATGCTGCTCGAAGCGTTTTATCCAAAAATTCACTAAAAGATGAAATAACATCTAAATATTATGAAAAAATAAATTAAAAAATAATAAAAAATAATATTATGAAAAAATAATAATTTTCAAAATATTACAAAACTTAAAAGAAACAACAAACAATTTACCTATTAAAACTTTAAACATATTTGGATAATCAGGCAATTTTTTTTCTAATGGCTAAACTAGCTTCCAGTTCTTTGAATTTTTACTCACTTCTGCTTGGGAAAAATAAGGTTTGTAGCAACCATATATTACTTAACAATTCTGTCTAGCAAAACTTTATACTTCGCCAGAATGTTCAGTAAGGTGTTATGCCGTTTTGATGATTTGAAACACAATTTATATTGATTTTTTGAATATTTAAAATAAACATATTTTTTCTAATATCAAAATGTAGACGATTTGTTGACAATGTCGCTAAAGAGTCACCATAATAGTTGACAAAAGTGGCGACATGGGGGCAGTTGCCCCAAATTTCCTTCAGGGTAAGAATATACATATGTATGTATGTGTGTATATAGAGTAACATATTTTTTAAATACGTTCGATTTTTAAATTGATGAGATCTCTTTTTTAAAACCTAGATACATTAAACACATATACATCATCAGGATGCCGAATAAAAACTGTCAAAAATAAAATACACACGTTTATAGGTAAACGTTTTTTTTTTTGAAGCCAGTATAGCTACATTGCTACACGACCACCGTTGTGGTTGTCGTCAACTTAGGCTAATTTCTATTTTGTTCAACAAAACAAAAACTTTTGGAGGAAATATTTATAATTTTTTGAAAAAGTTATTTAATTTTATAAAAGCAAAATAAGTATTTCTACAACAATGCCAGAGTTTACGATGTATCTGTCGTCTTCAAAATCATTAAGTAGCTGACAACACGGCGACAATTGTAGCCAACGGAATTTATTTTCATTTGTCTTCTATTTCCCCAAAGCATGAATAATAAATTTTTCTTATAGGACTTAATTTAAGTAAAGAGTCAACAATATAGATAATGCTGTACATGTCTGTATAAATAAAATCACCGTCGTGAAGGGTATAGAAGATTCGGCGCGCCGAATATAGCACTTTTACTTGCTATTCTTCATTTTAAGTAAATGATAGAGAGTCTTACTGTTACAAGAAATGTGTATCGTTTACTATAACATTCAATAGATGAACTCTGACAAATGCATTCTGCATAAGATTCATCACTTGTTAATGAAAGTAAAGAACTTTACTGAATTGTTGTTTTCGCTTCAAGGAGAAGTTTTTGATGGCAGCACGATATTTTTTTTTATTTTTGTGTAGCAACAGTTGTTTCAACTAATCGATTTTTAATAAAAACTGCGTGATGGACTTTACAAAAAATATGGCAGTCATCTTTATAAATTTTAGAATAATTTTCTCATTTTGATGAATTCAAAATTTAGTTATCAAAAATAACCAAAAATTTGTTAAATATTTGGTGTCACATAAGCTAATCAAGTAACTAACTAAATTAATTTAGACGACATTTACTTTAATTTTATTTTCTACAGTCAATATCAATACAAAAGAGAGCCTTTTTCAGATATTACTTAGTTCAAATATGTATGTTGCATGTGTAACGTGAAGCAAAACGTATTAAATTAGGCCCGTAGTATAAATAATAAACAAGTATTAAATTCAATTAAATATTGCGTTGTTACAGCGATACAATTTTATGTGGCTTTTTATGATGAAGCTGCTGCTCCTACTGTTGGTGTTTATAATCATGTCTTACATGAGAGATGAAGTATCAACAGATATGATATGAAAACAGACAAACTAATAAATGAACCACGAAATGCATTGCAAGACCATGTGCAAGCACATTGCACTTTCTTATATTCCAGCCCTTGATTTCAGTTACAGCAGCAGCAGAAGAAGCTGTCGAAGAAACATTAAATTTTTTATATTTTATTAAGACTTTAAATACTTTTTTTCTTCAATGTCTCGCCTGCGGTTTCAGTCAACCATACTTTCTTTTGTCATATTTTATTTCAAATTGCATGTAGCTGCTGTTGTGTAGTCATCGGCAGCATCATGTCTGTCTTTTCAGTAGACTTTTGATTAAAACTTTTATTATAAGTAGATATGCATGTACACTCGTACATATATTTAACTTCACTTATTATTTTATATTATTTTTCTTTGGATTTATTGTTTTTACTACAAGCATATCTTGAGCAAATTTTATAGTTATGTGATTTCCTTTCTGAACATTCTTTGAATTTTCGCTAAATACAATGAACACATAACCACGTAAATTCTAAGAGTCGCTTCTTAACCTGCAACATGTACAGCGTAGTTAAGAATTGTAAGTTCAGTTCATAGTATTATTTGTAATAAACGAAAATATTGGATTTCTTAAAATATTTCAAATAAAATGTTGAAAATTTTTGAAATTTTAACTAAACTTCCTTTTTCTTTTCTCAAAGATTATAAATGGGGAATTGAACATTACCCATTGATACCTACAAGTAACTTGTGAATTTCTGTTTGTTTACACTTCTTGTTGAACTTTGTAATGCTTCTTCTAAACATTACAGTTCCTAAGTTTCTGCTTTTTGCAACTCTTTAATAAAGCTTCACATTTTCTCATACTGTGTTCCGAATAAGCAGTATTTTTTCTTTAATGTTTTTTTCTCTTTTCCTTTTAAGATGTACAAAAATATTAAAGTGAAGTTAAAATAAATTTCCAGCTCTTTATTTTAAGTCTTGTCAGTGTTTTTCTTAGTTGCTAGCTGTTGCAACTATTGTTTTTAAAGTTTTTAGCATTGAAGAGTTTTTTTTTTGTGGCATTTAATGTTGCTTTTTCACACAGTTTTGCTTTTGTCGTAATGTTTGCAAAAACCGCAAGTCATAGCGGCAATACAAACTACAAAAACAACTGTAGAAACAGCAACATAAATAGCAAAATCACAATCAAAATCTAATCATCTTGAAATTGCCACAGCGAATTCATAATGATGATCGTCAAGATTGCAGTCAACAAAGAAAAATAATTGCTGTGGCGTAGCAAGAATGAAGTGGTTTTGGTTAATTTACGAAATAGTAAATGACGGGTAGTTAATAAATATGTTGAAACCAAAAGTTTGACAAATAAAAGAGACATAATAAGTCAATGGACAAGAATATAAGGCACTCAGATACTCTGAATGTGTTGAACAAATGTAAATAAAAAATTTATCTTCAAGGCGAATTAATACTAGGTGATTGCACGGACGAATTCAGGCTTTTTCGCCTCCTTTGCAGTTGTCAAATTTCATATAGAAAAAATTTGTTCATAATTTTTTTTATATGAGTTCGACTTTTCGCTTTCATGCATATGATGACCTTTTTCGCCACTGCAATCACCTGATATAGATTCGCTTTGGATATCTTGTTATAAAAAATAAAAAGAGTCAGTTATGAAAATTTAATCAATACGCACAGTGTGTCCTTTTAACTTTTGATTTGATTGAAGTTTGGATAAGAGGATTTTTTTTGATTAGTAGATGGGACTTTAACCTTTAATTTCTACTATAAAACGTCAGTCAACTGATACGAAAAAAAGTTATGGAGGGACTGCGTTTCATGTTTAGGTGACCCTGGTGCCCCATAGGTTTACACTTTGCTGATTCATACTTAGGAGAATCTTATTGGAGACAAGATGGTTGATAGTTTGGCAATCAGGATCCTTTACGCTATCTTGGGTTTATTCTGGAGAGAACATTGTTCCTTGTGCTGAAAAAGCCAATTCCATGGTATACAACAATTTTCCTTGTATTAGAATTGTTGTTAATATTATATCGATCCATTAACACCGTTCCGTACATGTACATATGTCTAATGTAACAGCTTTGATTATTTATATAACAATTGTTCATTCTTAATTTTGCCTTTATACACACAAATACACTTGAAAAATACTTATAAAGCCGAACTTTCACTTTTTACTTCTAATTTAAATTTTGTAATTTAATATTTATTTTTTCTGGTTGTTTAACTATTAAAATTCATAAAGTTAAACATGTAACATCTTGGTTACATATTTGCTTTGTTTGTTGCCATTTTTATTTATGCTGAATATGTTGTTGGGTGCTTGGTTAGGTTTTTGGCCATGAGGTCATCTCTTTCGTGTGGTCTAAATATATTTTTTGGATTTTTTTTTCGTAGTACGTATTTTTAGTTCTATTCGGCTTTTATATAAAAATCAACACTAGCAAATTTAAGAAAAAAGAACTTCAAAGAGAAAATACTTTCTATAACTCAAAAATTATTAAACTTAAAATTACTGTAGTTGCAACGAATTACTAAATTACAAAATTTGTATGTAACTAAATGAAAATAATAATTATAAATAGGATACTGTTATATAACACTGATAACTTGGCTTTTGTTCAACAAAATTATTAAAGAGATTTTCTAAAACGACATAATGGGAGAGATGTTCTATGTAACTCTATAATTATGTTAGAATGACCACCCATGTCGTCCTAGCAATATTTTGTTCGATTTTGCTTTGAAAGTAATTCACACCAAATTTTAAGACTCTTATGTATTTGCTTTTATAAAGATACCCATGCGTGGTGAAATTCAAAAATATATATAAAATTCTAAAACTCCAAATATTATTGTAAAGCTCTGTAAAAGACAGACAGGAAATGAGTTACTCATTATTTTAAAACAGCACCATCTATTGCGCAACATTGCTTAAAATATACAAAAAGATACCTTGAAGTATGCAGTACGTTTAAATCGGTAAAAAAATAGCGTACTTTCACTGCTTTTTTCCATTTTATCTTCGAAATAAGTTACTAAGGTATATCCTCACAAAATTTTGTGAAAATCCATCCAGTAATTTTTACGTAATGCAAACACAAAAATAGAAAGACAGGCAGGACATGAGTTACTGTTTTATTATATGTATAGATATAGATATGTATTGTTACATTAAAATTAATAAATATTTTATACAATTTATACGAGTATTTGTCGTTCCTGAATATCGAGTCGGTGTTATAATATCTTGGGGGTTTCATATGGAAACCATAGTTGGTGATTGATGTGAATATACTTCTAGTGATCAGTCGATCAGTAGGCCAATATATTGGTTGCCTACATTTCATTTAATTTTTGCAATTACCTCAAATGAAACACTACTAAATTGAAGAAATAACTATGTTATGGTGAAAGATGATTGTTGATGTAAACATAATGGAAAATGTTTGGGGTTCGATCTTCAACAAAGGAAAGACAATTTCTTTGTGTGATGAAAAGACAATCGTTTTTAAACAAGGGAGAATTAAAAGTCTAAAATATCTAATAATATAATAAAACTGTGTCTAGTTGTCTATTTGTCTGTGTTCAGATCGCGTAAAAACTACTGAATGATTTTTAAAAAAATTGTTTACCTCGGTTCAATTATAGGATAACTTTTCCCACAAAAATAACTCATTTTCTCTATACAAAGTAAATATTTAAAGCATATCTGCTGCATTAAAAAACTAGGTCTTAAAATTTGCCGTGGAATAATTTTAAAACAAAAGAATATTCGAACAAAAGATTATAATTGTGAAAAGCTTCTTGCTTTTCAAGATTTCAATAAAGTTTTAAAATTTGTATATTTTGTTATTGAATGTTACTTATAAGTGTGATGTAGAAAGCAAAAAGGACCCTTATGTCGAAAATTTTGAAAATAGAGTTATTATTACAACGTAGTAGAGCACAAAATTCTAAACATTTTGACATCAAAAATATTGTGATACAATATCATTTGACAGAGGTATGGCAAGTTGTTGTATAAACATTCGGAAACTGGGTTTTTGAGAAAAACACATTTAAAAGTTCAATTTGTTACAAAATTTTTTAATTTTCATATTTAAGAGCTCGCAAACACTTATTATTTTTTTAACTCCTTAGAAAAAGAAAAATATAAAGTATAGTAACCTTACCTAGTTGATTAATATTGAATAAATATTAAACATCAAATTTTGCTTGTAGTGACAATTTTAGTTTACCGGTATAAGGACCATTTTCGCTTTCCTCATCATTTACCAATTTTCAATAGACCTATTTTCTATGTGTATTAATAACACCTTATGAGAATATTTCAAAGAAAATATTTTACCTAAAAAATAAATTAAAATAAATCAACTACGTCATGACTAAAAAAACACACACAAAATTAATTATGTCACAAACTGTATTTATACCATAAATATAATTTAATTTTTCATGAGGGTCATTTGCTCAATAAACCGCATAATAAGAGATAATTTGTTTGCAAATTTATCTTTAAGCACTTTAAGCTAAATAAGAACAAATACCACAGTTTGCCAGAGTTAAACTGCTGCTTAAACCATAATTTCTTTTGTTTTCTATATATGTATTTGTTTTGTTAGTGAATTGTTAAATCTTTTGTTTTTTGCATATGACAAATCTAGTAAAAGTCAAACAATAAAAAAATGGCAACATCTGATGATGGCGCTATAGATGTTGTTTGGCGTACATAACAAAACATAAAGAGTTAAAAAAAATATGTATATATTTATATACATAAATAAACTTCAAAAAATATCAAGATGGTTTTGAAATAGATGATAGGAATGCTAAAGATATCGCAGAGTATAGGATAGGAAAATAAAAAAATATTGATACATTAAGTAGTATGTGGTTATCAAAAGCAAAAGAAATTTACACTTGGGATTTTTGTATCGAAGATTATTTACTCAAACCATTTATTAAATACTCGTAAATAACATATGAAAGGAAACAGAGACTGAAACCAAAATGACTAAGAAATTGAACAGTGTGTCCTTAAACTAAATTTTATAATAAAACTTAGGCTAAATATATTATTAAAGAAATAGATTAATTTAAACATTTTTTGAATAAACAAAATAAAAAAAAACTTATCCCTAATGAGGCTGGAAACGACCAGAGAAACTTTGCATAAATATTTACATTTATCGATATTAAAAAGCAAAAATTGATTATTTTTTCATGACTATTTAAATCTTCTAATTTTCGTAGACAAAACTTAATTCTTCCTCTACTAGGTCTTGCTTCTCGATCAAGTTTTGTAAAGTAAAATTCATTTATTTATGTGTAAACATATGTATTTAATATGTAAATTATTTCTTATAAATGCAGTTTTATTATATTTCTTTTTTTAATAATCCTTCCTTTCAACAAGGATTTTATAATTTTTCTTTATTGTTTCCTCTTTCTAGCGAGGAAAAGTTCATTATTATTGATAAATTGATAATGACAAAGGAATACAAAAAGTTTTTTCTTTAGTGATTAGTTACAGTATTTATTTTTCAATAACAAAATAAATCACAAACAGACGGACTTGCTTAGAAAATAATAGATAAAGCAAAAAATGTAAATTTTAATAATTTCTCTATGGTTGCATGACAAACAAGAAATTACTCCTTGTAGCAAATCTAGGCAGAGTTAGTTTTTTATTAGTCATATTTTTGTTAGTTGCTACACAACTATGAGATGTACAAAGGTAGTTTGATAATTCTCAGACATTTTGGATAAAATATGTTTTTTCTCTTCTTAAAGTTCAATAAATGTATTCCAGCGTGTTTCCAGTTTTCCCCTTCCAAACTGGCGATTTTTTCAATGACGACTTCTTCATTTGACTCAAATCTCTTACAACGCTCCTAATCTCGAGGATTTATCTGGATAGTATGCTGCAACGGTAGCAGGTTATAGCTGAATTTTTGCCTATTTTTTTTTTTCATATCCAAATATTCATGCATGCGGTTGAGATGCTATACAACCTCAGCTACCACATTTTCATTATTCAATCATAAAATATCGTTCCATGGGTTTTTTTCGACGTATGTATGTATTTGCTCAAATCAGAGGAATGTTTCAAAAGTAAGAAATGCACATAAAAGCTTTTATTCATAAATTTCTTTTTTGACAAGCCAAACAAATTCACCAAGTCAAACGATGCGATAGACCAAAAAACATTTCCAACATTGAAGAGCAAACTGAATAAATCTAAAATGTATATTGAAATATAAAAAAAGGGAAGGCTCTAAGCATATCCATTCAATCAAATGGATTCTTGTCATATTTTCTTGCAGTTACATAAAATAAACAACAACAACAATCTACATGTAGAACACACAAGTAATCACATATATAAATTGCATCGACAAATCGGAAATTTGAGTTTGTACCATAAAAGGTACATGCGGAGAATGTTTTTCAATACATCTTATATTTGAAACATAAATATTATTATGCAGTGATTGGCAATACTTTAATATTCACCACCTTATGTAAAACCAACCTTCAATAAATCTGTGGCATTAAGGAATAAGTGCTTAAGTCGACTTAAGCAAAATTTAAGTTAGTGGCACCTTTGGAATCTCCGTACTCCAAAGTACCAAAGTTTCAACTATTTTGTACCATTTTTGAGGAAGTTATAGCGAAATTTAATTCAGCTTATCTTTTTTCAATGTCTAAACGCATTGGGAAAAAAGCTTAAGAAACTACAAGCTATTTTTCCAAATCAAAAAATCTTTTTTTCACAACTTATTAATTGCAACGCCTGCGTACTTTTCGTAGATCTAAAATAATTTCCAAAACATACATCTGACTCCCATGTGTGAAGTTTAAAGATCAGCTATTTTTAAAAAAAAATAATTTTTAAATTTAAAATTGCTTTCCTACAAAACTTAAAAATCAGACTTAAGCACTTTTTCCGTTTTGCCACAGAAATTATAAAATAGATATACAAAACTTTTAAACATAATTTTCAAAATTGCTTGTTACACTCTAGAGTACCAAAAATAACCTTATCGCGATCACGATCTAACGAAGGCTATACAGTCAAGAGTTTGGTAACGATATAGGGCTGCTTTTTTTTACAATTTTCTTCCAAAAAAACTTATTTTGAGTCTTGACTTCTTTCCAGTCTTCAGGTTCAATTTTTGGTTCACAGTTTAATCTTATTAACAAAAGAACCCATTCACAGTAGAGTTAGAAGGTTAAAATTTTCTTCGTATTACTTTACACAAATCTACATGAGTGAGATAAATACGATAAGTTCGTGTCTGTGTATATAAAGAGCGATGTTTTTTTCAATGCAAAGCACAATTTTCAATTCCATTTATTATCTTGATTCTGGATTTTCAATAAAATTCTGTTTTTCTTTCATTTGTGCTCTTCTTTCTCTACATTTTTAGTATACTTCTAATCAAGTTAGGACTTTCTAGTTTTCACCACGTGAAAGAGCGTCTCAAAAACTATCGAAACCAAAAAAAAGTTGAAAAATTTCACATATATCTTTTTAGTGCCCTTTACCAGAATCCTTTGTCGCAACCTTGTTATTTTGTAAACGGTTTGATTTTATTGTACAGTGTTGCTAATATTAGCGAACCTTTTTTTATTACTAAAGAAGAATTTTTTGTTCATAATATATGAAAACAAATACGCAGTAATCACGTATACTATACTAACACATTAAAAGTATATATATTTTGTTGTCTATAACAGTTCAAAAGATTTGGCTATATACATACATCAAATAACATCACCTATTGGGACACTACTTAATTGAAAATTATAAATTAAATACTTGTTGTAATAGAGAACTTATCAATACATATAACGATTGAAATTACATCAACAATGAATTAATTCCTAGTTTTAAATATTTATACTTTATATCTTTAATATTTCGTTTACTTTTTAGTGGTTTTTGTTTTTAATATTTGGTTTAGTTTTTAAAATTGTGAAGTTTTCTACAAAATGGGACCGATCTACTAGCATAACCTTTCTAATAAAGACAAAATGTTCAAAATCAGTTCATAAATGACTGAGTTCTGCGGACACAAATATCAAAAAATCTGGAGTGGTTACACTCAACTTTACCATACCCAATGGAAACAGTAAACTACCTCTTAACTCTTTCCGTTTATACCCAAAATATATACAGCTCTTTATCTCCATATAACAAAGGCACATACTGTATTTTATTTTAATATGTCATACGGTATGACCTGTAGAGCGTTCACAAAATTTGGTGGTAAGGAAACTACCCCTTGCCCGCTCACAAATTTGCCAAAAAACCATAAAGCTTTTCATCCTCATATACCAGAGGCCCATGCTAAATTTCATTTTAAAATGTCGAACGGTATGACCCACCCACCCACAGAGAACATCGCGAAAACATGGATTCAGGAGACCTCAAAACGTATAAATCCGTCGTAATTCCAACTTCGATTTTTTTCATGATTACTATACTTTACCTTATAATACGTATTGTAAAGTAAAAAAACCAACGGCAATAGTTTCGTAGTCATTAATGTAAACACAACTGTTTTCCGTTTGGATTATTATTATTTATTGAAAATAAGGTTTTTATGATTATATCATAAAATAATTATTTAATAAATTTTAAAGGAATTATGTTTTAAAATAAAAATATTATATAATACAATGCCGAATATACATAATTTTTAATTTAAAATTTTTTTAATAAAAACTCATTTTTTGTACTGGCCTGGTATTAATACATATTTATCTCTTACATATTTTCCGTTACTTGGCGAATTTTATTTGGTTTCTTTGTGTTTTGAGCTCATGATTTTTCAATAAAGCTGTCAATATTTACATAGTATTTGAGTAAACAAACTTTATTTTTTTAGGAATTGTCCCCGAAATACATTTATTTGTTCCGATTTCCCGGGAAATGAAAAAGTGCTGGAAATCCCAAGACGTAGTTGCTACTCATAATTAATAACGCTTGACATACGTTTCACATTTCTTTCTTCTTTGTGTGCGTCGTGACAATATTTTGTTCGATTTTGACAGTAACTAATTTATATTTTTTCATTATTTTAAAACAGCGCCATCTGTTGTGCAACCGTGCTTAAAATATCCCGCTTTCAAAAATATAATATGACTTAAAGTTTGTAGTACCTTTAAATCGAAAAAAATCTGCGTACTTTTACTGCGTTTTTTCACTTTATCTTGGTAATAAGATAACTTTGTTAAAATCCATCCAGTAGTTTTTACTTGTTGCGAACATAGACAGAAAGACAGACCGGAAATAACTAACTGTTTTATTATAGGTATAGATTTTTGAGTTGTGAAATATTAACTTAACGATCGTGGCACCGGTAGAAATATTTGTATCAATGCAGAAGAGGGGATCGCAAAAAACTCCGAAGGTAACGAATTTGTACTAATTACCAAAAAAAATTTCTATAATTATCATGTATTAACTAAAAATTATACAAGGTTAACCATTTGGCGGTTTCAAAAGTAAACGTAAATAAAACACATATAAAATATTTTTTTTGATGATATTTCTTTTTTATTATAAAGTTTGAACGTTGACATTATGTGCGAAACACTACATCATTCAAATGACCACCACGCGAAGTGTTGCAAGCATTGATTTTTTTGAGGTAATTTTCGACCACTTTTTGACACATATTGGGCGGTATATCAGCCATAACTTGACGAATGTTGGTTTTTAAGAGAGTTCGAGAGTTAAAGGTTTATCTACATAAACCAGGTCTTTCGCATAGCCCAACAAAAAAAAATATAATGGTGTCAAATCGCATGATCTTGGTGGCCAGTTGATATCGACACGACGAAAAATTACGCGGCCAGGAAATGTCTCTTGCAATAAAGCCATATTCTCTCAACTTGTGTGGCATGTGGCACCATCTTGTTAAAACGACATATTCTCCAAGTCGTATTCTTCAATAGCAGGCAAAAAAAGTCGGTTATCATATGACCATAACGCTCCGAATCGACGGTAACAGTCGTTCCATCGTCGTATTCGAAGAATTAAGGTCCAATCACATCTTCGGACCGAAGAGCGAACCAAACAGTGACTTTTTGTGGAAATAAAGGCCTTTCTTCAATTACTTGAGGATTCTCAGAACCCCAAATACGACAATTTTGTTTATTAACCTACCCACCGAGTGAGAAATGTGCTTTATCGCTGAAGAAAAGTTTGTTCGAAAAATCGCCATCCACCGCCTATTGTTCAAGCATCCATTCCACCATATCTACGACGTTGTAAATGGTCAGCTGGTTTCAGTTGTTGTGTGAGCTGGATATTATGTGGATGTAGGTGTAGATCCAAATGCAAAATACGCCATAATATGCCTTAAGGCAGTTCTAATTCCTGAGAACGACGAGGATTCGACACATTCGGGTCTTCGGCAACACTTTCACTTACAGCAGCGATATTTTCAGCGGAACGAGCGAAACGATGATTAACAGGCCTTACAATATCTCTCTCTCTCTCTCTCAAATTTCTTAACAATTTTGCCAATTGCTTGCGCAGTTGGACGATTATGTAAACCATAATCTCCTCTTTAAGCACGATATGTGGCTGTGCTGGAATAACCATTTTTGCAATAGGTTTTAATAATTTTCATGCGTTGTGTAATAGTTAAGCGATCCATTTTCGTCAATGTCAGACTTTTACTTGAAAAGAAAAAAATTTGTTTAACAACTTAGTTTGACAGATGTCGAAATCCAACCCTATACTTTTGAAACCAGGAAATGGATAACCCTTTAGTATAACGTAAATTGAGGGACCGTAAAACAGAGCGGATGCCTATGCTGTTGTTATGCCTGTAAGAGATTTTGTTGGTCTTAAGCCGTATTTTCGCATTTATGGAGCGTTCTTCAACTGCATTGCAATGAAAGCATGGACATATCCCTCTATCATGTACAACCGCTAGAGAGTATTGCAATAACTGGTTCAATAAAGTCAACTCTATAGGCCAGAGTGTTGGGCTTAAAAGTTTTTAAGTGTATGTTTGCATAATCGCCAAAGGTTGTTATCTCAAATTGATAGATACCTGTTCTATGCGGTTAAATTAAAAAAAAATATTTTTTATTTATGTTTTAATTGAAAAATGTTTTGATTTCATTTTAGAAAGCATTTTTAAATTTATTTTAATAAAGCCTATATACTTTAAATGAGAAAATGAGAAAGATAAGGGTATTACCTTTATCTATAACGGGTCTTGATCTGAAGCTGTTTAAGTCGAGGTATGTACTTCTTTGTACTAGATGCTTTATTAAAATTCAAGTTAAGACATTCAGGAAATACTTCTTTGCGTTTAACAATACTTATAACAATTTCTAATCCTAGGATTTGTGAGAAAAAAGTATATTGTAGCAGGGAATACTGAGATTATATGTGTATAGGAAAATTGAAACTACCAGCTGAATACTTTCTTAGCAATTTTTTATAATTAAAAATTAAATTAATTAAATCTTATTTGGTATTCTTTTTTTAATTATGCGTTTACTCTCTTTTTTATCATCTCTTGTGCAATTTTCTTAAAAAGTCTAAATAAACCAAATGGAAATAAAAATTTTTAGCAGGAGGTTTACTTCTTCTCTGCCAGGTTAGTTTTGTTTATTCAAATATGCTTTTATCCTTGTTAAAACATCTATTACCACAAAAGGAAAACATATTTTCGTTAGTTTGTTGTTTGTTCAATTTTTTAGTATATTTTATTGAATAAAAACTAGTAGATAGTCTTGTGGCTTTTGGGTATTTCTAAGAATATTAAAACGTATTCGTATAAACATCTGTTTATTTATTAGAATAAAACTATTTTATTATTGGAATAAAACTCTTTTAACAGTTTAAAGCTCTCAGCAATAAAAAATTTTGCTACGTATGAGGAATGTTTAATTTGCTGAAAATGAAATGAATTTTTAAATATGAGTGTAAAAGCTCTTTTAAAAAAATGTTATATGAATTTGGGGTTAAAAAAATTTAAATGTATGGGTCACTTTATTGAGGCATAAAAAACCAAGCAATTATTTATGCCTCAATAAAGTTTGTAGAGTTTTTTTACAGTCAATTTTACCTTTTTTATATAGAAACCTGTATGCATAATTAAACAAAACTGAAATGAAAGTAAATATAAAAGGGCATATTTTTATGAGTAATAACACACAACTTCAATAAAAACTTGGTTGTTAAGTGCTCTCGTACTTTTATAAACATGTGCTTTATTAAAGAAGATGAATAGAAACTAATAAGGTTAAATAATAGAAACAACGCTGGCTTATGATTGCAAACTAATGTTTGGAAATAATAATTACAAGCTTTACCCCATTTTTTGCTGCACCGGTTTTCAGTTGACCAAATTGAATAAGATTTTATGTGTATAAGTTTTGATTAGCTAATCTTATACTTAATTTAATCCAATATTAATTGAAGTTGATGTTTTTAGGTGTTAGTTTAATCCTTGCAGTATTACCATACTAAACAACAAAAATGGAAAAATTGTTTATAAATGTCATCATTTTATCAAAATAATACAGTCTTGTCTTATTCGCATACACCTGCAACATAAAAATCCCACAAGAAAATGTCTAATGAGGTCAAATCTCACGATCTCGTATCTAGTCCACTTTATCACAAGGGATGACCATGTACTCAATGTGGCAAGATCTGTGTGACACGTATAGCTCTTCCAATTCAGGTCAAAGGAAGTTGGTGCATCACCCACAAACACCGCTCGCCGTTGGTGCGACGGTAGGCTTACGTCGTTCTCATTTAGCTAGTGCAAAATCCACACAAAATAGAGACTTTTCGGGTCGCGTTGCACGTTCTTGTATCGAATGTGCTCTAAACAAACCAAATTTCGTTGGTAATATTAATAAAAAAAAACCTTAACGAAAAAATAGTTGAATTAACTTAATTTTTATTTAAATCTATATACGATTCATTCATATTAAATAATTTTATTTAAATCAACAGATTTTCTGTTAAAAACATATTTATATTTTTTGTTAAAAACATATTTCAATAAAACCTGGTAATTAAAAAAAAATTATAAAAAGCTAAAAAAAATCTGTTAAATTAAGCTAAAATTAACAGAAAAGCAACAAATAAAATTAGTTAAATGTATATCTCTATAATTCTTGCAAAAAAAAAAACCGACTACAAAACAAATATATGTGCATCAATTCTAACCTAAAATTTAAAGAAAGTAATCTGTAAGAAATAGTACTCAAATCAAATACTTTTATATTTGTTGATCTAACGGACATAGTAATATACGTTCTGTACATTCAAATGTCTATCCATAACGGTTAAGCAGATAAAGCCATATACGAAATATTACGTCAGATATGAGGACACCCTTTATTTTTTACACTTATTATTACTTACACAGTAATAAAAAGTAACGGTTCCAAAGATATGGCCATATAGCTTAAACAATATCACCTAGGAGACACCCTTTAATGTACAATTTTAAATTAAACACTTATTTTAAAGGACAGATTCTTTGTACATCAACTATTGAGATACCCTTTAAAATTGTAAATATTTATAAATGTTATTATACGGGACATAGTAGTGGAGATTCTGTCTAATTTTCAAGTGTTTGTCTGTAATGGTTCAAAAGATAGGACTATATAGGTAAAATTATATCAATTATGGGGACACCCTTTAGTTTCCAAATTTAAATTATATACTTGATGTTATAAAGGACTTAGATATACAGGTTCTTTGTAATTTTAAACCGTCTCTATATTACGGTTCAAAAGTTTTGCAATATACATCAAATTACATCAACTATTGTGACACCCTTTAACTTCTAATTATAAATATTTAATTTCTGATTATAAATATTGGACATTCTGTCCAATTTTCAAGTGATTGTCTACAATGGCTCAAATGGTTCATATATTTAAATTGACATCACATATGGGAACCCTTTAATTTTTAAGTTTATTTTTTTTTATTAATTTCTGTTATTGGCAGCTATAGTAATAAGCAGTTTTTTAAAATTTTAAAAGGGTGCCCTCTACGGTTCATAATGCACGTAAAAAACAATTTTTAAAATCGGTTCAGAAATGACTGAGTTCTGCGGGCACAAACATAAAAAAAAGCAACATTCAGACGAATTGATAACCTCCTTCTTTTTTTGAAGGCGGTTAAAAAGCAGGTAATGTGAATAATTTATCCGTTGATTTGACTAATTTTTCCTTTATCTTTACTTTTTTATTTTCTTTTTATTTTAAAGTCATGTAACAAAAAATTTCGTAAAATTTAAAATAAATTTATTTTAGTACAATTGAATAAAATTTGAAGAAATTTCGTTAAATTTGATTTATTGACTTCAAAAAAATTATTCTAGAATTAAAAAAATTTTCAATTTTTCGTAAAACGTTAGTAGAATTTACTAAATTCTCTAAGCCACTTTAGCGTATTAAGGTATATTTTTGGTTCCGTGTGGATTTGATATGGGTCTCATCTCCGCAGTTTATTCAGGAAACACTTCTTTTCGGGTAAAATCAATCATAAAGATACATTATTGACTACTTATATAAGCATTTCTTGATGGTATTTTGGAATTTCTAAGTGAAAACTGGATAGCAGCAGGGAATACTCAGATTGTATGTATAGAGAAATAATAATAGCTGAATGTTTTCTTAGCAATTTTTATAATTTTTTATCATCTCCTGTGCAATATTCTTAAAAAATGTAAATAAACCAAAGGGAAATAAATTTTTTAAGCACGAGTATTACTTCTCTGCGAAGGTAGATTTATTTATTCAAATATGTTTTTATCCTTGTTAAAATATCTATTACCACAAAAGAAAAGGAAAATATAGTTTCTATCGCCGAATGTTGGTTTTCGATAAAAATTAGTGTCAGTTTGCCAATTTGTTGATAACACACAATTTTATAGTTTGCACGTTATGTGTATTATTGAACATTATATCCTTCCATGGTGATTTGGCAAAACATACTGAATAAGAGGCGTTTTTCGAAAATGGTGAATAGATGTAAATTTTTTTAAGAGTCAAAAGTGAGAATTGAATGTTCATATTTACAAATATATTTGCTTTTTTTACTTTATAACAAATTAGTTTGATGTCCTATATATAATTATTACTTAAAATCTCATTGTAAATAACTTATGCCAGGAAAAAACTAAACTGTTCCTATAATAAAAAAACTGGAGTGGCCTACACTCAACTTTACCATACCCAATGGAAACAGATATTTTTATGGATATATTACATAAATAATAAAAGTTCAAAATATATTCGAATCGAAAAATTGATTATTTTTGGTATGGGGTGTTAAGTAAACTACCTCTTGCCCCTTCCCGATTATGACCAAAATTTATACAGCTCTTCATCTCCATAAACCAAAGGCACGTACTGAATTTCATTTCGATATGTCATACGGTATGACTTATAGAGCGTTTACACAATTTGGGAGTAAGTAAACTACCCCTTTCTCCTTCCCGATTATGCCCAAAATTTACACAACTCTTCATCTCCATATACCAAAGACACGTACTAAATGTTTTAATATGTCATACGGTATGACCAGTAGAGCGTTCACAAAATTTGGTGGTAAGAAAACTGCCCCTTGCCCTCTCCCGAATATGCCCAAAAACTATACAGCTCTTCATCTCCATTTACCAAAGGCACATACTAAATTTCATTTTGTTACGTCAAACGGTATGACCTGTACAAAGTCCACAAAAATAGTGGCATCATCAGACATCATCGCGAAAATAGTCAAAATGGATTCAAAGGACCTCAAAACGTATAAATCCGTCAAAATCCCGACCTGGAATTTTTTCATGATTACTATACTTTACCTAATACTACGTATGGTAAAGTAAAAAGATGGAGACACAAAGAATTAATTAAAAGGGCAGGCTAAATAAATTTTATTTGTCTGGTATAAATAGTAAAATTGCTGGTGCTTCTAATCGCTGATAGGCATAAAATTTTAAATAACATTTCAGTGGACATTTTTTAATCCTCTTTTTAATATCTGTGGGTCATTAGCTTTTCTTATTTTTTTAAATGATTTTAAAGACAATTGCAAAATTTTATACTTTTTGGTTAGAATTTTAATTTTGTCTTTTATTTACGTTTTTTGTTTTGAAAGAAAAAAAGATGGTCAGTATTGCACAATTGCATGTAGGAATGTATTTATATTGAAACGATGGTATATCGCTGGTCATCTTAGTAGTTTTTCCTAATGTGTTAAAATTAGTTTACATTTACATTTACTAATCTGGTGGCTTGAGCAAAAATTTGTAAAATGTTTGGTATAGTTATCTATATTTTCATATAAATTTGTAATTAAAATTTCCTTAAAATTCTCTTAAAAATTGCGCATGTTTTAGGGTTTATGCTTTAACCAGTGTGCTTACTTCCTTTTAAGGTTGCTCAAAATGGCCCCTTGGTATGTTATTCTCTATTATTGGGTTTCATTTTTTGAAGCAGCAGATTCAAAGCTTAGTCATCGAAACTAAGCCACATCTTTGAAAAAGAAATCCTTAGATAATATTTATTTGATTTTTATGCAAATTCAAAATAATTCACCTCGATTTGGTTTTCATAAGTTCTTTTACATTAAGATTAGTTTCAATTATGTGTTTGGTTCTAATTGTTTAGTTTTACAAATAGATATTATTTTTGTTTTAAAATAAAATTCTTTTGAAGGCATTTAAAGTCGATACAAATAAAAATCCAATGTAAATAATTTTCCTGCAATACTTTGGCAAACCAAATAATACAAATTCTACACACAACAGCAAAAATGTGCCAACTAACAAATAAATTGCCAAAGTAAACTTACATAGAAAAAAATTTAAGCACAAGGAAATAAAATGAAATACAAAAATTGTAATAAAAAAGAATAAAAAAAGAAAGGAATCAAAGTTATGCATACAGGACTAAATATTATAGCAAAGTGTTAAAGCAAAATAATATTAAAGATATTTAGTAAATAAAACTTAATGTGAATTGGTAATTGTGCCACAAAAAGGAAGACTCTCTAAAATAATAGATTCTTTTTTTTAACCGATCATACGAATAAACGTTTTAACAATAGTATAACAACTTTAAACAGATATCAACTTTTAATTGATTAATCTTTGAAAAAGATGTATCGCCTATGCTCCATATTTGAAGTTTAATTTTTAAAATTATGTCGCAAAACTAAAATTTAAAAATTTCATAAACTGTTTCCACCGAAATATTTTAAATAAACTTTCTAAAATAAATATATTACAGTATGATACATGCAACAAATGTGACATTAGCTACAAATTGTATAACAAAAACACACACTCTATAAAATCCTACCAACTGAACGATACAGCTCGACGGATGGCACATTTTTTACACGACAAGGATAACAAAGGATAGTATAAATTTTAAACAAAATGTTATAAATTTAAATATCTACAAAATAAAACATATCTTTTGTAAGGAATACTTGATAAGGAAATACTTGATAAGAAAAAAGAGAATGAAGAAAAAAAAATCAAATAAAAAATTCAAGGAAACAAAAACAAGGAATTCAACTATATGTAACATGTTTATACAAACGTAGAACACTTTAATCCCTTTATTGGTTTGCAAGAAAAAGGTGCTTAAAATAAAATACAACACGCTTTTATTTATATATTTTGCATTAAGTTTTACAGAGAAAAGAGATTCGTTGTGGCGAAATACTACCCAGTATAATTTATTGGTTCTAAATACTATTGCACACATTTGGACCTCTGACCAACTTTGATTATATTAGAAATACCTCTTCAGAGTTCAGTGATGCAACCAAGAACTGAATACTACACTGAACCGAAAATGTATCTACAAACTGTAAAGTGGAATGCAGATTTAAAGAAAAATTTATTTTTATTCAGCTAACGAACATTTTAGTCAAATTTACAGACGCTTTTCGTAAAAAAAAATACTTTATAAAATTGGGATCAAGAATACTCAAGCCCTTGATTATCCTTTCCACATTACCGAAAATTAAATTGTGCAATAAATTGTTACTGGAATTATACATTTATCAACTGATCAAAGATAATTTCCTCGTGTTAGAGCGGTAAAGTCTAATCGATTTAATCCACGATTGATTTTATAGGCAATTTCCTAAGAATCATATCATCGGTTAAATTTTGAACGACTCGGATAATTTGTTAAACATGGAAAGTATTCGTAGTTCGCCAAAAACTAGCTGGAAAACCAAATAAATTTAATTTAATTTATTCTATAAAATTCCGCTGATGCTTGACTATAATAAAGGGTTTGGGAGGAGTAAGAACGATTGGCTAATTAGATAATGTTAGTAACTGACACTACCGAATTATAAAAAAAAAAATACAAAAAATCTGGAAGGACGTTATAGTGATCTATGAAATACATTTTTTAGGAACAATATAATAAAATAGTGAAAAAATTAAATTTTACCCAATTAAAAGCAATTTGTTTGATCCTAGATAAATAAATCGTTTAAAATATATTGCATAAAATGTGCTATTAAACAGTATTTTTTTAAATTTTTCTTAAAATATTTATATCTTACATACAATGAAATTTATAGTCAAGCTTAAGTTCGTTTTTATTCTCTCTTAGAAAGAATTAATTAAATTACAAATTAGGTGATAATATTAAACAAAACACTACCCTAAGTAGATGGATATAAGAGTGCTGATGACGGACGTGGCTGTCTAGATAATGTGCATCTGCTCCTGCTGGTGTCTAAAAATTAAATTTTCCCAATTTTTCTTTAATATTATCACCTAATTTGTAATTTTATTTATTAATTCTTTCTTAGAGAGAATAAACACGAACTTAAGCTTGACTATAAATTTCATTGTATGTAATACATAAATAGTTCGACTAATAATAATTAAAATAATAATAATTAAAATAAATTTTCATAATATTTATATCTTGTTAAAAATAAATCACCTAACTTAAGTGCATCTAATAAAGAAAAAAATACATTTTTTAAACAACAAATTCACAGAAGAACACTTTTAACTTCCCAAGTAATAAAGCACCTGCTAGAAACTTATTAGCCTTATTCAAGATATAAAAACGGAGAACAAAAAAGTCAATCTGAAAAAAATTAAATACAGAAAAATGTTAGGAAAAGTTTAAGAATATTAAAAAACAAGAAATTTTTGTATTTTAACAAAAGCCCAGACACATTATATCTAACCACTAAATAAACTATGCGGTAGAGTATTTGGATTATTACGAAAGTAACAGCATTTCAATTACAACAGCAATTTAAAAAACTGCAATTATACTAAAATAAATTAGTCAAGTGCGAGTTAGACTCACACACTTAGGGTACTATTGTTGTTAATTTTTTCATGTTTTATGAATCACCCTTTAATGTTAAAATTGAAGACATAATTGCATCACTGTTGGAACACCCTTTAAAATTTACCAATTTTTGTTATAGCGGCCATGGTAATACACTATCTATAGAAATATACATGCGCCTACGTATTTCGGTTCAAAAAATAAGGTAATATACGTGAAAAACATGTCACTGATAGAACACCCTTTAGATATTAGTAATTGTTACAGCGGCCGAAGTACAACATCTACTGTAAACTTTAAAGAGTCTACCTATAACGATTCAAAAAATAAGGCTATTTACGTACAAATCATGTCTCTGCCGGAACACCCTTTAATTTTGTTATTTGCTATGGCGGCTATGGCAATTCTCTTTGTATGAATATATCAAGAGTCATCCTATTACTATTAAAAAAACAAGTTACTATAAGTGAAAACATGTCACTGCCAGAACACCCTTTAATTTTTAGTAATTCTCATAACGGCCATGGCAACACATCTTCTATACAAACTGGAAGAATCTACTTATTACGGTTCGAAAAACCCTTTAAATTTTTATTGTTTTTATAGGGGTCATAGTAATACACCACTTGTGAAAAATTCAAGAGACTACCTATTATGGTTAAAAAATTAGTCAATATGCATGCAAATCCCGTCACTGTCGGCACACCCTTTAATTTTTACTATTTGTTATAGTGGCCATAGTAATACACATCCTATAAAAACTTCAAAAGTCTACCGATTATCGTTCAAAACCTATGCCATATACATACAAATCACGTCACTAAGGGAACACCCTTTAATTTTTAGGTTTAATATGTATACTTGCTTAAAACGCGAACATAGTTTAAATCACTGCAAATTTTAAGTGGTTGCTTCCTATAGTTCAAGAAATAAAGATATAAAGGCAAATAACACGTCACTTTCGGAACACCTTATAAGTTTTAGTATTTGTTGCTATAGTGGCCACAGTTATACGCCTTCTGTGAAACTTTCAAGAGTCTACCTATTATGCAAATCACACCACTATCGGAGCACCCTTTAATTTTTAGGTTTATTTTTTTAGACTTGTTTATAAAGCGAACAAAGTTTTAATTACTGTTTGTAAATTTTTAGTGTTGCCTCCTACAGTTCAATATATAAACACATATTCATGAATAATACCTCTACATCGGAACACCCTATAAGTTTAAATTTTTGTTGCTATAGCGGCCACAGCTATACACCTTCTGTGAAAATTTCAAGAGTCTACCTAATATGGTTCAAAACTTAGGCATTATACATGCAAATCACACCACTATCGGAACACCCTTTAATTTTTAAGTTTATTTTTTAGACTTGTTTATATAGCGTACTAAGTTTTAATTTCTGCTGGCATATTTTTAGTGTATTCTTCCTACAGTTGAAGAAAAAATCACATATTCGTAAATAACACCTCTCTATCGGAACACTCTATAAGATTTAGTATTTCCTACTATACCGGTCACAGCTATACACCTTCTGTGAAAATTTCAAGCATCTACCTATTATGGTTCAAAACTTAGGACTTATACATGAAAATCACACCACTATCGGAACACCCTTTAATTTTTAGTTTATAGTTGTTTATATAGTGAACTAAGTTTTTATTACTGTTTGTAAAATTCATGTGTATCCCACCTACAGTTCACAAAATATGCACATATTTGTGAATAACATCTCTCTTTCGGAACACCCTATAAGTTTTAGTATTTGTTGCTATAGCGGCAACACCTATTCATCATCTGAGAAAATTTCAAGAGTCTTCCTATTACGGTTCCAGAGATAAAAGGCGCTGACAGACGGACAGACATTGTAGTGAAAACAATAGGGTTACATTTTTACACTTTGTGTACCGAACCCTAAAAATAAGAAACAAAGAAATAATGCAGAAGAGTGTAGTTCATTTTATTTCAGCTGGGTATAAAATAAACAAGTTAGTGTAAATTTTCTAAAAGTCAAAAAATAAATACAAATAAAATGAAACAATAATAAAAACTCTTTAACTTAAACAAAATCATATTCTTTTCTTTTGATCTTCTCCTCTACAAACAATGGCATTTAAAACCAGTTTCTTCTCGTTTAACGCAATAATAAATAACAAGGACAACAAGAGTTGAATACAATTTTCTACTTGGTTTAAATAGAAATAAGCAATTTATCAATTTTTAATTTCGCACAAATTTTCTATTCTTATTCTGTATATTTTGTATTCCTATTCTGTATATTACAGGCTATTCTTTATCTTTAAACTCAACAAAATTGAAATAGCAAAATTCTGCTTTTTTAAACGTAAGAAAAATATTAATAATACCCTACAAAATATTAGTAATACCCTCATTCGGAGGCCGTTAAGAGTAATTGTGGTGTCTTTACCAGCACCTATCCCCAATAGCCCCAGGGCTATGTTGATATACCCCTGTGCATTTACCACGCCGAAGTTTTATCAGTTAGTTTTGATTGATTCCTTTATGCGCCGGAACCCAAGCAATTATTACAAGTTGGCTTTTATATAGAGCTAGAAATTGAATGCACTCTAGTACCATCTCCACTTTACCTTTGAATCAATGGCTTTAATAGGGCTAGACTATCTACAAAACTGTCAACAGCTAAAGATACTTACCGATTTAGATTTCATAATTAATGAGAAAAGCAGCAAACTATACTCGATTTATTCTGAACCCTAAACTGTAATTCATTTTCAGCGGGAAAACAAAATTGTCTGGAACAGGCTTGCGTCCTGGTTAATAGACACATCGATGTTACTGTGCGAATATAGTCAACAGTATTTGCAAAACGACAAATTTTCTCCAACTGGTTTTAACCTTGTATTTGGCTAACCTGATAATTATGGCTTATGTATGGAAGGAACAGAAATTGAGAAAGCTCTCTTGTAACTACAGTTCGTATAGTTCAATGAGTTTGTCTTTTATTACAAAACGCATATATAATTAAGATGTGCTGACAGAATTCTACCCTATTGAAAAAATCATTTCAAAATGGCGTTGTAGATGCCCACTATTATGCAAAAATAATTTTAAAACTCTAATATTATGAAAATATAATATTTTATGAATTTTTTCGAAAGATTATCAAATCACAGACATGTCAAAAAATCTGTCACCTACATAGCTACACTATAATACTGTTTTATATGCTTATGCTATTATATACATAGGCTATTTTTAAGAGATCATACGATTGAGTCTGATAGTGAATCATGGCCTTTAATGATATTTAACAATTTCTCTACGGCTAAGAAATATTCAAAGATAAATATCTATTTGTTTTATTCTACATAATAATTTTATGTTTTATCATAATAACATTATAGTCAAATTAGTATATCATTAGATAATTTTTAATTTATAAACTTTTGCTCGCGCTCTATTTTTCTTCGTCATATGATATTATTTATTGTATAATATAATTCTAATAAAATAAAATTAAAATAAACATTTTCTAAATTTTCTCATAATTTTAATATATTTTTTATTTCAGGTATGTTTTGCAAATCAAAACTGATGGTATGTAATAGAAGTTCACTGTTTAAGAATTACTATGCTAAAATAAATGAAATTTTTATGGTTTTGTTTATTATAAAGAAGCCATCGGCATTTTTACAGAATATTTAATCTTTATTATCAAATATATATTTTTTAAATGTGTTCAAATTAGATAATTATTTCTCACAGAAAACCGAAAAATGTACATTTGGTGCTAGCGTCAATTTTAGTGACCTATTGGCAACAGATTAGAACAATGTTTACTAACAAATATTTTCTAACACGCCTCAAAGAGATAAATACAAAGAAATTTAAAAATGCATTACGTTCTATTATGTATTTTTCGTTATTAAAAAAATACACAATTTAAAAAGGTATCTTAATAAAATAATAACGAAACGAACTTAGAAATAGCTTAAAGTTATTTGTTTATTTGAACTTTTTTCTGTATTTACTGAGCATTTTATTAGCTGTCACTTTAACGTTTTGTTTTTTATCGCATGAAATTAAAATTTTATAATTTTCCTATAATTTGTTTTTGTATATTTCACTTAACTCTTCCTTATTACCGCTGAAGCTACAACCAGATTACAGAAATAGTATTACTATACATGATATTTTTCTTTCTTTAATTAACACAATTAATTTTTCTAAAAAGCAAACGTGTCTATTTTTAAACTCACATCTTTGTTTTCACCACTTAAGCCCTAGAAGTCCTTGTGGAGAAATGGTTAAAATTTTAAAACAAAATGGGTAGAGAAAATTAAACAAATAAAAACACCTCAAGTACTTTGGATACACTTGTACACAAACATGCATACAGACAAAGTGACACAAATTATTATTTCCATCGAATAGAAACGATGCAGCAGCAAGTAGCAAACAAAAGTTAACCGAGTATAAAATTTGTACTCTAGCGAATTAAAACATATAATGGAATTAAACCAAAAATACGTAAAAAAGGTTAGTCTAGTTGGTACAAAACTAAACAAGCAAAAACCCAGACATAAATGAAAAGTATAAAATTCTTTCCTACATTAATAGTGAGTGAAAATTATGAAAAATTCTGAAATTTTTTATCTTATAAATAAATGAAAGAATAAACCTCTTATGTTGCTATTTATGATTTATGAAGTATGAAAAAAGAAATTGTTTACAGATCGTTATTTAATAATTTTTTTAAAACTTTATACTTGAATTATAAAAAATCAATAACATTAATTACTTTCTATAATTTCTGGACCAATGTTATAATAAAAAATAACAAAAATAGTATGAAGTAAGAACTTTAACCACCAACTGTTAAAAACAAAAATGGCACAATTTAGCATTTTATTTTTTATTTATTCTGATGATATGTTGTCAAAAATTGTTTTTCTCTCAAAAGAAATAAAAGAAAAACAAATTGTTTTTATATCAACGCCAGCGAAAAATATTGAAATGTTTTTTTTTCAAATCAAATGTTAAAACCATTTCACATTCAAATGGTTGACACAATGTGTCACCCATGCTTGCAATAAAAAGTTTGTTAAAAAATCTTAGTTTCAATATTTTTGTGACAATTATCAGCCGATGAAAATTTGAAATGAAAAAAGGCAGATCCAAAATAACTATGTATGTATATGCAAAAAATAAATACAAAAAAAAAAAAAAATCAGCTAGAAGTAAAACCAATTAAAGAAAAGTTCACTTAAATGCTAAGGAGTCAAAAATACAATACAATACAAATGTAGAGACAAAACAACAGTTATGAGTTTTTCATTAGTTAGTTCAGAGACATTGAAAAATACTAAACGCTCAGATCCAGTGGCTTTAAGTAGTCACTGTAATATGCTTGTGAATGTACATACATGATTTTAAATTCATTTAAATTGTACTCCTTCTCAAAACCCAAAGTTATGTGATGAACCCATTAAGGACAGATGGGCACGCTGGTAGCTGTGTAAATAGGGCTAACCATTTGGTGTCTATGCTTGGATATCATATCTTACGTATAATGAGGAGGACGAGGAAACAATGGAACATATGCTCTGTCATTGCCCACCTGCTTTTCCGACAGGGTGACTTTCCACTATTGCAGTCCTATAGAGCTGCTACATTATTGCGATAATTTCATTCATTATATTTTTCCTTTTGAACGAATAGCGAAATCATAGACTTTCACCAAAAGTAAGGCAGCTTCTGGTTGTCTTTAATGCAAAAAAAGTTGTCTTAGGATTATCATAGATTATCATTCTTATAAGCTGTTATAATCGGATAATTAAATATTCTAGACAAAATTGGTTTCTTTGACTGTATTTCACGAAAACGAACAGAAAACGACAGAGAAAGAATTTTTCCATCATGACAATGCTCGGCCCCATTGTGCGCCATCAATTAAAACTGCCTGGAAATTGCCCCTTTTGACTACTATTTTTTCGTTCAATGTAGCATACACTAGCTGGCTGAAATAAAAATTGTATGTATATCAAATAAATCAGTCAAGTGCGAGTTACACTCACACACATAGGGTTCCGTACTTCGTTTAGTACAACTTTGAAAATTCAAGTTGTTATTTTTTTCATGTCTTATGAGTCACCCTTTGATTTTAAAATTAAAGTCATATTCGCGAAAATTGCATCACTATTGGAACACCCTTTAAATTTTAGTAAATGTTGTTATATCGGCCATGGTAATACATTTTCTATAAAAATATCAGGCGCCTACCTATTGCGGTTTGAAAAAATAAGGTAATATACGTGAAAAACATATCATTGATGGAACACCCTTTAGATATTAGTAATTTTTACAGCGGCCAAAGTACAACATCAATTGTAAAAATTTCAAGACTCTACCTATTACGGTTAAAAAAATAAGGCTATTTACGTACAAATCATATATCTGTCAGAACACCCTTTAATTTTGTTATTTGTTACAGCGGCCATGGCAATTCTCCTTCTATGAATATATTAAGAGTCTACCTATTACGATTAAAAAATAAGTTACTATACGTGAAAAACATGTCACTGTCAGAACACCCTTCAATTTTTAGTAATTACTTCTATACAAATTGGAAGAGTCTATTTATTACGGTTCAAAAAATATGTCGTCATACATACAAAATACTTCACTGTCGGAAAACCCTTTAAATTTGTATTGTTTTTATAGGGGTCATAGTAATACACCATTTGTGAAAATTTCAAGAGTCTATCTATTGTGGTTAAAAAGTTAGGCCATATTAAAGCAAATCACGTCGCTGTCGGCACACCCTTTAATTATCGGAACACCCTTTAAATTTTAGGTTGAATGTTGTATACTTGCTTATAAAGCGAAAATAGTTTAAGTTACTGCCGGAAAATTTTAAGTGATTGCCTTCTACAGCTCAATAAATAAAGACATAAAAATAAATAACAACTCACTTTCAGAATACCCTATACTTAGAATGCTATAGCGGCCACAGTTATACACCTTCTGTGAAAATTTCAAGAGTCTACCTATTACGGTTGCAGAAATAAAATGCGGTGACAGACAGGCGGACATACGGACAGACATTGTAGCGAAAACAATAGGGTTACGTTTTTAACCTTTGGGTACGGAACCCTAAAAACCAAAACTTATTTCTCTGTGCTAAAGTAAAAGTTGTAAACAATTATTATCCTAAATTTAGTTTTTTGATTCAAATAATAAAGCAGACAGTAGTAAGATTGTGTTTTCTGTTAGTATAACCTGATGCTGATTATCCTGCAATCTCCAATTACTCGTTTAATAATTTAAAAATGCGATAAAAATTACTGAAACATACATTTGTAAGACTTTACCAACCTACAGGAAATTTGGCTTAACATTTAACACACACATACTCAGTTGAAAAAAAAAACCCATCAAAGCACATTTTTTTCGTTCAACAATGAAAGAATTCATTCAAACAATTCATTCCAAACAATTTTCTTTTAAAAATTAAAAAAATAAAAATAAACACTTTGTTGTTTTGTTACTTCGTTGTGTTGTATGAACCTATTTTGTGTAGCAATTTGGTACCTTTTTTCTTTGGCAGAAATTGTCAACACTTTACCATTTGTCTTGACGCAAATGTCATTTTGTCACCGCTAAAACTAAATTGAAGATATTATTCTACTGTTGTACTGCTGTTATTATTGTTGCTGCTGTTCTGTCTATAAATGACGTTTTTTAGAACCAATTACTTTTTATTTTCTTTTTCTAAAAAAAGAGTAAAATATTCTTGTTTAGATACTTTTTTTCGAGTTTGAGCAAATTCTCATTGTCTGACAATTTTATTCATTCAATTTTGGCTGTTTGTGTTTTCTGACACATCTCTTTGTTTGTGTGTTTTGTTAAATTCATTTATATTTTATTTGTCAACAGTGTTTATTGAGTGATTTTATAGCGTTGTGTAAGAGTCGTTTATTGTTTATATATTACCTATGGCTGAGTTGATTTCCTTTAGAACTGCCTAACGATGTGTCAATAAATTGACAATTGTTGCAGACATTGGCATTTGTTGTAGACTTTTTCCTATACTTTTTTAATTGCAGAGTGTTCTGTAAATTTCCCTGAAGTATGCCACGATCTAAATTCACCAATTTAATCACTGTAAGAAATCAGATAATTTTCATGGATATAAGTTGCAATGTTTAGTTTATATGTATATTTGAAGTATTTTTTAGTCTCTTTTTTATATTTTCAATCGACAGTACTTTTGTATTAATGGAACAAATTTGTATTAAATATTTGTATATAGAACAAATGAACTTTAAAAAAAAAGGAAACATTTATATCCGCTGCTATTTCTAACAAAAAAGAAAAGGCAGATGTAGTTATTACAGTGTTCAGAACTTTAAATTTAATGTAAGGACAGAAGTGTTAGTAAACAAATGAAGGAGATACCCCTATTGAGACCCTTATCAAACAGTTGTAGTGTTCTAGCTGTTCTGTGTGAGACATTTAAATAGCATTTACTTTTTTAATATTCAGCCCTATTCCCGTTAGCGTTTAATTTTTATAGTCGTTTTTATGCCACTGTCGTTTTTATAGTCGTTTCGTTCCTAAATTCGTATTCTTGAAATATATTGCAACGTAGAAGAAATGTTATAAAAACAAAAATAAATATTTATAAAGTTTGGTAACACTTCATTTTTTTAATTTATTATTTATGACATTATATGAATTTTATTTGAACTATTTTTGAATTAAGAACTTAAGCCTAAATAATTAATTTATTTATGACATTTTTGTAAATTTCTGAAGTTTCTTTTATTTTTTATATAATGGATATAAATATACTTTAGAAGACGCTACGACAGAACTTTAACATTTCTGCCATCCCAGATTCTAAGTACGAAACTAGATTATTAGCGATCTAACTTCTTCATGATCGGCGAATACCACTACGTTTCCTTTTGGGTTAATTTGGTTTTCAAATTTTAATAGGTTTGACACCGCTTCCTCCTTCCTCCTTCCTCCTCCTTTCATTTTAATTTTTTTTCTTGCAGTCGTTTGAATTTCGTTGCCTACAATGAACGAATGTTTTATTGTCATTTCTATCTTCGTTTCAAAATAGAAAATATCGATATATTTATGACGAATGTCTTTAAAGCCAACGGTGATGCGAAATCGTCGTTTTTATTTCTTTTTCAAACTACAACGCCGATTTATTCTGCACGAGAAAATTGACAAAAACGTATCAGACACACGAAGCATCTTTTTGTATAAAATTTACTTTTTTGTTTTTAAAGCAACCATTAAGTTCATGCATTAAGGAAACTTAAGGATAGACGAGAAAGAATTGGTATATT
Organism: Phasia obesa; assembly: GCA_949628195.1. Taxonomy (NCBI): domain Eukaryota; kingdom Metazoa; phylum Arthropoda; class Insecta; order Diptera; family Tachinidae; genus Phasia; species Phasia obesa. The sequence goes on along the minus strand of OX451218.1, from coordinate 35,258,714 downwards.
TGAAAAAACTTTTTATTACTAAAATCTTAGTCCATTGACCCAAACCCAAGCAATAAAAATATTAAAAATTGTTATTAGCCACGGCGAATTCATAACTGGTAAACTCGAGAGCTCAGATGACTAATTTTTTTCTCCATCTTAAAGTGTCAAAATGTACTAACATTTTTTGATTTATACAAAAACAAAAATTACGTATTTTTATTACAGAATTGTACTTTTTTTCTCCGCGTGTCTATCTTGTTTGGTGTTCCTGTTATTAGCATTTTTAAGAGAAAACTGTTGATCTAGTGAGTTAACGAAATTTATTTTTTTTATTTATAAATTTTTTTTGGAATTTAAATATTAACCCCCATATATATAAAAAATAAAACTTATTTGAAATGTATTTTAGAACAACTTTTGTTTGAAAAATTTGTTATAAAATGGATTTTAAATATATTTTATTTTTTATAAATATGAATGTAATTATTTATTATTAAGCTAATTATCCATAACGTTTTATAATAAAAATGTATTTGTTGGGGGAAAAGAGCTTATGATTATTTCCTTACAGCTGAATCATACAATTCTCCTTCTTATTTTGACTGCAAAAACCATGTTGCGTCTTATTACTATGTCCTCGAAAAGAGTCTGAAAACAGGCACAAGTAAACAATAGGTATTAAGTGTCCTAAAGCTAGCTTTTGATGATAGTTTTTCTTCTGCTGTTATTAAAATATATACAAATAATTATATGTGCATCTCTTATTAAATAGTATTGATTTAAGTAAAACTTGTAACTTTATATTCACATATGTATATTAAAAAAAGTCTTTATTTTTATATTGTATTTAATATCATTTCCATAATTTTTGAAATATTTGCCAATTTCTGCGGTGAAACATTCCGATAAGTATTCTAAATATGAGTGGGAGGTCGATATTAAATCGTTAAAGTTACAAACTACTATGACAAACAAGTTTTGCTAAAACAACCTTACACAAAGAAGAATTGAGGGTAAGAAAAAATGCAGTAGTTTTCTTCTACTTTAGTAGATAATGTAATATGGAAAATACATATAAGTTAATACTGAAAAAAATTAAGTTATCTCCTGCTTATATTTCAAAACTTACCCTTGTTCGCATCTGGTTATCTGCATGGCTTGACTTCGTTTGATTATATTGCATAGATAAATGCCCATCTATTGCATTTTTTGTACATAATTTATCTACATCCATATAAACTCACATGGTAGCTAGAAACCATATATGCATACATAAGCTTCATCGATTTTAAGTTCTTTCCTCAACATGCATACTACATACAGCTAAGAAAATTTAAAAATACAAACGCTTATATACTTAATTTCAGCACATATGTTATTGAACGAATATATTTCATTAAAATACGTGTTGTCAATAATAATTACAACAAATGCAATTGCCAAACATGATGGGAAAACTAACAGCTTGCAAAGCAGGAAATCCTATGAAGGAAGAAAAATAAATGCGATTATAAGTTGTTGTTTACATCGATAAAAATGCACCGCCTAACTTAAGTATGAAAGCTGGTAGATACATACTTTTATATACATATACAATGTGTCATGTAATAAGAATATAAACGTAATACAGAATGACTTGCATACGAGTATAATCAAGCAGATGCTGTAACGTTTAAATACTGAAAAACGTATGCAAATTTCAAACTCAAGGTAATTTTGTTCAAATTATTTTGTTTTTTTCGATCACTTCGATACGTATGTACGTAAATAAATTGCTGATGGTTATTATAAATTTTTATAATGACATTTATTTATTAATATAATGACATTTATGGACGAAACATCGCAGTCTTAAAAATAAATTTTTGATCATAATTACTTTTTTATTTATTTGTCTTGTACAATTTTAAATGAGACGTCGAAATTCTGCTATCCCATAAAAAACATCACCGTCTTAAAGAGATTAAACAAAATTGTTGATATGGACGGAACAACATTAAAATTTTTCATATCGAATAAGTTTTTAAAAATCCGTGTGCATCGTACATGAAAATCTACCGCGTCTAGTGTATATGTAGATTAGATGAAACAGTTTATAAAACAGATTTCAGAAAATTGGCTTTAAGTCTAAAGCTTATAAAAATTATACACAAATTTATTTAAAATTCGACATGTTCATATTCCAAGATAGCAAAATCTCTGAAAATGGCCAAAACAAATGTTACGTCTCAAATAGCGAACTTTTAGGAATATCCTTCATTAAGTTTTTTTAACAGTCCACTGTTTTGCCCTTGGTTAACAAAGACAAGAACTAATAATTCGCATTTACTCTAGCAACGAAATAAATCTAAGGATGTTAAGCCATACGAATAGGGTTTGACATTTCCTGGACTTTTTCATATCCCATGAAATGGGAAAAAATATTCGCATTCCCGGGATTCCCGGAAAAACAGCTCATAAAGAAAATAACTTTATTTAGCGAAACAATATTTAAAAATTAATAGTTTTATTATTATTAACAGTTTATAAATCTTAAACACAATTCAGGTGACTGAAAAAGTTTTTCAATAATTATTTTGTTACAAAATATGATTTTAGAACTGTTAGTTCGTTTAACAAATCACTGGACATTATTTTCCTTGTTTTTGTAGCGAAAGTCTCTCTTTAAAAGTTGCCTCTATTTCGGTAACAATACAACTGCTAGTTGATGGCTCTACAGAATCGAGTAGCTTGCTTGAATAATCTGATAAACAATAGTTCTGAATAAAGTTTTCTGACATTTATTGGCACATTAGCAATTTCACCTCTTTCTAAATACTTAAACATCGCAAACGTTTTATCATCCCTTCGTCATTTATTTTGCTTTTCAACCATCGGTTTTGAAAGAGTCGAATTAATAGCCAAAAGCTGCTCTGAGATGGTCTGAATAATAATATCTGCTGCAACAAAGACCTCTACTGCTACTTTAATGGGATTTAAAACGGACACTACATTTTCTAAAATCTGAACATCTGCGCAATTGAAGTCTATCAGACTTTTAGATTGAATTATTTCAACCATACTTATCTTGTTTTTACATCATGAATTAAACGCGACCATATTCTTGTTTCGTATATTTCTCGAGACAGGCTGTTTTTAGAGGACTTTTTCAAATAGCTTTACAATTAGTCTTGCACGATCTATAACATATTTGTAACTTTCTAAAAATATAACAGTTTTAAAAATGCTTGTTTTTTATTCAGCACAATAAATATTTGTGTAATAGGAAAAGAAATGCTTATTTAAAAGTAAGAACCACTGAATTTTCTTTCAAGTGCTAATGATTTTAAATTTCTCGTTTCGCGGGAAATTAGCAAAAATTTTTCCGTGAAAATGTTTATAGCTTCCCAAACCCTACATACGAAGCTTATATCGAAGCTTTTATCGCATATGCACCAGCTTTTCACACTATATACTTTCTGAAATTAACTAACAAAATTATCTATTAATAGATAGATAAAATTATTAAGTGCATTTTATTGTAGTACAGCTAATTTTTTTCCATTAAGTGAAAGATGTAAGATACTCTACCTTCACCCATTGACATATTTTCTATCCATACGATCAAGTAGTGTCAAAATATAAATTACAGTTCTATTCCAATTTAAATTGAATATAAGACTAAAATATCTCTCACATCATTCAAAAAATCCGAGGCACTTAAATGCTTCTGTTAAGACTCTAAATATGTGTTTAGTCCATTCAACATCACACTAAATTTTCATATCCAGCACATAGAGGGGTTCTGATTCCAGAATACCTACTCAATCCAAACATTTACTGCTCTTAAAACATTGCATTTTAAGAGCATTAAAATATTGATTAAGCGAAGTAATTATATTTTCCTATATTGCCTCAATATGTTATAAAAGTTGGATTGTTATTGGAAGGATACGGATGACAAATGCTAATATCAGCTACATGTAGATAGAATAGATGCGATTGAATGTTTGATATAATAGATCGGAGAATAATTGTAGGTGAGATAATGTAGGCCTATGGTAGTCACGAATTAATCAGAAACACATTTTGCACCATCGTATATTAAAAAATCGTATGAAGAGATCTCTGAAAAAGCTCGATAAGAATGGAGAAAAGCATTAGTGCTGTGTTTACTCACAATAGAAATAATTCAATCATACACTGATTTAAAAGATTCTTGAGAGCCATTGACGAAAAATAGTTTCATTCCTATCAGAAGAAGTAAAAAAGTAGTCAAAATAAGATATATTTTTCCAGCAGATTTGTCTAGAAGAGAGCAAAAACAGTATAATCGATTGGTTACTTTAATGGTATTGTTTTTTTATTTGAGATGTGGATAAAATTATCTGCAATGATTCATTATTTACTTAAAGAGCCAAAAGACGCGGTAAGCGAAAAAAATTAATAGTTTTAAAGTTGAAGAATCGCTAGAATAATGAAAAAATAAAATTATAAAAATAAAATAAATAAAAAATATTTTTCTATATTTTAATAACTTTGTGTTGACTTCAGCTTGCATATCATATTGTGAGTAAAAAAGTTATATTTTTGCAAACAAATTTCACAAAATTATGTTTTACTTACCAAAAAAGGAACTCGAATAACTATTGATAATAAAAATTAAATTCTTAAACTAGAAGTTTATTTAATTTAATAATAAGTAATCTCATTTAATTTATATTAAAATAACAAACAAAAGACTTAATTTGTATTTATGCATCGATTTTGACATAATCGTTTTAAGTTCATTTAATTTTTATCTTTCAACATTAATTGAAAACTTGACTGACTATTACCAATCTCATCGACATCAGCAAATAAAGAAAATTATATTAATTTGATTACTTTTATTAATTTCAGACATGCAAGGAATCTTTTCAAAAAAGAAAAACCATTTGGTGGTTTCATACAGACACACTGTCACACTCATCCACATACACTAATGGATTTTAATAAAAGCTTACAATGCATTAATTATAATTGCATGCGTACGTGTCTATAAAGTGCTGGTATTGCAAACACTTGGGCTTTGTATAAAACTTCATTAAATGCTTGTAATATTTGCAAAACCTAGGAAGGAATATTTAAAAATCAATAAGCACAGGGTAATAATTTGCAAGCAAACCTTTTGAGAATTTAATTAAAGCTTTTATTACTTTAATTACTAATAAATTATGAAATATTTTTTTTCTAAAACTGATTTTTTTTTCTTCATAGTAAACGTTTTCTTGACGCTTACAGTATATAGAGTTTCATAGATTCTTGTTGTATATTTCTTATATTATAAGAACTAGCTGTGCCCGCCACGTCGTGAGCGTCCTCATAATATTTTGCTCGATTTTGCTTTGAAAGTATTCCACACCTATTGTAAGACTTTCTTATATAGAATAGCATGTATAAGATTAAAATGCAACTAAATTAAGAAGAAGCTAACAATAACAGAATTTGATAGCCACACTCAAGTCGTTGTATTCTTACCAAACTTTAAAAATTAACGTTAAATAAAAAAAATAATATAATCACATAATTACATAATCACGTATTTTACAAAATAACCGAATTATACAACACGTACGCGACTTAAAACAAATACAAATTTTATTCAATTGGCTATTTGAAATATGTTTTTAGCGCCATCTGTTTTTAAATATCAAAATTAAAGGTGCCGTGCCGTACTAAATAGTTAAAACGATCTGTGTTTTAAAATATAAAACTTTTAAAAATTAAAGGTGCCGTGCTGTACTACGCAGTACTTAGTTCCTCTTCCTCCTTAAGATATGCTACATATCAGTTTATGTATTTTTTTACTTTATAAATAAAGTAATCATATCCGGTTAGTTCAACTGCGTACTTTCACTGCTTTTTCTCCACGTTCTCTTGGAAATTGATATTAATAAGAAAGTATCCTATATTGGGACCAGGATACTTAGGCAATTCCTCACAAAATTTTGTTAAAATCCATCTAGAAAAGCAGACAGACAGACGGAAATGAGTTACTACTTTATTAAATGTATGGATATAGATTATACAACAAGAGTCTTTGAATCTCTAGCTATATGCAAAACATATTTTTAAAGATTATAAATTGGAAAACCCATTAAGTGTTAATAGTATGGGTCATTGTTTTTTATAGATTTAAATGAGAGAAAACCATATTTTTGCTGAAAACAGGACATAAAAAAATAAGAAGAATTTGAAAAACACAATAAAACAGTTAACAAGAAAAGTATGGCACAAATACTTAAAAATTTAACAAATACAACGAAAAAAGATACATAATGATAACAGTCTCTTCGCTAGCATACATAAGAATGAAAACTAAAATAGCTACGTAAAAATAACAATCAGCTTGTTGCAACGACAATATAAATCAGTCTATATTTTACACATAAACATAAACAAATATGAACTCCAAAGTGTTCCCGCAACTCACTTTTCACTGCGAATTCTCACTTCTCGGCAAATAACGAATCCCGTAAAAGAAAAATATTTCGAAAATATTCCTGAAATTCTCAGGAAACAATTAAACTTTTGGTTAGCAATGAGAGCAACTTTTGTTGTTTTGCTCTAACATTCTTTTTTAGTTAATACTAATTTAATATCAAACCAAACTGCAATTTTTTAATTTGGAATATTTAATTTTTCTTTTTAAACTATTTATTACATGTCAATGAAATAATTTATTTATAAATCATCATCATGTTTAAAATAAATAAATTTTAATAATTAAGATATTTAACATGAAATAAAAATGTTTTATCTTCGAGAAATCATGCGCAATTTCAATTGTTTTAGTAAGTCCCGAAATAATAAATAATTCTTTACTTTAACATTTCTATTAGATAAGACAGAATCCTCGCAACCATTAACGGTCAATAGTTAATCTTCGTTTTTAAGTAGATTTCTAGATTAATTTGGTATAGACTTTTTATAATTGGAATTTACTCGGATTTTTACCAACAAATCTAACATGCTATTTCACCTTGTCGTAATTTGTACTATTTAACATTGTGTTAAAGAAATGTGTTGCGCACTGGCGATTTCCTACAAAATTATGATTTCTGTCCCTACTTATTAAGGTCACATGTATTTATATTATGCATATGATAAGTATTCATTTTTTAAAATTGACTCTTCAATATTATGTCAATTGAAGATAAATAATTGGGGATACCACGATGATATTAAATGACATTTGTTAGCAGCTTATAACCTCTTCAGACACTTCATCACTTATCGAATAAAATACGAAATGAAACCCTGCTGTATGTCTACTGTGAATCATGTTCAGTGAGCAAAATTGGGTTCACTGCATGTCGCAATAGTATTAGGTAGTTGCTTTACTACTACAATATAAAGCACATATATTTTGGGGGTTGAAATTTAATTTTCAGATGTCAAAAAGAGCTGAAAAAAAAATAAATAATTACAAAGCAAATTGTGTGATTTTACTTTTTAATTCTTTTAATTGTACCAAATAAACTCTCAAAATTTGTTTAAAGCGCAAATTTTATCAATTTTTTCATAACAAAAATAAAAAAAATGTATCCGATTATAATAAAAATAGTGTTTTATCAGCTGTTAAATACTAATTGAGTGAGCTTAATTGAGCATGTGTGAACACTAAATTAAATACCTGAATTAAGATTAAATTTTCTCAATTAAGAATACTTGTCTGAACAGGATATTAGTCAATATGTATCCGGCAGCGGTAAGGTGGCTTAAGAAACAGTGTCGACTTTCTAGTGATTTTTAAAACAAAATTCGTTTGGCCGTTTTTGCAATGAGTAAACTGACTTACAAGCCTTAAGAGGCCGTCTTTACTAATCATCAAATTGAACAAAACATAAACATGACGCCGGCAGAGCAACGGAATTAATTTGTGCATGTTGTTTTAGGTGACAAATGCGCGTTTATGTAATTTTCTGTTTAAACATAATTTTCTTTTTTAAAACAATACAAGAGATGGCGCTGTTCGCAAATACGACTGACAACCTAAAATACAACAACGTCATTGTCAAATTAAAACTTGGAAATAACATATACATGGGCAGTCTACATTTAATACTAACATGAAGTTAGTGTTAATGTTTATCATTTTATGTAGACTGGGGGTAATATTTTTCATAAGAGAGAACAGTACTTACTCATAGAATCTGGTTACATAACCATATATTTTCCATTTTATCGTCTTCGGCTGAAACAAAATATCTGATTCACTTAAACTTTCGTCCAAAGAGAATTTTATGTTGTTCAATAATATTAAGCTGGTCAGTACTATTACAATTAATGTCAATAAAAACTTTTTTAATACATATTTACCCAACGTTTCGTAAATTGTTTGTTGACTTTTTCCAGGGCCGTCTATTCAAAATTAAAACCTTATTTTATTATAAATAACGACACCGACATGATTTAGTTACAATATAACATTGATCGCGTTGTTAATATTTCTACAAATTCTAAAACAATTAAACATAAATTAAAAATCAAACACAACTTAAATTATATGTCACAGTTAAGTTTTTTCACTTATTAAAACACTGTAGTTTGTGTTTATGTTGTTTTTTATATTTTGCTGAATACGTAGGCTTTATATGGTCTATCTTTTCCTTTCTTTGCATTCCTTATCTAAAATATTCACCTATTCAAAGTCAACTACATGTTCTGTCTAATATGTTTTCCGAAGCGCAATTTTTTTAATATTTCCCATTTTATAAGCAAAACATACATCAAACTGGCCTTTCTTTGGTTTCAAAAGGCGAATGTTTAAAATGTTTCATAAGAAGCCTTTGCTTCAGAAGTGTCATTATTGTTTAAGTGGTTTTCATAAAGCCTGTAAATTTCTTCAATTGACGCATACCTCAAGTCAAAATACTGTTTGTTAGTAGATTTTACCGAAGTTACTAACTTTGAGAGTCTGGCGCCCAACTAAAAAAGTTCCGATTAGCCTGAAACAATTTGTTTTCTCAAATACAAAGTACATACATACATATTTGGTGGTTGAGAATTTATCATTTCCAACTTGAACATTTGAAAGGTTTTGGAATTGGCTATATTTTTTTTTATACAAGGTTGTTAAGATGAGTGTGTAAGTGTGGTAAATGTTGTTGTCTACCATAAAAACCAAAAATGACAATTTGGAAAAAATAGCGCTTACGTGGTTTAAGCAGATACGCGACGATATGCTCCCAAGAGGGGTAATGAAAAAAAATTGTTAATTTATTTTTTTTAGGAACAACTTGTATAGATATTTTTTTAATTTATTGAAAATTTAAAATTATTTAAAACTTATAAATTTTTTATATATCATCTTTTTTATTTTACATGTAAACTTTTTTATTGACGTTAAAAGACTGTAAGTCAAATAGTAAAATTATAAAGTATTCAAGAAGAAGAAACTTAAATTTTTAAATTAATTACGATACTAGAGATATAAATACCAAAAATATTTGTTTTGTATTCTATATTACTACCTGCACCAGGAACAAAATTTTTAAAAAATATTTCATGTACACACATGGTTCTGTTACTATTTTATTATATTATACATATTTTATAAATATTGATATTTGAAAACTAAGCTGAGCACAAAGTTTCCTCTATTAAGCCAGTTTTTTGCACTGCTTTTCAACTCCAAAAACTAAAATGTTATTTCGTTATTTATTAAATAAGAAAGTAATGTTAATGTAATATTGGTACCGTGTAAATATTAGGTTTGTTCTCTATTCTTTCAGTCATTGATAAAAAAGTTATTTAAATATTGGCATGACACTTGCGTGCTTAGGTGAATACTTAGAAAAGATGATTGTCAGCAAGTGTTACTTTCTGGTTTCGTATGAAATTGATACTCTACCTCTGAAAACTTTGACCAACTTTGCTACCCCTGATTCCAAGCTACAATCTCTCAATTGTTTTAGAAGGATTAGTTGAAATTCAATCCTGCTGTAATTCTTTCATATAAATTAAATTCATGCTATTGAGATGATAGAGTTCAGTATGGAAATGATAATCCTAAGCAATACTTGTTGGCAATTTGCAGCTTTTTAGAAAGGTGTTTTAAAACACATTAAGCTTTTCGCCCAAGTACAAAAAAAAAAACAAATTTCATTGTTTATTTTACACGACACCGATGAAACGTTCTTTAGCGCTGGGGTCGTTCAATTATACATTTTTACTTTTTTTAACCATCACAACATTTAAAAAGAAAAATAAAACAATTCATTGTAGTTTTTTAATTCTGCCTTCTGATTATGTTCCATCATGCAATCAATTGTGTATTTAATTTGATTATAAATTTTAGTCACGTTTAGCAATTGCCATGTTGTTTACAATTTCTGCTGTTGTGTTCGTTATGAGGAATTATTGTGACGACAATAATGTACAAAAGACATCAAAGTTAAATGTCAAATATACATATTTTAGTCTTATGGTGAAACATGTCACTTGGCAACATTCTCCAAAGGCAAAGAAGTATTTATTTGTTTGTTTTATGACCAACCAATATGATTAAAAAGACGGGCACTTAATGAAATGAAATAAAAAAGCAAAGGTATAATAAACGATGAAAACGTTTTGCAAATAAAATCCCAAAGAAGTAAATAATCAACCATAATAATTTTATGATAAAAAGAAAATAAAACGCTTTTTATTTGTTATGCAGAGTAAATTAAAGAAATTCAGTTAAGACAAAAAGTAACAAAGCACCATTTAGAGATTTATACAATGTATCTGATAATAAAAAGTTAAAACTGATTGACAATTGTAACTAAGGGATTGAAAATTTAAGTGGCTTTGCTACCTAGAAATAAATACTTGACATAATTGACCAGACTTAATTTTAAATCGTAAAGCTTATTTGACACAATTACAATTTATATTTAAAATTTAATCTGCTCACTAATCATTTGCTTTTTGACATAAATAAAAAAAATCATCATTGAAAAAATAAAGTACCTAATAGCTATGACTTTCTAGTATCTATCTATTTTTTATAAAAATTAATTGTTAGCTATTTACCACCTCACGAGTATATGTTTCGAATCCAGTTAAAAGGGACCTATTGATGAAAAAAATCGATTTTCACTTTTTTTGGTGATTCTTAAAATAGACAATACGCAATTTCTAATGCAGGAAAGTTTTCTAATTGCATTACTTTTGTCATAAGTGAGCTTTAAAATATACCATTGATATGAAAAGAAAAAGAATAAACCCGGTGTAAAAAACTTTTTTGTAGTTGACCTAATTTACTTAAAGCTCACGTTTCTGGGGTTTTCGTGACCGGCAATTACATCTGATCGCTTTTATGGCTTGAAACTCGTTATCCGGGGCTTTTTTGGATTTTAGATTACGAATCTGTTACCAGATTTTGAAAATTCATAATAGCGAATCTAATATGGCTGACTATTCTCTGTAACATTATGGGATTTGCTTAAAGCTTGTTACTTAAAGTTTGTTGGGGTCGCTGATTACGAATCTGATATTAGATTTTGAAAATTCTAAACGGCGGAATGCTTCTGTATCGTTATGGGATTTATTGTAACTCATCATTTGAGGGTTTTTAGGGTCTGGTATTAAATTTTAAAAATACTAAATGGTGGATTATTGTTTTTTTGTTTCAATTGATCAGATTTATTTTAAAGTAATTACTTACAGGTTTTTGCGATCGCTGATAATGAACTTAAAGTCGGGTTTTTAAAATTCGAAAAGTTGAATACAATAATGTTAAAAAATAGTCCACGATATTGGATAAGCCATTTTCAATTTTCAAAATCGAATATCAGATTCGTAATTTACGACTCCGAAAACCTCCGAGTAGAAAACTCTAAGATATGAAAGCCCTCAGGCGTATCAAAATGAATTTATTAACTTTAGAAAAAACCGTCCGCCATATTTTTAATTTTCAAAATGTAATGGCAGATTCGTAATCTTCAACCTCAAAAGCCGCCCGATGATAAGTTTCAAACCATAAAAGTGTTCAGGTGTGTCAAAATGAACTCTTTAAACTTTAAAAAAAGTCTACCATATTGAATCCGCCGTTTTGAATTTTCAAAATGTAATACCAGAGTCGTAGTCTTTGACCCCAAAAACAACCAGGTAAAGAGTTTCAAGCCATAAAAACCTTCAGGCGTATCTAAATCCACTTGTTTTCTTGTTTTAAACAAATCCAACAACATTACAAAATATATTCCCCCATATTGGAGCCGCCATTTTGAATTTTCAAAACCCCCTTATGACGGGTTTCGAGCTATTAAAACGTTTAGTCGCTTCAAAATTGACTTGTTAACTTCAAAATCGTTTTTCTCCAAAACTCATTTTTTATCAATAGGTACCTTTTAACTGGATTCGACACATATATTGTCTTAATATATATTATATTGTAGCCTCGAGCCAATATTTTAGCAATGAAAAAAAGAAAAAAATCCCCAAAAAGGAAAGCTTTTAGTTGTCAACAACTCTAGTTTGGTAGACTAAATAGATAATGTTTACAACTAAACGTTACTCAAAGTATGAAAAATGCTGAAGAAAGATGTTGCGAACCAGAAAATGTTTTACGTTTTGCTAGTAGCTAAAATAAAAAATTTAGTTTTTTACCATCGATTACCTAATTCGTAAAAAAATTTCTTTTAACTTCGAGTGAATAAAAAAATAATTAAAACTTACTATAATAATTCATTGTTTGTTAATAGATAGTTCGACAAATTAATTTAAATATTAAAATATAGGTTTATTAATACCACATCGAAACTCGGAATACTCAACTGGTATCCAAAAACTGTTCATCCGTCCTTTTTTGTGCTCCTATAAATTTCAAATTTATGAGTAAATGATTTATCTCATCAAAAATCAAGTGCAATGTTTTTAATGCGAAGGCAATAAAAGTTGTTTGTATGTTTGTTGCAAAACAATTGTTGTGTTCTTTTGCGGCAACTAAATAATTAAATAATAATTAATAAATAAAATAATAAGTAATTCAATCAACTAATCATTTAATTAAATTTACATCTGAAACTAAAATAAATCTGCAAGATACACTTTATAGTCTGGCCAGACTTTCTTACTTTAGCTATCAGGTTATATGTTGAGCCTTGGTTATATAGGGAATTGTATGAGATATATTCCTTTGCGAAACTTTTATCCTAAATCTAAAATATTAGAGTAACATTGCGCCTTGTGCTAACTCACCAAAAGAAAGTTCGATTTAAACTCCCTAAAATACAACTTGGACGTAACTGTTGAAAATGCAGATACAACTTTTTTAGTCCCATCTGCGAAAATCGGTTGTTATTTTTTTCTTTTGCGCTGTACAGTGCTATAATCGTCATTAAACTCCAATAGATAAAAATATAAGCAAAAAAATATTTTTTTAATAATTAATTACTATAAATTAATAATGAATTCAATTTGTTGCTCAATTTTCATTAAATAATTTGCATGTAGGTCGCAAAATTCCATGAATAATAAGCCGAGGGAATTGGTTAGGCAGTTAAAACAAATGAATTTAAGCTTATGGTTTATGGTTTATGATTTAATAATTTAATATAATTTTTTTGTATTTATAATTTTATAAACAAGTAATTAAAATTTTATCAATTAAAAATATTATAAAATAATTAAGTTGTGTTTAAAAGTACGCAACTGCAATTTAATTAGAAATGGCAATTAAATTTGTATGCAGGAAATAAAATATCATTAATAACAATAAGACGAACATAGGTTAAATAAAAGAGAATAATTGAAATTTCATCGTAACCACAAAAGAGAATGAAAAGATCTCATATTTGGTTTTATTTTGTTTTCTTTCAATTTCAAAAATCAATAGTCATTCTACAGTCAAATTGTCATTAACATTTTTTCCCAATACCAAATATAAAAATACCATATTAATATTTATTTGATTTTTTTTTTCATTAATCCAAAAAGCAAATGTTGTAGTTTAGAAGGTATGACATGTAATCATTATTACAAAATCTCTTTTACTACAAAAATGCATATTTAAGAATCGCAAAATTATTTTGAAGTAACCACCAAAAATCATGTCTAAAATGGAATTTTCCGATTTGGCAACTTAAGGATCTGTTGGCAATAAACTTATGTTTATTTAATTTGAAAGTAAGTCTAACTCTGTTTAGACGTAGCCCACTATTCCAATTCAGTCTATATTTATTTTGACTATAAATGATAATATGGGGGTTACTGGTGCGAAATTCTAATTCAGTTCTCTAGACACAGGATAATATTTTTTCACTTTGTATGGGAGGTACCACGCCCACTATACCAATCCCGTCTGTCTTTATATTTAATATTTAATATTTAATATTTACTTTGTATGGGAGGTACCACACCCACGTCGAATATCAAAACAATAAGTACCCTATTTGAGCAATCATATATATAGTAACACTCTGTGAAAATTTCAGAAAGATCGGTTTACTGGTGTAGGCAGCTATAGCTTTCCGACAAACAAAATAACAAACAAACAAACACATTTTGTGCTCTATATACATATATAGATTTCATAGGTGATACAGTCAAGAGGTAAAAAATAAAATTAACTGATGTCGGATAGTCAAACTGCGCTAAACGAAACCACATTATCTCAGGGTACATCCCAAAGGATATTATCCCTCAATGATATAAGTGATCTTTCACCGTCAAAAATTATTGACTTTATCCATAGCCTAGAACTTGTTCGGTGAACATACAGACAACCATATGATATAAACTCGATTTTTTTGTACCATTGTGACTGGACTATTTAGATAAATTATGCGTTTGCAAATTGTTTTCTTTAGTAAGTCGGTTGTTTGACAGCATGTGTGACGTGTGGCGACGTTCTGTTAATAGGACATGGTTTCCTTCAAAATCCTACCCAATTAGGGCCCGAAATAATCGGTAAACATGGCAAGCGGATGGCTAGACCAAGTTATTTTTGAGAAAAGGACCAAATTAGGACTAAGTGAGGCAATCTAGATTACTGACATGCTCATTGAACCAAAAATCAATATCATTACTGCAGAGAATATTACGATACAACAGAAAGAGCCACAGTCAAAAGATATTGTTTAAATAAAATATCATTATTCAGTCTCCTTATGAAGTGTCTATTCTGCATACACGTCCTGTCATTCATAAACAAAAATTAATTTTACCGATTTACTTTTTCATTAAGTGTTTTTCTTTTCTCTAGTGACTATTTTAGCTTAAGCGGCCTTTTGTTGATTTTCAATTCCCCTTAAGGTTTTTAGTACCTTAAGCTAATGTAATGCTTCAGTGTTAAAGTTATGGTGCCCAGTAAAATCTATTTTACTGCTAGAATATCAATAATATGGAAAAAAAACTTCTCTTCTGCTATGAAAAAAGTTTTTAAAACTGTTTTATGACATAAAGAATTTTTGTAACAATTTAAATTGATTATATTATGGAATAATTGCTCTTACTATTCTACAGTTTTTATATTTTTCCCCCATTTTTCTTGTTTCATTTTGACAATAATATTGTTTTAACTTTTTAACTGTCTGCTCTATCCATCTATCATCAATCTATCTCATCTAGGAATAATAATTGTTGATTTTTTTAACATTTAATTTTTATTATTTTGGTATTTACTCAGCAGGCGTATATTTTTTCTTTCTATCTTTTTGTGCTTTACTTTCCGCTCTGTTGATATAAAACATTGCCATTGGCAATGCGGATGGAATTTTAATGGTTTTCTAATGACTTGGCTGCTGTATAGAAAAGTAAATAATTTTTATAAGAATCGGTTGCAAAGGGCATCATATTGAGTTAAAGTAAAAATATAGATACTAAAGTAAACTTATTACAGCAAATATGATTAAGTAAATAAAAACCGAATAAATCAATAGATGTTATTAGGCAGTTATTGTTGTTATTTTATTATAAATTGAGAATAAACAGCCAGGCCTGTGTCGGCTGTGATATTTAGGATATCAGTATCTGTTTTTTTTTTGTGTAATATTTACTGGAAGACGTATTTTTTACGCCGAGACGCTTTTTGAATGCATAAATTTGTTAATAAGCAAAATTCTATTTATGTTTTCTAGGTTGCACTGAATGCATAAATTGATACTGTTGAGTGCAAATTTTTAGCCACCGATATTATTGGCCCATAATTTTTTAAAGTAGTAATAACAACACCATTATCATATTGGTCAAAGCTAAGCAATATTTCCCACAGAGTTGACTTGAATTGGCCACCGAAATCTTGTTGTTTAAGCATGATAGAATTTTCTTCTTGGGACTTAGAAAGGCGTCTGTTACACGGTTTCGGCTTATTAGTATAAATAAGCCAAGCAATTTTAATGAATTTGTAGTTATTAAATTAAATTAAAGCAAAGCAAATGGCAATGGCCAAATATAAATTATAAAAATATTTATTGAAAATTTTAATTATTATTAGTCGAACTGTTTATGTATTACATACAATGAAATTTTTTATAATCAAGCTTAAGTTCGTTTTTATTCTCTCTAAGAAATAATTAATTAAATTACAAATTAGGTGATAATATTAAAGAAAAATTGGGAAAATTTAATTTTTAGATACCAGCACGAGCGAAATGCACATTTTCTAGACAGCCACGTCCGTGATCAGCACTCTTGTATCTAATCTACTTAGGGTAGTGTTTAGTTTGTTTAGTTTTTAGTTGTAAGCATCATCTATTTAACCAACCAAATCCAGATAAAGGAATACTAGAAAACTTGTATTCAATTACACACTGTGTAATTTTTTAAGTCATGGCAAAATAACCATATACGAACACCACTACGTCATAAAAGACCAAAAAAAAGACCCCTGTCTCCCAGTTTTGCCCAAAGTCCTCCAGGTTTTTTTTATGGGCCCTCAAAGATGTGGGGCCTCGATGTCATTATTGCAAAAAAATGATCATTTACTCAAGCTCATATTTTGCAAACCGTTTGGAATTTTGATATACTCCCTGCGGCAAAGTTGTAGCTCTTGTCATAAAGAAAAAAAATTGTTAACATATAAAATCAAAAAAACTTCATCTGCAAGGTCAAAATCGCAAAAAACTTTAAAAAATTAAATTTTTTTTACCTTTTTTCCCCTGTTCAGGTCCATACGTAGCAAACCGTTCAAAATTCAAGGAATCAATCAACTACAAAAATGAACCTAAGATCTCAATAAACAACTTTCTGGAACATATAAACTTCCTAGGAATGATTCTTAATACCCTTTAGGTAGCGCTTATGAAGCCGCAAAAGTGAAAAATTTCCCGAAAAAATTTTAGCTACCTAAGCGCTACCGGTGTTAAGAATCATTCCTAGGAAGTAAATATGTTCTAGAAAGTTGTTTATTGAGATCTTAGGTTCATTTTTGTTGTTGATTGTTTCCTTGAATTTGGAACGGTTTGCTACCTATGGACCTGAACAGGGGAAAAAAGGTAAAAAAATGAATTTTTTAAAGTTTTTTGCGATTTTGACCTTGAAGATGAAGTTTTTTTTGAATTTATATGAAACAATTTTTGTTCTTTATGACAAGAGTTACAACTTTGCCTCAGAGAGTATAGCAAAATTTCAAACGGTTTGCAAAATATGAGCTTGGGTAAATGATCATTTTTTTTTTGCAAAAATGTCATCGAAGTCCCACATCTTTGAGGGCCCATAAAAAAAACCTGGAGGACTTTGGTCAAAACTGGGAGACAGGGGTCTTTTTTTTGGTCTTTTATCACGTAGTGGAGTCCGTATATGGTTATTTTTTCCGTGTTGCACTGTGTTATCAATCGTCAGTTGGTGAGAACGAAGTCTACCACTACTAAGGTAGTGGTAGCTTCCCTCTTGTTGCATATTTTTACTTTTAATATTTACCACCTTATATGTATGTTGTTGTTCCTACAGCCAACCTTCGGTTAGCAATGTAAGTTACTTTTTGTTTATTTGTTTTACTCCCAACATTCGTTTTTAGTTAACACTAATCTAGTATTGGTTTGATAGTTGAATGTTGGGAGTAAAACAAATTAAATTTTCCCAATTTTTCTTTAATATTATCACCTAATTTGTAATTTAATTAATTCTTTCTTAGAGAGAATAAAAACGAACTTAAGCTTGATTGTAAAAAATTTGATTGTATGTAAAAATAATTATTTGTATGGCTACATGTGATAACTTTAGTAGTATCCTCCTGCTTGTTTTGTCATAACATAAGGGCTTCCTGCGTCAATAGTTATTGCATTTTCAATATCACGAAGGTTAAATCTTAGCAGTGCTGCAGACCAACATCAGCAGATAGCGTCCCAGAAAACAAATAGATTATTAAAAAAGAATTTTTAAGTTTCTAAAAATTAAAAAAAAAAAAACATTTAATTCAAGTTGTGAAATTCAAGCAGTGTAACGTCCATTTATACGTCTTCTAAAAAAAGATTTAAAAAATATATAAACAAAAACAGTGCATAAAAGGAAAAATAATATAATACAGAAAAATCTTTTAATCACAATGTCTGATATCAGACCAATAAAGTTCACATTTTTTCTGTATAGAAAAATATTTTTATAAAAAAAAAATATTGTTATTGTGAGTTTAGTTTTCATTACAGTCTAAAACCATGAATTTACTAAATAAAAGAAAACAAAGCCATTGTTGTATTATTGCGATGTTCATTTAGGTTTTTTTTTAATTAATATTATATTTGTTTCAACAAAGATGTCTGGATGTAAAAGTATATTATTTTCTCCAGTGTTGAGTGAATCTCTTTGGGACTGACTGAATATTCTAATCATTTCTTTAGTTTTTGTAATTAAACATTATCACATTGTTTAACAAGTTGCTGGGGTTGTATCTCTTATATTTTTGTATCTCTTATATTTTTTGCTTAATTTTATTCTCAAAAGTATAGGAAAAAGGGTTTATTTATACCGAATGGTATTAAGGACAACATTAAAGACCGATAGTAATCAACATTCAAATCATAATTTGAATTTGAAAATAAACTTATTAAGTAAACAGACACACCCCAGGTGTTTTGTAGCACAGTCAAGTGGATCTGAATATATCTTTTGTATTGAATACTTAATTTAATTAGTCGAACTATTTATTAACATATAAATAATTCTTAAAGTTAGGCTTAAGTTTTTTATTCTCTCGGACAACTAATGGTAGTTTAATATTATCTTTAAAACAAATTAGTAAAACATATTGCTATGTAAGCAAACATATCAATTCAATTTCATATTTTTTTCTGCAATAAAAACCACAAGAAAAAAAGTGAATTGCATTTTTATCGTTATTCTCTGAAAATGAATGATTGAATAAATAAAAAGTTACTAAAGAAGGCAAGATAAATAATAATAATCAAGGGAAGATCTTCTAGGAAATTAGACCCTAAAATGAAATTAAAACAGGTATTCACTTGAGTTGTTGGAATTTATGTGACAAGTGAAATGAGCAACTTATGCACTTAATTCATAAGATAAATTTAGTATGACTTTATTTCATACTTTTATGCTCTTTATACTTATTCATCTCATGTTAAATTTCGTTAAGCTAATTCGTATTAAACTGACCCTATATTAACAACAATGAAACTCGATAAGTCAATAAAAAATCTTAGTTGCAAACTTGTCTGACTTCCAATTAAATGTTTGTTAGATGGAACTGCAGGAATTAAAAAGATGCATTTTAACAGCTGCAGTTGTGTTGCTTAGGCAACTTATAAGTGTTATTTAACTACACCACTACGAATATATTGTGTAGGTTGTCGATGTTGTTAAAAAAACGAGAATTAAGCAAAAATAATATAGACAAGTTGACCTCTGTTAATGATAGAGTAGTAATCTCACTAAGGCTTGGCTTTCGAAATGTTTAAGGGACAATTACTGATTTAAACTCCAAGGGGGTGCTGTAGCTTAAGTGGTTAGCACGTTGACTACTAAGTAATGGCAATATAAATTTTTCTGATATGTATTAATTTCTCTTTATAATAATACATATCACAGCGCCCTCCTTCGACAGTATTACCACATAGCACTAAATCGCCGGCGAAGTAAAATAATTATAAATTGGCTATCCTAGCTTCAAACTATTTCGCCTAAATAACACCAGAGGCGCTGCAATACTGTTCTAAAAATAATCATAACGTGCAATTGCAGTGTTGCCAGAATCGAAGCTTTACTATCACACTAACCATCTGTCTTATCTACAACTATCCCTTTCCAAAGGAAGTACCACAGTTAATATAGGCATTAACTGCCTGAGTGGTACTTCCATTTAAAAAAAAAAAGAAAGCCCCTGAAATTTACAAAACAAGCAAGAAATAGCTCTCGGAAATAGCCCGTTATAGAAGTTACTATTTCTTCCCAAGAATTAAAGGGTTTTGGTTTTTTGATTAAAAGGATACCTTAGCTAGGAAAAGAACACAAAAAAAGCAGCCTCACATAGATCTGAAATATATTAAAATACTGTTAAAAACTGTTAAAAACTTATGTGACTCCAGTTCTAAACGATGACGGCTGTATTAGGAAGGATTCTAAAAATCGGGTTAGAAGAAATGACAAATAATAATACGATATAAAAATTGCCTTATCTTTATCTACTTTTCTTAAGAATTTAATAAACTGTGAGAAACCTTCTTGAACTAAAGGCAACCGACCGTGAAGTTCCCCAAATTTGTATCTTAGGACCGATTTTATAATTTTTTGTATATATCATAAATGCATGTATGTAAGTAAGCATGTAAACGCATCGACACATGCTTATAATACTGCTATTCTAAGCATTCTCACTTTTACATTTTTTTATATATATAATAGAACATGTTATTTAACATTAAATTGCGCAAAGGAAGGAACAAATCAGGTTATATACCTTGGTATACATTTTAATAGGCACTCTCCTTTGAAAAACCATATAAAAGCAAAAGTAATACAGATGGGTTAAACACAGTGAAAATGAACTGTCTATTTTGAGAAAAAAAAACTCTAGCCCTAGCTAAGATTTCTAATTTATACGCCTTAGTTCGATCCTAAAACTATTGTGTTGTTGTGCGGTAATCCTTCAACTTTTAACATTCAGGAAATTTAGAGACTTAAAAATAAAATTCTGCCAATAAATGCCGACTTTGTAAGGTCCAAGTATTGTTCGGTATGATAACTGGACTATAAAATCTGAAAAATAAAAACAGGAAATAAAAAAGATAAAACAACAAAACCATCTTGAACAGAATACAGCAATACCAATCCGAATTCTTCTTTAAGAAAACAAATAGTTAGGAAAAGATTATTGTTTACATTGTTTATAGTCCTTGCTTTTATTCCGTTATTAATTTTTTACACTAATTACAAATAATATTTAAAAAATGTTTGAGTTAACAAATCATTACCCGCACACTAGTCTGCTAAATTTAAAATACAACTAAAATAAATGTCACACTTTTACATTTGACGTTACCATTAATCATTTTATTATGACATTTTTCAAATTTTGCAAACTAACAATCGAAAGTTCCACTTTACAGCCACTATTAGAGTTTAATATAAGTTAAAACAAGAACTATAAAAATAACTTTCATACAGCATTTTTTATTTTAAACAAACAAAAGATAACATGAATAACATGAAGAATATAAACAACAATTTATGGGGAAATAAAAAAAACCATCAATCAACAAAAAATACTGTTGACGGATGACCATTTTACTAAATATCAGATATTATCTCTTTTCGCAAAACGGCTTATAGTAAAACTAGTTGTGGCCGCCACTTTTTCACCGCCCTAACAATATTTTATACGATTTTTCTTTAAAAGTAATTCACACCAAATTTAGAGATTCTTTCTTTATAGTGCTTCAGAAATGTTTTTTTGTGTTTACTTTGTATAATTCCTGGGTATTTACTCAGGAACATAGGCTTTACATAAAGTTCTAAAAGTTATATAAAATTCTAAAATAATTGTATAGTTTTAATTAAAGTTGCTTCCATGTTTGCAGTACCAGTAGTTTAAATCGGTAAAATTTCGAACTTTCACTACTTTTTCTCTATTTTCTCTTCAAATATCTATATCTATACATATAATAAAATAATAACACATTTTCATCCGTCTGTCTGTCTGCTTTTCATTTTCGTTCGCATCACGATAAAACTACTGCATGGATTTTAACACAATTTTGTGCGCGGGTACCTTAGTATCCTAATCCCAATATAGGATACTTTTTTCCGCAAAAAAATGTTATTTCCAAGAGAAAGTGGAGAAAAAGCAGTGAAAAACGCAATTTCCGGCTTATAGGTACTGAAATTTTCGGTTTAAAACCGGAATATTTTCAACACGGGTATTTTTCAACACGATTAAATATTTTATTTTTGAAATTTTCGGTTTAAAACTGGAATTTTTTTAACTCGGTTATTTTTAACACACCTTTTTATTTTTGAAAGTGGGGTATTTTAAAAACTATTGCGCAACAGATGGCGCCAGTTGAATAAAAATTGTAATTGATCTGTATTTTTACTTTGTGGAAAATATTTTTATATTTAAAATATTTTAAACACCTTTTACAGAGGTTTACAATAATTTTTAGAATTTTAGAATTTTTTATAAATTAAACATTAATACTGACTCTACTACTCGAGTTAAAAATATGAAAACAAAAACAAAAGAAAATGAAGGCCACAGCTTCAAAAACAGCAACTACAAAAGAAAAAATATTGTAAAGTTATATTAAAACAATATAGCTTTGTTAACGGTAAAAGCACCAAAGCTGTTCAGTTATACTGCAAAAAATAAACAACACTCAAAAAACATTGGGCATAGGAAAGCACAAAAAAATAAAATGGAAACGAAGGAAAACAAAACATCTGAGTGAATAAAATTTCACATACAACTTTGTTTGTGAAAAAGTATTTTATCTGTTGAAGTTTTTACAAAAGAAGATAAAATGTTGTGAACTTACGAATTGTAGGCAACAATAACCTTCATTTAAAATTAAATAAACTGTGGAATAGATCAAAATTATTGCTTAAAAAACAGAATTAAAAATTTTTTTTTTTGGAACAGCACTCAGACGATGACCCGTACTCATGCAATGCAATTAGGTTATTGGAAGGAGGAAAGAGGGAGTAGTGTTACATTCGATTTGAATTTTCCTAGATTGAAAGTGACAGGAAAGAACTCTGGAGTGAGTTTATTCCACATACGAACAGTTCTGCTAAAAAACGAATTATCTCTGTAATGCGTAGTGCGATTCACTGGTCATTCGACCACAAATGGATGCGCTCTAAACTAAAATGTACGGGTATTGGGAACAAGTTCCCTAATTTCATAAGCGCACATACCATTGTAGTAACGATAAAACAGTGATATACACCCCACATTGCGTCGATGCTCAAGTGAATCAATAGAGTTGGATACCCTACTGTCATCAATGAGCTTCTTGGGCCTCTCTTGTACGCGGTCGAGCAGCTCCAATATAAACTTTGGGGCGCCGGCCCATACGTGAGAATTGTATTCCATTTTCGTATTGTATTCCAAGATCGGATGGAGTGAAGTATCGTTTACACCGCTTTAGGAAACCGAGGCACTTGAAAGCTTCTTTAGAGACTTGAAAAATATGTTTAGTCCATCGAACATCACACTAGATTTTCATGCCAAGAACATCAAGAGCTTCCGATAATATCTATATCAACCATAATAACAGATGAAGCATCATCACCGAACGTACGCCTATGCGTAAGCATGCAACATTCAGTCTTACGGGCGTTAAAATCGTTCCCTATTCACATGACCCCATTCGGATTTTGTCGTGATATATCGTGATTGATCGTGTCATTCATGCCTTGTCTTTTCGACCGCACCTCCATATGGTTCGGTCTATTACTAAATGCACACGAATAGCAAATGGTGCTGTCATCTGCGAAAGAGTAGATAGGGTTGAAAGTTTGACAAAGAAGGTCATTTAGAAAAATAAGAAATAGGGTAGGAGAAAGAACAAACCTTGTGGTACCCCTGAATTAATCTTGAACTCGTTTGATGAAATCCCATCTATAACAACTCGTATAGTGCACCAAAAGCAATATGTTTTGACAAGAGTGCATCATGCCACACCCTATCAATCGCCTTATAGACGTATAGAGTGACACCATTTTTCCGAATTTTTTAATTTTAAAGATTGTCTTTTAGGAGAAATTCAGTTTTGAGCAAATATGCACATTAGGGAATCAAATAGTGTTTTGATTTTACTTCTGACCATTTAGACAAACATTTTTTATAGTTTAAGGTCACCTTTATGCTAAAAAAAAATTCCATATTTTCAGGTTGTTTTGTTCCTTAAGCAAAAAAGGCAGAGTTCTGTTATCTTTAAATTTCTGAATATTCTCCAAGTACTTTCGGTCATAAGGGAGAACTTGGAGCAAATAGGAATTAGTGTTTGTTTTTACATAT
Source organism: Phasia obesa (assembly GCA_949628195.1). Lineage (NCBI taxonomy): Eukaryota > Metazoa > Arthropoda > Insecta > Diptera > Tachinidae > Phasia > Phasia obesa. Next base: position 35,234,311 of record OX451218.1, on the reverse strand, counting down.
TTAATCAGAGATTTATTCAAAAAAGGAAGGAAGAAATTTATAGCTCAGATTTAAAGATGAAGAAAAAAGTAAAATTATATAATTTAATTTAATACGAACTATTTTCGAAAATGAATTAATGAATTTGAAGGCTAAAGTTCTATTGTATAAATATAAAGTTATGATATGACTTCAGAAACTGTTTTTCTTAATGTAGTATAGATTCAAATAATTGTCGAACCTCTTTTGGTGAAATTGTGTTTATAATATTATCAATTTAATTTAAAATAAGTTTACTTTTTAATAAAGCGATTTAAGATTTTTAGATGTCTTCTTAAAGTTGCAATCATAACTGTTATGTCCTTAAAAAGTGGCATTATCTCGGAGGACCTAATAATTCTATTTTCTAGGGGAAATAAAATGAATGTTCAAAAACTAGAAACGTAAATTCTTGCAGTAAAATTTTGTACCCCATTTACACTGTCTACTCTGACGCTCAAAAAAACAAGATTTTTAATTAACGTCCTTAAAATTGCATTAGTATTTAATAATAAAAAATTATTAGTCACTTAGTTTATTTTTCACTCTAAACTCTTTATTTAAAAGAATTAATTTATGTCCTTAAAACTCACAGTTTTCCTTAATATACTTCTACATCAAAAATAATTTAAGAATAAGTATGATAAAGTTTATATACGAGTATGAGTTCAACATATTTCTGTTACTTATACGTACAGTTGTTATTTAAGCAGGCGTATATCCGCCAAGAACTATGCCTTACAAATTATCAATATACTGTGAGTAAACATACAACTCATACATACTGGTTTTTTTTACGAATGGTATGAGGGTTTTTTGTTTGTAATATTTCATTCACTGCTTTCATTTTATTTTTGTAGTTGCTGCTGTTGGCGGTAGAGTTATGTCTTTACTTTCTTTGCAATGCTGTGCAAATATTGTCAATTCTGAAGACTCCGCAATGACTCAACAGTATATTCAATTGTCAATAGCAATAACAGCAGTTGGTTTAACAGCTGTATGAAAATAAATATGAGCGAAATTGTTTTTCATGCTACGAACAACAGTTTGCCCACGTTGTATGTTGAGTTCAGCAAATGTTTGCACTACTTAAATCGTCTTATGAAATTACGTATACATCATAATCTGTTTTTATTTTACTTAATGTTAAATTAAATAATACAGTGAAATTAAGTACTAAATAAAATATTAAAAATAATGAAGATTAAAAAATTTAAAATTTTAAATTTAATAAAAATATATTTTCTCGTATTTTTCTCACAGGTGGTTTAACTGATGGTGGCCGTATTGGTTTCGGTGACAGTAGTGGTATTGTGCATGGCGGTATTTTAAGTTCCCTAGCCACACCAAATGTGCCATGTTCTCCGGGACAATTTCGCTGTAATGATGGTAAATGCATCACATCATTATGGGTGTGTAATTATCAAAAAGATTGCGAGGGTGGTGAAGATGAACAGCAGTCATGTCGTATGTATTTATTTTTTAATATTTTTATTTAATTCCTCTTTGTTTTCCATGAATAATGAGATTAATCTTTTGCTTTTTTAAAGCACCTCCTGAATGTGAGCCGGGACAAATAAATTGCGGCCAATATGTATTTAATAAAACTTATTGTATACCACCGCATTTTCGTTGTGATATGACAGAAGATTGTGAAGACAAATCGGATGAGGCACAGTGCAGTAAGTCAAATCTACTTTTATTAATAACAATGAGAATTAATTGTTATCAAAAACAAATTAAATTATTTAGTTTTGAAAATTTGTAATTATTATTAGTCGAACTATTTATTTATTACATACAATGAAATTTATAGTCAAGCTTAAGTTCGTGTTTATTCTTCCTAAGAAAGAATTAATTAAATTACAAATTAGGTGATAATATTAAAGAAAAATTGGGAAAATTTAATTTTTAGACACCAGCAGGAGCGGAATGCACATTTTCTAGACAGCCCCGTCCATCATCAGCACTCTTGCATCTAATCTACTTAGGGTAGTGTTTTAGTTGTAAGTATCATCTATTTAACCAACCAAACCCAGATAAAGGAATACGAGAAAACTTGTATTTAATTATCACTCGTAAGTTGGTGAGAACGAAGTCTACTACTACCTCAAGCTTCCCTCTTGTTGAATATTTTTACTTTAATAGTCACCAACTTATATTTGTTGTTGCTCCAGTCAACCTTCGGTTAGCAATGAAAGCTACTTTTGTTTATTTGTTTTATTCCAACATTCGTTTTTTAGTTAACACTAATCTAGTATTAAACCGAACTTTATTGGGTAAACATGATTACGACTTAAATTTAACGTATGATTAATAAATTTATTTTTAATACCTATACGCTGTGTACAATCAATTTACCATGACAAATCTTAGAAACCAGAGATTGTAATGATTATGAGTTTTATTTTAAAAATTGGGTTTTAATGATTATTTCTTCATTTTTATTTTCTACTCAAAGAATAAAAATTATTCTCTGAGCTTTATTTAATGCTTAGAACATAACGATTATGTATTAAGTTTTATTTTCTGCTTTGGGAATAAAAATTAATCTCTAAGTTTTTTTTTCTGCTCAGAGAATAAAAATTATTGTCTGAGTTTTATTCTTTGCTCGCTATTTAATGATTGATGTTTAAGTTTTATTTTTTGATTGAAGAATAAAAATTACTCTCTAAGTTTTATTTTCCGATTGAAGAACAAAAAATACTCTCTGAGTATTATTTTCTGATTGAAGAATAAAAATTACTTTCTGAGTTTTATATTTCACTTAGAAAATAAGGATTATTTTCGAAGTTTTATATTTCGCTTAGAAAATAAAAATTATTTCTTGAGTTTTATTTTTTACTTAAAAATAAAAATTATTTCTCTCTTTTGTTAATTTGGACATATGTAAGTATATAAATAGTACTTTTTGGAACTTTTTTACTGAAACACATATCTCACTGAAACCCTATCTCAAATAACTATACTAATATTATTTCTATGTGTTTCAGTAAAAAAGTTCCATAAAAGTACCAAAGTACACGTTTTATCCCCCAAATATTGAAATGAAGAAAAAGTACCAAACACTAGTTTGATACTTTTACTATATCAAAAGAATGCCAACTAAACTAATTTCTATGTTTTTTAGTTAAAAAGTTTCAAAAAGTACTATTTATATACTTACATATGTTCAAATTAACAAAAGAAATAACTTTTATTTTTAAGTAAAAAATAAAATTCAAGAAATAATTTTTATTTTCTAAGCGAAATATAAAACTTGGAAAGTAATCCTTATTTTCTAAGTGAAATATAAAACTCAGAAAATAATTGTTATTCTTCAATCAGAAAATAAAACTCAGAGAGTAATTTTTATTCTTCAATCAGAAAATAAAACTTAAACATCAATCATTAAATGGCGAGCAAAGAATGAAACTCAGACAATTATTTTTATTCTCTGAGCTGAAAATAAAACTCGGAGAATAATTTTTATTTTCCAAGCGAAAAATAAAACTCAACAAGTAATCATTGATGTCTAAGGAATAAATAGAACTCGAAAAATAATTTTTATTTTTGATTTTTTTCTATAAAACTTAAAAAATAAAAATCATTGGCGGAACGGACGATTAAAGACGATTGCAATGGTGTACTCCTTGTACATGTAGCATATCCCTAAAATAATGATTTTTTTTCTTTTAAAATGTGATGGATAATCATTATTTGCGATCCCTGTTAGAAACAGATTTACTTTAAAAAATTATTTCCACTTTACTTGATTCCTAATTATAATTTATATTTTTTGAACACTATTGAGTAAATGAGATAATAAACGATTTTAAGCCATACTTTAAAAATTCATTTGTACATACACATAAATAGTCCAACTACTAAATATAAATATTAAATGTCGATTTTGTAATAATCACAAAATCTTTTATGATATTTCTTACAAATAGACTTCATTTATCGGTAAAATTATTTTCGGTTTCTCACGATAGAAAAAAAATACAAAAGCAAATAAAAACTACTATAAAATAAAACTGTTTTTTTTTATTAGTATGACATAAAGTAACACTTTGCCAGACTATTTTTATTCAATAATTATAAATTGTACTTAATATAAATTTACTGCAATATAAAAAATATCGCATAATAAAAAAGCCTTTTTAACATCCCTTTTTACAGCTCTTTAGTTAAGTTTTGTTAGATGTAGCAAAAGCAATATTTTTGTTTCTTCCTTTTTATAAATAAGAAGAAAAAATTTATTTTTATATTACTCAACCTGAATAAAAAGATGCAATAGTAAACAAAAATTTATATTAAATTGCAAAAATGTTGTGTGATAATTTTCTGATGCTATAATTCTCGTTGTATACATTATAAATTTATGAACATAAGGGCACGAAAATTTTAGTCTAAAGCTAATATCTTCCTATAAATATAACCTTTGCAGAAAAGCTTTGTAGGTGTAAGCTAATACAAATGTGTACAAATATCTTAAATATTCCCATGTGTAAATTTCTGTTTTACATTGCAAAAGTAAATCTAATATAAACAGAAGACGAGTAACAAAAGCAAAAAATATTGTATGCAATCAATCGTTTAAGATTGTATATCGATGGTCTCAAGTAGAAAGGCCCTTACCCGTATTCTTTATGAAAGTAAGTCTTTCAGTGATTCCAATACATTTTAAGCAAATACACCTCGTCACAAAAATTTATTGCAATAGTTTAAAAAATAACTCTCTTACAAGCAGTTGTACAAATTACATTGTGAGTATTAGAGTTTTTACTATGTCGTTACCTTCTCCTATAAAGTTATATTTATTTGAGCTAGGGCCTTTCTTATTGAGACCAACGATACGTTTATGCGGACTACAAACACGTTTAAACTGATACGAAGGTTTGCAGCACAAATATATTCCTTGTAAACAAATAGTCAATTATTCTGTTACACAACAGTTGCATATAAATAAATGTTTAAGTAGAAGTAAAATATATATATTATAGTTCGATGTAAACATTCTTTTTTTCCTTTTGGTTAGAGATGAGCATTATGTTTTAGGGCCATACTAATAATGTATTTAAAGTCTTCTGTTGAAAAATATATTATAAGACACATATGTCTGAAATGTAAGATAAAGAAACCAAATACTATTAGTCACATACTGTTACAGCATTTTCAAACAGCTGCAAATGGTAACAGATTGTGACATTTCATACTGATATTTTGCATGATTGCATTCTAAAAAATGATTTAAATTACTTTTACTGGATCAACTTGCAATTTTCGAGAATATATCTCTCCTGTTTAGCTAAAGTTTTCTCAGACTTTTTTTTGATAATTTCTCAATTTTTGTTTTTTAAAGAGCTAAAATTTTCTTATAGAAATCTCTTACTAGCTTATAGTTTCGCAAAGAAATCTCTCTTTAGCTTAAGTTTCCCTAAAGAAATATCGTGGTTGCTCATGATCGATATAACAATCTGTAGCAATGGTTGTGAGTCAGAATCATATTTGTAGTTTTGATCAAAGCCATTATGAAAAGTAAAAATTCACAGACTTTTTTACTTTACAACAGTAATAGTAAAATCCATACTCTGAATTTTCACAACTATTAAAGGCTTATAGTTTTTGCAATCATAGTTTTATTTAAAGTTAAAGTTTACGACTAAAGGAGGAAAACTGGATTTACATTGGGAGACTAATTCTTACATATGGAAAGACAGTGAGAACAGGGAGTCTTGTTACACGACTTACAATAGCCAAGCTATTTCCATCACTGGGCATCACAAGCGCCGGAAAGAGTGCATATCAGGATAAGGGAATCTGGGCGGAATTCGATGGAATCTATTGGGTACGGATATACACAGGTGGTATAAATATTCGGATGAGTGACACATGTTCCACGCTGAAATTTGAGTGTTTTGTATTGCCAGTGTCGAAGCAAGTGACTAGGGGTGAGGGTGTGACTACAACTACTGAAGTGCTCTGGATTTTATAAAGAACAAGTAATATTTAAGATAATGATGAGTTTCGAATGAATGCAATGTCCAGGATAATATTCATTGTAAGTTTCTGCAATAAAATATGCGATGAAGAAGAAATAATTGCAACCACTGATCAGCCACTATTACAGAGTTTTGAATTATATAAAATTCGTTAGCCACATAGTGCTAAATTTGTATTTTATAAAAGGTCAAGGAAGGGTTAATATGTGAGTACAAATTATTTGTGCAAAATTACATTAGGGCAAAAATGTAAAAAAGGTATTTGCGAGAGCTCAAGTGAAATTGTTTCAAATAAGTTATAATTTATTGATCAAATATTGAGTATTTTTTAAATGCTTTTCACACACTTCCCGGATTCCTATTACATATTTTAAAATTTTGCATGCATAAATACATTGTTATCAGTAACAAGCGCTGGTATTTACTCTTGATTTCTTGATCCAAACAAATAATTGGTTTTGTTTCTATTATTTATCAAATGAGAATAATCAAAAGCACAAATTGGAGTGTATTTATTGAATATTGTAGCTTCGGATCGTTTTTTTCTACTTGCAGTGAAGACGAGCAAAATTAATGCATCTTCTCGCTTTCTTCAACTTTAAATCATATTGACTAATTAAACTCAACTTTTTAAAATATCACTCAGTTATTGAATATGTTGATGAAAAATGTTTTTTTTTATTGTCATGGTATCATTTCCATTTGACGAAGTTCAGCATTGTATAAACTTAATGTGAATTTACACCATTTAAAGTAATTTATTATTTTAAAACATCATCATGCCAGTTTTGTTTATTTATTATTTTTTTAAGCATATTTTTACCATCTGCAATTTTTTAAGATTACATCTCATTTTTTAAGATTAACCTCATTTTTAACATTTCTACAGTGTTATAATACAATATAATGAGGTTTTGTACGCACAAAAGAATCCATATATTAAAAGTGCCATTATTCAAAAACTTTTATAAACCTTCATTTAAGTACATGACTTTAAAAATTATTTCATCCTTAAAAACCTTGCATAGAAAATAAAGTAGTACAAAAGCATATTCCATTGAAATAAAGAGATTATTTCATTAAAAATATAAGGCCTAATTCATGTTTTAATTTATAAAAGATTTATTAAACAAATTTCCATGCAAAAGTTGCTTTGTTAACCTTTTAAAAACAAAAATTTCTTTTTATGAATAAGGCCCATAATATTCAGTTAAGAACACCTAACCAACTATTGCTAAAAAAAAATTATAGCTCTCTCGCTTCAAAATGATTGCAAAACTTTCAGCTTAGAGTTTAATTAACATATAAAAACTTAAAAAAATATTTATTTAAATACACAGAAAAAAAATAGTTGTATCGCATAAAATTTTTCATAAATATTATCCCCAATATTTATAAAAAATAAAACGAGGCACAGTAAATAACAGTTATCAAAAAAAGTAAACTCTAAAACTCTTTATGTTAGACCTAACGGAGATCTATACTGTCATATATCAATAGAATTGTATTGACGAGCTCTTTCAGAATATATGGTGGTGTTAAATAATTTGACGTCATAAAATAAAACTTTTTTAAGGAGTTTTGTTTTTTCCGTCAGAAAATAAAAGTCATTTTGTTTATTTACATAATTTTTTTTTTTGTGGAGAGATTTTAGCGGAGGCCCCTCAATACCAGTTTAAGAGCATAGAATGCACTTTCCACGCTTCCCTGGTTGACTTTTTTTTTTTGCCAATTTATGGATATGGATAATGCATTTTTTCCTCCCAGAGAAAAAATTAGCAATTTTCTATAAAACTTTTTTGCAACCTCAATAATTTTCTTCGTTTTATTGTTCTACTCTAAAAGCCATGTAAGTATGAGATGTATAGCAAAAATCCGGTGAAAATGGGTAAACATCCGGCGGGGATCAATCAAACAATAACAAATTTTTATAAAATAAGTTTTATTTTTGACGAGAAAAAAAAAACTCCTAAAAATGTTTTATTTTATGACAGCAAAAACAAAAATCCTTTTCAAAACTTCCGTTTGAGTTTTTATGTTTCAGATAATTTTTTTTATTTAATTCTCAAAATAACTGTTATAAAATAATTTTTTAAAACGATAACTGTTATTTACGGTCCCTGAATAAAACTGATTTGAAATGTATTTTAGAACAACTTTTCTATGAAAAATTAGTTTTAAAATAGATTTCAAATATATTTTATTTTTTATATATATGGGGCTATAAATCGAACATGACTTTTCTCGAACTTGTTTTATTTAACTTATGAACATCATAATAAAAAATATGAATTATTAATAATTGAATTTCAGAACACCAACTTGGTTTTAGGATCGACTTTTACAGTAAAATTTTGCAATCTAAGCTGAGTTTAGAGTTTTTGTCAATTGGACTGCTTTTAACTTCATTTGTGTTAACTTTGATTCTATATGAGTTTTCTAAATAATGCGCCGATCAAGGTATATACCGAAGTAGTTGAAGTCTAAAAGCTGCGGTATCAATTGGCTATTTGTGCGAATAAGGGGACACGAGTCTGTATTCAGTGTGAAGGTTCTATGAGTACATTTTTATTCATTCACCTTTATTCTCTATTTTTTGAACCATTTTTCTATATTGAATATGTGGTCTTGTAAATATCGTGATGCTACTTCTGGGCTTTCCTGAATGCTTAAAAAGCTTTGTCGTGATAAAAAGTCAATATGTAGACACTGTTATTGTATCTTTAATTAAAATATGATAAACATCGCATAACGAAAAAATTAAATTTAAAGAAAATTTTTAAATATTACTTTTCTTTCTTCGTCTTTAAGCATTTTTATTTTTTATAGTATTTTCAAATAAAGCAAAAATCAAAATCATAGTTATTGTGAAATAACACATATTTTGTATTCCCAAAATATGTGAAGACATTTTTTCTGTGTATGTAATGAATTTTGTTAGATATTGTTTACTTGCTGTCCCTAATGACTTTAATACTTTATCTACTATTTATATAGAAGCCTAAATAAATTATATTCATAATTTTGTTAATGGCTGATGAAAATCTTCTTGACCCGGCACCCAAGCGTATGAGTGTTTATTAATATGAATTTATTTCAAATAATCGTGAGGTATACGTTTCGGTATTTAAGAAGTTACAGCATAAAAAAAAATATTTCGATATGTTAACTAAGAAAACAGTTGTTTGTTTTGTTTGTTTTATTGTTTTGTTTGTATTTCTTTAACAATTTACCAAAAATATTCTGAAAATGGTAAAGAATTAGATAAATTAAATGAGCTAGGGCGGTTGTGCTTCAAACAAGGACTTTAACACTTTTAACTTTTAACTACATAATGTATCCAAGTCAAGATTCATTTGAGAAATCAATAAATGATTACGATTGTAGCAATTTCATTTTTTCCAAGAGGAAATTGTTAAAACATGTACGAGTTATTTTAATCTATTTAAAAGGGGGAATCTAATCTATTTTAAAGTGGTTCAAGATATTTTTATCTTACTAGGTAGTGTCGTCTACCCAGCTGCTACTGGATCAGCTGGTTTGACACCTCACGTCAAAAATTGTATATGTTTAGAAATTTTATAGTGCAGAAGTTAGAAAGCAATACAACAAATATACGCCTTCTCAACAAGTTCTAGAGTGTATCATACAAAAGTATATACGCGCATCTTTTAAAATCTGGCAGGCCAAAGAAGTTTTCAAGTCGGAATGTGCGAAGTATTCTTAAAGAAATGCATCATAATCCACGAATAAGTGCTCCGAAATTGGCGGAGCATATGGAAAAATGTTCTAATGTTTCTGTGACGTCACGAACGATTATAAATATTTTGCATGAAAACAGCCTTAGAAGTAGAACGCCGCGAAAGAAACCACTAATTTCTTCTAAGAATCGGCACCTACGTCGAATTTACAAAAGCTTATCTAAATAAGGATTTGAATTTCTGGAAAACTGTCTTATTTACCGATCAGAGCAAGTACAATATTTTTGGATGCAACGGCCGACCAAATGTGTGGAGAAAACCCACTACTGCACTTGAACCGAAGCTTATAATAGCTATGGTGAAACATGGTGGTGGTAGTATTATGGTTTGGGGAGCTATAGCATCATCTGGGGTGGCTCGTTTGGTTTTCGTCGATGGTAATATGGACAGACATCAATATAAAAGTATACTGGAACAAAATTTGAAACCATCCGTCGAAAGCTTGGAAATAGTTGGATTTTTCAACAAGACAACGACCCCAAGCACACCGCTCACATAGTTCGAGACTGGCTTCTTTTTTATGCTCCACGACAGCTGAATTCTCCACCTCAGTCACCAGATCTTAAACCGATGGAGCTGGTTTGGGATGTTTTGGAACGATTAGTGCGAAAATATGACATTACAAGTCGAGAGACTCTCAAAAACGCATTAATTCGTACATGGGCCAAAATTACTCAAGATATCAGTGAAAATTTAGTGATGTCAATGCCCAGCCGGCTTCAGGCAGTAAAAGATGCTTAAGGTGGTCCTACTTAATATTAAAAAAATAAATTTGACCTTTGTTTTAGTTCAAAAGCTTTAATAACTTATAGCTTTTATAGCTGTATGTTGATTTTTTTCTTGTGAATATTAAATGTTTTTGTTATTTTTATTGTTTTTGTGCCTTTGAATTGGCTTTGTTTTTAATAAATATAATTCTTTCTTGACTATTTACCAAATAGCATTTATTTGATTTAAATAAAATTTACAAATACCCAAAAAACCCGAAATTTTGGGTTGTATGTGGAGTTTATATGTATGTATACAATTTTCCTAATATAAATTTTTACATTTTTTTACTATTTTCGTTTTTTTTTTTTAATTTTTTGTTATCGGTTGTCAAATACGATGATTAAAAACAAACAATCTTTGGTAACATTTGAATATATTGTTATTGAATACTTATAAAACTTTGCTTGTGGTTTGAAGTGTATCAAAATTTGTAAAATAAAATCCTACCATATTGAATTTTTTGGGTGTAGTTAGCATTTAATGATAAAATCTTAACCAAAAAATGTATATCATGACCAAAATAATGCTACAAACAACTATAATTTGTTTATCGCAACCAGACATTGTTACAGAGAACATAATATGATTCCTGTGACCATACCATAACAATGAAAAAAAAACCAGTAGTAATGCAGTAATGAAAAAAAAACCAAATTCAAACGGCGCTCTCCGTGCCTTTGATCTATGTATATTGTTTATGCTAGTTAATGAAATTGTTCAAAAACATTTTAAATGATAATTTAATTCCTTTAACTTACTGTAACTAATTTTTTCTCATTGTCTTTTTATTACAACATCACATATAAATTATGATTTTGTTTTTGAGTAAGCTTAAATAAAAAAACACACAATTGGGCTTAACTTAAAAAGTGAGAGTTTGAATCTTAATTTTAAGAACTGTGTTAAAAAGATATTGAAAATATTGTTACTAAGTCGCAAGAGATAAAACTAAATGATCATTATAAAAAGTACTGTTTTTACATGAATGTAAGAAAAATAAGCTTTTAATTTTACAAAGTAGAAAGGCTTTAATCAATTACATCTTGTTTGTAATAAAACACTTTTTGTTTGACTTCAGAGAAGTGAAAAAGAACAATTTTTAGAGCTGAAGCTCGAATAAAGTTTAAAACATAAAAACTTTTGTAAAAATTCTACATAGTAGAAGAGTTGAAAAAACATTGAAATTTTATGTAGTGTTGAACAATTGACAATATAATTATAAAAAGAAATAAATAAAATATACCTGTTTATATTATAAATTATATGAACACGATGTACTTACATATATTGTATAAAAGAATAAAGCAGAATAAAATTAATAAATAAAACAAAATAATATTTTAAAAGTGTTATCAAATTTACTGAGACAACTTTTTACTAATAAGTGGCTCAGTAAGGAACCATAAAATTAATTTGCTTATTTAATTTTACATTGTTCATTTTTATTTTTGCTTCCATTCCGTCTATAACTCTTTTGGAGTAAATTTGTTTGCAAGAATTAAGTTAAGGTTTAGTAAACAGTTTAGCTGTGGCTATTTCTTGATATATTTCAAGATTAATTATTCGACCTTTTTTTAGGAACAGTAACTAAAAATATGATTATAGTAACCTACAGTAAAAAAATCGTTAAAGGTATATCCAAGATCTGTCACTAAATACAAGATTATGTCATAAATTCTCATTCTTCTAGGGTTGTAACATTTAAATATTTTATTATTAAAAAAAAACTTCAAGCCATTGCCCATCAAAACAAAAAAAATAAAAAAAATTGTGTTAATATAGTTTTAACACTCTTTATTTAGCATTCCTACATACGTGCACAGTCAAAAAAAAAATCGTGCAACAATATAGTGCCACAATAGGTAATAGTTTTCGTTGACTGCAACTTTATCCTGTAGTTATTTTTCTCTACTTGACAAATTATAAGTGTCACCATTCCTAATACAAATTTGACAGCGGAAAACTTAAGTTGTTGCACAAACTTTAAAGATGTCAGCAGTTATGTTTACAAAAGAAAAAGTAATTATATTTCACAGTCATAAAAATTAATTTTCGACTATGAAAAAGTTTACGAGAATGTTAAAGAAAGTTTAACAAGTCATTTAAATGTTGTATTTTTATTGTTTCAATAAACAATAACGGGTTATTTATTTCGTGAGACAATTGATATCAATGATTTGCCATTTACAATCGCTTAACGTCTTACATAAATCAAATCTTAATCAGAAAATAGTAATTCTGTAGCTGCATTGCGTTTATTACAAGTGAAGGAGTGAGGGTTATGTAGATTAGATAGTAAGAACGTCGACTACTATGTATGTTGCCTTGAATCTCCGGGTTCATTATACAGACATGCCAAACAATCAATATCAATGTTCTTCTGATACGTATTATTTTTTCTATTCGTTTTATTGTAAATTACAGAGCTTCACTCGGTGAAGTAAATTAATAATAAAATAGCTATACAGCTTCAAAAACTAATGTTGATACTTTACATCAGAGACACTGCAACAGAGCAAAGTGAAGGTTTTCTCTATTCAGTTATTTTACCCTTATCCCCAAGAAAGTAACAAAATTATTTGGTCGACCATATAAGTGCAATAAAAATAAGACTGTTCAGAAAATTGAAGAAATAGGATCCCTAGAGAAAATGTAAAAAAAAATCCACATGAAACCATTGCATGGAAGGATCGATCCATCGATCTACTTATTTTTTGGGTTCAGATAAAACGAATTTGGACAACGATTTATCTTTTCGAGTTTTCCTTAAAGTCTAATTTTTTGTTTGGTAGATATGTCAGCCAAAAAGCTATTGCATGGTATGTCGTTTGGTTTGATAGTTAAAAGGTCCGTACTTGTTTGTTAATGACATGAGGTGTGATAAAAACCGTAAATTCTGAAAAAAAAAACATTTAATTAACATCTCAATTAAAAGTTTAGTTTGTTTAGTTTTGCCTTCAAAACCATAAAGTAGATAATATTTGCATTTATATTGAATATTATCAAAAGATACTTAACAGTACGGAAAATTATTTCAAACAATTTTGATTATATCGGTACCTTCCCGTAAAAATGTATTAAGCGACACTTTTTTCGAAAATGATTTTTTGATGTGGAACTGGGTTTCTCTGCCCTATCATGGATGCAAAGGAAACTAGAGAGAAAATAAAATTGTATTAACCGCCAAGTTTTCTCACTGGAATAATGTTGCTCCCTGACATTTGTATTATCCGTCAAGTTTTATATTCAGAAAATCGCTTTTTTAGAATACATATTATGTACCTTTTAATAAAATACACAAATAAATAACTAAATGAGACCTTTTATCTCGTTTCCTGAACAATTTTAGAAATGTCTCTTAATACATTCTTATGGGAAGGTATCGATATTATGTCATCTATAGAGTATAAACTATATATCGAGTAACAATTTGAATTTTCTTAATATATGATGCGAAATTTCATGCCCAACATTATAATCTATTTTTAGTTCTACTACGCAAATTAAAAAGAAAATTGATCTTATAATATTATAAGGCTGTGTCCCAACCATTATGATGCATCGTTTCCCTTAGAAAATAACTTATTCACATCGAATTTGATGGTCTTTCTTTTAATTCAAATAAGCTTTTGTAAAAATTAAATACAAACCATTTAAAGGTGCCACCTGGTATGGTTTCCTCAAAATATATTATGATTATTATTTACTTTGTATGTAAGTGGGCATGCAATGCATATCAGTTATTTTTGGAAATTTTTAAGACTCTTCCTTTTATGATTCTCTAGCTTCATGACAATCCATGATAAATACGATCTTTGTGGATATTTCGATAAAGTAAACACTACGCCCCATTAAATCATCAAAAAAATTATATATTTTTTCTTCCCGATTATTAGTAAGACATTGTAAGTGTTGTTTTCAATCTATGTTATACATCCAAGTGTTGATGATGATACAAATGTATCATCTTGGCATCCAAGGTTTTTCCATCCACTTTTTCAATTTTTCCACATTTAATTTAAGAAGTTTAAAATTGATATCACACGGACCGTCATAATCATCTGTTCATAACCCTATTGTTTTCGCTACAATGTCTGTCCGTCTGTCAGCGCCTTTTATCTTTGGAACTGTAATAGGTAGACTCTTGAAATTTTCACAGAAGGTGTATAACTGTGGCCGCTATAGCAATAAATATTAAAACTTTTAGGATGTTCCGATAGAGAAGTGTTACTATTCACGAATATGTGTTTATTTCTTGAACTGTAGTTCGGTTTATAAACAAGTCTAAAAAATAAACCTAAAAATTAAAGGATGTTCCGATAGTGGTGTGATTTGCATGTATAAGGCCTAAGTTTTGAACCATAAGACTCTTGAAATTTGCAGAGAAGGTGTATACCTGTGGCCGCTATAGGGTATAATTTATAGGGTGTTCTGAAAGTGACGTGTTAATTACGATTATGTCTATTTCTTGAGCTGTAGGACGCAAAAACTTAAAATTTGCAGACAGTAATGAAAGCTATGTTCGCATTAGAAACAAGTAAACAAAATTGAACCTAAATATTAAGGGTGTCCGATATCGACGTGATTTGCATGTATATGGCCTAAGTTTTAAACGCTAATAACTATGTCCACTAAAACAAATAGTAAAAATTAAAGGGTTTTCCGACAGTGGCGTGATTTGCATGAATATTGCCTAATTTTTTAACCATAATAGGTAGACTCTTGAAAATATGTAGACTCTTGAAAATATGTAGACTCTTAAAATTTTGAACAGTAAATGTGTTCCCACGGCCGATGTGACAATTACTAAAAATTAAAGGTGTTCTGACAGTGCCATGTTTTTCACGTATAGTGACGAATTTTTTTAATCATAATATGTAGACTCTTGAATGGCAGTTCCCCTTTATAGAAGGGGAATTGCCATGGTCGCTATAACAAATAATAAAATCAAAGGGTGTTCCGACCGTGATATGATTTTTACTTAAATAACCTGATTTTATAACCCATAATAGGTAGGCTCTTGAAAAGTTTACAGTAGATGTGTTTCTTCGGCCGCTATAACAATAAAAATTACTAAAAATTTAAGGTTGTCCATTAGTGATATGTTTTTCACGAATATTACCTTATTTCTTGAACCGCAATGGTTAGGCTACTGATATTTTCTTGGAAAGTGTATTATCATGGCCGCTGTAATAAAAATTACTACAATGTAAAGGGTGTTCCAATAACGATGCAATTTTCGCGAATATGACTTTAGTTTTAAAGGGTGCTCCACAAGACATACAACAATTAACAACTTGAACTTTTAAAGTCGCACTAAACATAAAATGGAACCTTACGTGTGTAAGACTAACTCGCACTTACTGATTTATTTAGTTTCAGCAGAACTACACCACATGTCACAAAACGTATAATACAGTTACTTATCGGAAATTAATATTTAACGTGATAATAACGTTAAGAAATAAAACTATTACCAGGACACCACATTTGAGCAACTTAAAGCCATTAGATTATTTGCTTCCAATGCAAGAATGAGGCCTGACCTTGTGTAAAACTGCCTTTTAAAGAAGTCCAACTTTTGATTAATACATAACATCAGAAAGTTTTCCGTGTTGAACTGATTTATTTAATTAATCTTAGACGTACTTTACTCGTCAATTCGAAGTACATCCTTCACTCATTCTGCTTTAATTTGTCTGTGTTTGGTACAGCTTATACAGCTCTATTCATTGATAAATTACTGAAGTGTTTCAAATTTCAGGCTTATTGGTTGTGTTGTGATTTACTTTAGATTGTTTCCGTCAAAACGATAGAAATACTACGAATTCTGACAATTTTTAATCTTGTTTACAAATCAAAAAAATTTAGGTTTTATAAAATTTAGTATAAGTGTAATATTAAATAAGTTTAAAAACAATAATATCTTGTTAATTAAACTTAATAAATTAACACGGTTTTACAACGGGTACGACCGAGGCGGGATCGTAAGTGACTTTGTCGATTTGAGAAAGAAGGGAGGTCTTAGTGTATTAAAAAGTAAAAAGTGCTTCTAAGGTTAAAAATTTTATTTTTATTATCCGTACAAAAAGGTAGCAGAAGCAGTTTTTGTGACTCCAAGTGGAAACCATTTAAAGTAATTAAGGAAAATCTTTTTTAATATTTATTTGGAATTTGTTCAAATAAGCAGTATTTCTACTGTAACTTTTTAATTTAACATTACAAATAAATACTTAACTTTTAAATATTCCCCCAGTCTTCTTTAAAGTTTCTTTAATAAGAGAATTATTTTTCAAGCTTCAGTTAAAATTTTAAATTAAAAATATAAATGTAACTTTGAGTCGGACAGTTTCTAACCAAAAGCAGCTTTAATTTTTAATTTTGATTAAACTTAAATAACTTTTTTTCTCACTGTCTTTCTGTTTTAACATTTTACAACTTTGGTCTTCTTTTAAATAGTCTAGAAAATAGAAAAAATAGAAGATAGACAAAAATAGAATAACTATAAAACAAAACTTTTTTATTAAAATTGACTGTGCATTTTATGTTAATTACAATTTCGTTAAGTTTTTTGTTTCACTTCAAATAAAATGTTGTGTTGAACAGTGTAATAGTTGTTACCATCTCTGGAGTATTTTATAGGTGTGTATTTGTGAGTTGCTATTTCATTCTATTTTATTTTTTGTGTACGTTTTTTTTAAATCAAATGTTGTGCTGTAGTTTCCTTTATTTACTAAATACTTAAAGAAAAGAAAAATTAAATCTAGTTGCTGGCCATTTGACAAAATGTTTTTACTCCAAATGTCTCGGCATTGGTAAAATTTTATTTTAGACACTAGCAGAATATAATTTATTTAAAGGACAGCTACGTCCGTTTTCAGCATTTTTCGTACCTATAGACTTTAGGTAGTGTTTACATTACATTATATTCCGCTAGTACCTAAAATACAATTTTCCCAATTTTCTTTAATATTGATCACGTAATTTGTTGTAATTAATATTATTCTTTCTTAGAGAGAATAAAAACGAACTTAAGCTTGACTTCAAATTTCATCTTGTATGTAAATAAAATAGTTCGACTGATAAAATTACAAATAATAAAAAATATTTTTTATTTATTAAAGGTTTATAAAAAAATGTACAAAATTTGTTTAATAAACCTCTTTTATGATTACAAATTAAGTTGAAAGCAGGCCAACTAAACAGGCTTTTCTGAAGAAATTATGCACGCATTCTGGTTGCAAACATTAGAAAAAAATTGTTTCACATAGCCTATTAGGTGCCACACCATTATACAAAACAGATTTTGCAACTCTGATCGCATGGAAAAAATATTTTATGAATTTTTCAAAAGATTATCAAATCATACACACCCTTCACAAAAATAATCTTCTAATCCACACTGCTAATTTTTTTGCGCACACATGCTATCGAACAGACTGTGTTTGATAGTGAGTCATGGCATTTAAAATATAAAATTCTACTGTACGCATTTAGTACATTTCAAACCGTTCGAACAGTTTAAAATTGAACAGTTTAAGTTGAATTTTGAGGTTAAATTCCAAAAGAGATTAGAAAGTTCCACGGAGCCGTCAAGTAGTCAAAATTGCCAAAAATTCCCCAATTGTGCCACACTTGGCATCACTGCTGTGGAACATTTTATTAACTTAAGTTGTGATTAAAATAAATATACAGGAAAACGATCGTTTTAAATCGAGGGTGTGATGAATTTCGTTCCCATCTCTTAACACTTGGTTTTAAAAAATATACCAGAAAAAAAATCAAACAATAATGAGCAATTTAGACAAAAATATTTAAAAAAATGAAAAATTAGTAAAAACTAATTTTTATACAAAACAAAATCGTTTTAAAATCGATTCGTTTTCAAAATCGTTTTCTATCACATACCTGATTATATCAGAAGCAAAAACAATTGAATGAATGATTATTATTGTATTAACTTTATATCGCCGCTTTAATGCAAATTGGTCATATCTTAAAAATCAAATTTTTTTGGAAAATTTTTTTTTGTTTACCTTCTTTATTTATAAACAAAATTGAATTATAACCCAGCAAAAAATTATTGGGTTTTGGAAAGCTCTAACATAAAACTCATGTCTTTCAAAAGCGGTTCGAGAATGCTACAATTGTAAGACAATAATAACAAACTGCATCCTCTCTCGCTTACGAGGATACAGTTATCTAAGCGAATAATTTTTCTTTATACAATTTAGTGAAACAAAGAGACCTCTCTCGCTTACGCGGATGCAAGTATGTAAGCGAATAAGTTTTTATAAAGATTTTGGAGAAGCAAAGAGACCTACCAAGTAGGCAAACAAAAATCATGCCTAAATGAAGTAGGTTGGAAGGGAGCATATATTTCTCTCTGCCTTACAAACCTGCTTCCAAGTAAACGTAATTTTTTGCTGGGAACTGAAGTTAAACTAAAGGTTTTAACAAATATTTTGTCCACTCACTCAGAAAAAAAATTTGCACCAATTAATAATTTTAATCAGTTTCAGATACAAATGTAATTAAATTTTTAATTGAATCAATTTTATTCTTAATTAAGAAAGAATAAAATAGTCTTTGATTTAAGTAAATATTTATATCAATTAACGATTTAATTGATTTTGTATCTGTAACTAATGAAAACCTTCGATTGGAGCAAACATTTTTTTTCTGTGCAGAGCATAATACTTAGATTTTGAAAACTTTAACAGCAGTTTTTGAAGTTCAATTTTTTTTTTGTTGAGACATGGCTTTGTGGAATTTAAATATTTTCCATAGTTTCCGAATTAATTATATTTACCTTTTATAATCCTAATTAAATTTATATTTTTAAATTTATAACACAAAATTGTATTCAATTCTCATGCATATTTTCTTATTCTTTATCTTTTCATGTATTCGCTTCCGGCTGGCTCTATCAAAAAATAATATCTGTACTGATGTCTGATAATCGTTTCAATTTAATTATAAAAATTTTTGCAATTTTTTGCATATTAATTTCTTGCTTCAACTATTATTCTTCTATCTGTTTTATTATTGTTTTTTTATTTATTTAATTCGTTATTTCTTATATCTGCACTTCAAATGAAAACAACTCCAATGTCAATGACAAACAACAATTTTATCTTCTGTCATTATGCAATGAAACAAATAACAACGAAATTATTTTATCCTTTTCAATTTTCGATTTTCTCCGGTTTTTTATTTGCCTCCTCCTTTCTGTGGGTTTTTTCATAAATAAATCGTTTAATTCTCTTGTCACATTTACTATGCGCCCTTTTTTTCTTTGCACATGTTTGTGTTCTTAAAACATTATGCCAATTGTAAACCTTATAATTTAAACGTCTCTCCTGCTGTTTAACCTTCTTCTCCACAACTTAAATGTATGTGTTTATGTGCGTGTGTGTGCTTTTCATAACATCAGCATATAGAAAATGTCAAACAACCGATGTATTTTGCAATCAACCTGGTGGTTTACCACCCTCCGATGGCAGCCGCTTGGCCGGTCCTTGTGTGCCCAAAGAAAAACGTTGTGATGGCTATTTAGACTGTCGCAATGGTCGAGATGAAGAGAATTGTAAGGGCACTGCCTGTCGTTTGGATCAGTTTCGTTGTGCCAATGGTTTAAAGTGTATTAGTGCTTCACTTAAGTGCAATCACAAAGATGACTGTGGCGATAATTCTGATGAACAAGGATGCAGTAAGTACAATCTTTTTTTTATATTTCTTTTTTATTTTATTCACTTTTGTATGTTTTAATACCTTGAATGCAAATGCAAATGAAAGAAATATTTAATGAAAATTTACAATGCCGTATTAAGAAGTTACAAGGTCGGTAGGTAAAAGTTGTCCTAGATAATTTGAGATATGGAATCAAAGCACTTTTTTTAGAATTGAGTTTAAGTGGCGACTTAAGGTTTTAAGAGGAATTAAAAATTTTGCTGAAATGGGTTACAGCGAGTATCCCAAAATTCAGCCAATATTTGAATTTTGAATTAAAAAAAAAAACGCCTTAAGAGCTGACAATTTATGGTTAATAAAAACATTTTTCACAAAGGAAAATGTGTTAAAAAGTTACAATATGTTAAATATCATCCTAAGTACTGAAACACATTTCTACCTATACGGATTTTTACGTCGTTAAAATTATCACAACGTGTCACTTTTTGAAGCAGATTTTAGTCTAGGCATCATTGGATCTCACTGCATCAACTATAGGTCATGTCAAGCAGTGACTGTTTGTTATTGGTTCTCGATATGGCATCATGCTTTTCTGGTCCAATAGGAAGACATTGATGTTGATGATTACAGCCTGAGACATTTTCTAAATATGTATCTCAGATCTTGATGATCGGGATTGGCCCCCTAGAATGGGTAAAACAACAACATTGGTTTTCAATTTGTGTTTAAACTCAAAGGTCTATCTCAGAAGTATCTAGTCGTCATTGCTCTAAAAGAGGAAACTTAACTAGGTACCTAAAAAATGTACGTTCATTGAAAATAAGTAGGGTTAATGTGAAAGCAAAGTTTTGACGACTTTCTTCAAATACCAGCCAAATGACTTTATAAAAATATGAATCTAAAGAAAAAGAGCTTTATTTTTTGTTTAACGTATTTTTTGTTTACATTTTTATCATTTATAATAAAGACATTAACACCTGTTTTTCAAATGAAATTTAGAAATATACACCTTTAGTAGGAAAAGAAAATCTAAAATAAAACTCAATTGATTTAATCTTTTCCGCATTTTTCCACTAACTTATTGTGGCACGATTTACAACCCGAGTTACAAAACGTTTGGTAAACATTAAAATATTTATCTGAGAGACTAATCAACCCGTTTTTACTGAATATATTAAAAATTCCCCTCAGTTAAATTTTGAAATCCACAAGATGGCGCCGCATCTTTGTTTGTATCCTACTACGATTTGAAGTTTAAAAGTTTTAATAAAAATGCATCAATTTTGTGTGTGAATTAAACAAATTTCAAACAAATTATAAATCCGATTATTATCTTTGAGTCGGACAATGGCCTCATCTCTAAAGCCCAGTACGCAGCTCTACGGATTTTCAGGTTATTTTTTTGCCTTTATTTCTACAAAACTAAAATTCATCATATGGTTCTTTGTAGAAATGAGAACCATGTAGTCTTTATATTGTACTCAATACCATTATATAACCACAGAAATGAAACAAATAAATATTTTAAAAGTGTAAAAAACATGAAATGCCATAAATTCCGTTACCAAACAAGTGCCTGAATATTAATTTTGTTTCAGTTTCAGTCTACATTTCTTGTTTTAACATTCCTTTAATAGTCAAAAATTCCGCCTAGTTTTCTTTTTAGCTGCGTAGTACCAAACTGAAAGACGCGTAAAATTTATAAAACCTGAATTTCGTGGTATTTTTTACACACACTTCTTATGGCAAACTGTAATTCAATCGAGCTGCGTACCGGCCTTAAGCATTTTAATGTACTGCAGTTTATTTTATTTTTTTTTTTGTATACAATATTTTTTAACGTTAAACGTTTTGTTTTATAAAATGAGACCCTTGATCCGAAAAGAAAATGCAAAACAAATGAAAATATTTGCTTTGAATCTCAGCAATACTTCTCATTTAGGTAGAGTCGTGAAATTTTTATCACAGCTCACAACATGATGGAACCATCTTGTACACCTGTTTGTCTAAAGCTCGAAAAAAAATAGTTTCGTTGGAAAAGGTCAATTGAGTTCTTTAGATAAAATCTCATTGCACTCAAAAATCTCAAAGTAGTGTAAACGAACCACAGGCTTATGTCAACTTTGCTATCTTCTTTACTAGAAACCCCATTCATAAACTACACTACTAAAGTGCACTAAACTACCATTCTAAAAATTTCTAATTAACTTTTCAAATAAACATTTCATGATAAAACTTTCCTTCGTTTAATTAAGTTTACAAGAAAACTCTTAACACTCGTATGTATCACTGCAAAATGTGTCTTTTCTAACCCTCTAAATCATTTTAATTTCCTGCCAACTCTATTCATCAAGCTAAAATGCCTATTTTACTTCTCCCCTTTTAATTTCGAGTAAAGCTTTTACAATTCTAAACAAAATGCCCAATAATGATTTTGTCAACAGTCATGCATGGCAAACAGCACTCTTATTCCCTATCAATTCATTTCTTACATTTTCTACATTTAGATTTTCCACCTTGTCATCATGGTCAATTCCGTTGTACGAACGCATTGTGTATTCCTTCGAATTTTTATTGTGATGGTTATCACGACTGTGCTGACGAAAGTGATGAAGCCAATTGTACGGCAATAGCTTGTCCTGATAATAAATTCCTTTGTCCCCGTGGTGGTGCTAATGGAACGCCGAAATGCATATTGAAAACACAATTATGCGATGGTAAACGAGATTGTGAAGATGGCAGTGATGAGGAAACAGCTTGTTGTAAGTATTAATGCCCACATGCTAATTTATTGTATTTAATGATAGAGTTTTGAAGGAATGCAAAAGCAAACAAATCAATGCAGCACATCGTTAGGCTGAGCCATTGATTGTAAAAAAGGCTTTCCTTTAAACCTGCTGTACTACAGACTAATGATGAGTACTATTGTTTTATGTATTGCAGCCGCTACTTC
Organism: Phasia obesa; assembly: GCA_949628195.1. Taxonomy (NCBI): domain Eukaryota; kingdom Metazoa; phylum Arthropoda; class Insecta; order Diptera; family Tachinidae; genus Phasia; species Phasia obesa. Next base: position 35,211,128 of record OX451218.1, on the reverse strand, counting down.
CTGTCCGGCTTTAAGCTGTGAATATAAATGTGGTCCCTCGTTGACGGGTGGCATTTGTTATTGCCGTCCTGGCCAGTCACTGGCTCCTGATAACCGCACATGTGTAGATTTAGATGAATGTGCAGAGTGGGGTCATTGTGACCAGTTATGTACTAATACCGAAGGCTCCTATACCTGTTCCTGTAGCCATGGCTATACACTGATTAACAATGCTAAGTGCATAGCTCCTGACGCTAATAACTTACAATTAATATTTGCCCATGATCGTGCAGTGGTAAAAATGTCAGCTCATGGTGGAGATCCCCGTGTGGTAGCTAATGCTAGTGCTGCATCTGGTGTGGCCTACCATTATCAAAGAAATACTTTGTATTGGTCTGACATTAAGACTCGCAAAGTTCAAAGTTTACCTTTAGATGTTTTCAGCAGTGCTATACAACCCTTAGATCTTACATTACCCGGTACTTGGGCCCCCGTGGCTCTAGCGGTAGATTGGGTAGGAGATAAAATCTACGTTGCTGATTTGGTGGGTCAAAAAATTGATGTCTTTGAATTGAGTGGGAACTGGCATGCTGTAGTATTGGGTTCAAACTTAACGAGCCCTGCTGATCTGGCTTTGGATCCTACAGCTGGATTAATGTTTGTAGCTGATGGTGGCCAAGTTTTAAAGGCTCATATGGATGGCACCCATACTAGATCTATTGTTTCGGAAGCTGCCTATAAAGCATCTGGTGTAACAGTGGATATTATTGGTAAACGTGTGTTCTGGTGTGATTCTCTATTAGACTACATTGAGACGGTCGATTATGAAGGCAACAGGCGTGTTATGGTTTTGAGAGGGCAACAAGTACCTTCACCTTCCCGATTAGCCTTATTTGAAAATCGAATCTTTTGGACCGATGCTACCAAACAGGGTATTATGTCGGTTGATAAATATGCGGGGCCCACATCTATACAAGTTACCTATAAGGCCAAGGACATAAGAGAACCAAAGGGTATAATAGCCGTACATGCTTTAAGCCAACCTAAAGCTTCAAATCCTTGTGGTCCTAACAATGGTGGATGCAACCATATGTGCATTGTTACCGCTGTTAAGGGTGCGAATCATTTGGGTTACCGCTGTGCTTGTCATACCGGTTATCAACTACAATCGGATTTGAAAAATTGTAAAATAGTTAGAGAATTCCTCATGTACTCACAACAAAGATTTATTAAGGGCAAGGTATTGGAGCCGGTTATAGAGGGCTTTAGTGATGCTATTCTGCCTGTGGTTTCTAGAAGAGCTCGTTTTGTAGGCTTAGATTTTGATGCCAGAGATGAATTTATTTACTATTCCGATGTTTTGCAAGATGTCATCTATCGTGTACATCGCAATGGCACAGGCCGTGAAATTGTTTTAGCCTCACAAAATGAAGGTGTTGAAGGTTTGGCTGTGGATTGGGTTTCCAAAAACTTATATTATATTGACTCGCGCAAGGGCACTCTCAATGTTTTGTCCACACGTAATGTCACGTATCGCAGGACGCTGCTGAAAAGCTTAAAAAGACCCAGAGCTATAGTAGTACACCCTAACAGAGGATATATATTCTTCTCGGAATGGGATCGCCCAGCTAATATTACTAGGGCCAATACAGATGGAACAAATCTGTTGGTATTTAAGAATGTTACTTTGGGATGGCCTAACGGTTTGTCGATTGATTTTAAGGAAGACCGTGTCTATTGGTGCGATGCATTGTTGGATCACGTCCAACATGCCAAACTAGATGGAAGTGATATAAAGACAGTTAATTCTAGGCTCGTCCGTCATCCCTTCTCTATCGTTATACACAATGAGTGGATGTATATAACGGATTGGCGCCTGGACGCCATTATACGTTTGCATAAACTAACCGGAGAGCAGGAAGAAATGATGGTTAGAGAACCACAAACAAATCGTTTATATGGTGTGAAGGTTTACAGTCATGATGTGCAACAGGTAGAAGATGCTCAGCCATGTCACAGAGATAATGGAAATTGTGAAAAGATTTGTTTTGCTGTATTGAACAATGAAACGAGGGTTTTAGAAGCTAAATGCTCATGTCCTTATGGTGAACGATTAGCTGACGATCAAACTACTTGTATTGTGGACGAAAGTGCAGAGCCTCCAGTACAAGCCTGTCCAAACTCTTGGGATTTCACTTGCAACAACCAAAGGTGTATTCCAAAGTCTTGGGTTTGTGATGGCGATGATGATTGTTTGGATAACAGTGACGAAGAGCAGAATTGTACCAGTAAGTTAAATATTTAAATCTTAAAAATCGATTGTTTCTATTTTGTCTATTTTTTCAGAACCAACCTGCGGATCTAATGAATTCCAATGTAAATCTGGTCGCTGTCTTCCTCTTAACTACCGTTGTGATCAAGAAAATGATTGCGGTGATAATTCCGATGAATTTGAATGTGGGAATGTTACTTGTGGTACGGCCCAGTTTGCTTGTGCTAATGGTCGTTGCATACCCAACATGTGGAAATGTGATAGCGAAAATGATTGTGGCGACGGCTCTGACGAGGGAGATTTTTGTGCAGAAAAAACTTGTGCGTACTTTCAGTTTACATGTCCCCGAACGGGTCATTGTATACCACAAAGTTGGGTGTGTGATGGCGATGACGATTGTTTTGATAAACAAGATGAGAAAGATTGTCCTCCCATTACCTGTCTGGCAAATCAATTTAAATGCGCAGATCTCCGCCAATGCGTAGAAGAATCTTATAAATGTGACGGTATACCTGATTGCAATGATGGTTCTGATGAACTGGGTTGCCCTTCTATGGGTCCTAATCAATGCCATTTGGAAAAGCACTTTAGATGTATATCTACTGGATTTTGCATACCTATCGCCTGGCATTGTGATGGCTCTAATGACTGTTCGGACCACTCAGATGAGGAGGATTGTGGTCAAATTACTTGTGCTCCCAATTTCTTTAAATGTAATAACACCAATTGCGTATTCAAGGCTTATATTTGTGATGGCAAAGATGACTGTGGTGATGGTTCAGATGAAAGTTTCCAACATGCCTGTGTTCCTCCTGCCTTCAAGTGTCCTCATGGTCAATGGCAATGTCCTGAAATAAGTGAACGATGTGTAAACATGACTTCAGTATGTGATGGAACGCTTGATTGCCCTAATGGTGCTGATGAAGGTGAAGGATGTGATTTGGCCGAGTGTGAGCATCAGTCGGGATTATGTTCAAACGGTTGTCAAAAAACTCCCTTAGGTGCTACTTGTGTATGTCCTCCAGGCTCCGAAATTGGTGAGGATAATTACACCTGTGTAGATACTAATGAATGCGACCCTCCCGGCTTGTGTTCGCAAATGTGCACAAATACAAAGGGATCTTACTTCTGTTCCTGTACGAATGGTTATCTTTTAGATGCTGACAAGCATAGATGTAAGGCTGTAAACCACTCAGCCGCTTTTCTGATTATCTCCAATCGTCATTCTATTCTGGTAGCTGATTTAAAAGATCAAGGTTTGGAAAGAGTACCAATTTATGTGGAAAACGTAGTTGCTACCGCCTCTAATATGCACACTGGCACTATATTTTGGAGCGATATGAAGTTAAAAAAGATTTCACGACTTGATCGTGGTTCTGACCCTCAGGAAATTATAACCACCGGCTTAGATTTGGTAGAAGGATTGGCTTATGATTGGATAGCTAAGAATTTGTATTGGCTGGATAGTAAGCTTAATACGATAGAGGTTTCTTCAGAAAATGGTTCAAACAGATTAGTTTTAGTTAGGGAAAATATTACACAACCAAGAGGAATGTGTATAGATCCGAGTCCAGGTGCTAGATTTATATTTTGGACAGATTGGGGAGAAAACCCTCGTATTGAACGTATTGGTATGGATGGAACTATGAGAGAAACAATTATAAATACCAAAATTTATTGGCCGAATGGATTAACTTTAGATACAGCTACTAAGAGAGTTTATTTTGCCGACTCCAAGTTGGATTTTATAGATTTTTGCTATTATAACGGTACCGGCAGGCAACAGGTTTTGGCTGGAAGCCATTATCTATTGCATCCTCATTCTTTGTCTCTATTTGAGGATACATTATATTGGACTGACAGGCAACTAAATCGAGTATTGTCTGCTAATAAATTTCGTGGCCACAATCAAACTGTAGTTTCCCATCTAATAAGTCAACCTTTATCCATACACGTTCATCATCCTTCGTTACAGCCTTTACATCCAAATCCATGTGAAAATTCCAAGTGTCAACACTTGTGTCTGCTAAGTCCGAGTGCAAGTGAAGGTTATTCCTGCAAGTGTAAACCAGGATATCGCTTATTAAGTGAAGGTCGTTGTATCGAAGAAGAAAATCCCTTCCTCATGGTGGTTAAGGGCACCCAAATCGTTGACATTCCTTTGAATGGTGGTGATGCACGTGCCGGCAATTTGGCTCCAGTAATTGGCATTGAAAGTAGCACTGGCTTAGATTTCGATCGTAAAGGTGAAACACTTTATTGGGTTCAAGGACGCGAAGATGACGATGAAAATTGTACTATCTATACTACACCGTATGGAGGTGGAAATAAAACTCAATTCCTTACTGCTGACTCCGGCATTGTGGGAGCACCTTACACCATTGCATTTGATTGGTTGGGTCGTAATCTTTATATGGGTAATCGTGTCGCCAGCAACATTGAAGCTGTTCGAGTAGATGGCAAGGTCAAATATCGTACCATAATTCTAGCTAATGACGGTAATAAAACTTCTGTTTCCAAACCCAAACAAATTGTATTGGATCCTAATCACGGTAAACTATTCTGGATTGATGAGGGTGGTTTTGGAGTACCTGTTAAGATTGGACGTGTGAATATGAATGGCAATAACCCAATAGTTTTGAAAGAAGATATTGAGAAACCAGAAAGTATTGCTTTGGACATAGACAAGAGCTTGGTTTATTATTCTACTCAACATGATGCCACTATTTGTGTGATGGATTATCATGGCGAAGATCATAGAGTTTTGCTAACTGAAGAAAATGCTATTTCCAAACCAAAAAGCTTAGGAATATTAGATTCCAGATTATACTATTTAGATCCCACTTATGAAAATATTGTGAGAGTCGATTTGCCAAGAGGAGATAATCCCAAAACCATAGTAGGCAACGAACCTGAACTTAAAAGTATGATGATTTACAAAAAGCGACCCATGATGCAACATCCCTGTCAAACCAACAATGGTAATTGTGAGCATTTGTGTATACCAGATGATAGCGCTTCGCGTACCTGTGCCTGCAGTATGGGTTATCGCAAAGAAAATGATGTCAACTGTGTTGCTTACAAAACATTTGCAGTTGTCTCGCAATTAGATGTTACTCGTGGCTATTCTTTGACTGATAGTTCAGAAGCTATGGTCCCTATTACTGGTGTCGGACACCATATTTTACATGTTGATGTTTTGTTCCGTGAGCAATGGATTTATTGGACTGAATATAATAGAGGCGAATGGAGTGGTATTTTCCGTATCAGACCTAATGGCACTGAATTGGAGCACATAATTAAATTGGGTATAGGTAGCAACGGCATAAGAGGTTTAACCATCGATTGGGTAGCAGGTAATATGTACTTCACTAATGTATATCCGCATGAAAATTATGTGGAAGTATGCTGGTTAGACGGCAGTCACCGCAAGGTATTAGTTAAGACAACAAATGATGCACCTCGAGAATTAGCTGTAAATCCCATAAAGCGCCTATTATATTGGATTGATTACGGGCAATATCCTCGCATAGGTAAGGCCTTTTTAGATGGTAGCAGTTGGACCCCAGTGGTAACTTCAGGCATATCGAATCCAAGAGATTTAACTATAGACATGTTAACTCACGATGTTTACTGGGTTGATTCTAAATTGGACACAATACAAAAGATTTCTTACTCCGGCGGCAATCGCCAAATCATAAGACGTAACTTACCCAATCCAATGGGTATAGCAATACATTTGGGAGACGTTTATTGGGTAGATCGTAATTTGATGACTGTATTTAAAGCATCTAAATTACCTGGCAATAATTCATTACCCACTAAACTAAGAACAAATCTATCTAAATTGAGGGACATTGCAATTTACAGTATCAATAACCAGCCACAAGACGAAAGTAATCCTTGTACCCGACTGGGGAATGGTGGTTGTGATCAATTGTGCTTTAGTTTTCCACCTGATGCTGCAAAACCAACACGCCTGAATTACGTATGTGACTGTGCTACAGGCAAACTGGCCAAAGATGAACGTAAATGTGAAACTGTTAATGAATACTTGGTATTTGCTACTCGTACCGAAATACGGGCCGTCAGCTTGGATCCCAGAACAACCCAAATACCCTTCCCACCAATGACAAATCTGACCAATGTAGTAGGCTTAGATTTTGATTATAATGACAATCATATGTTCTATACGCAAATCCGTCCATGGGCTAAAATCGCCTATACCAAGGCCGATAGTCCCAGCCTTAATGATGCCCAAATCGTTCTCAGTAGGGGTATAAATCCAGAAGGTATTGCTTATGATTGGACCCAAAATAAAGTTTATTGGACAGATAGTTCAAATAATTCCATATACGCTATGAATTTGGATGGCTCCGATCTGGTTATGATAGCAAGAGTAGAAAGACCTAGAGCAATAGTGTTGGATCCATGCAACGGTACTTTATTTTTCACCGATTGGGGTAGATTTGGTACATCGGGCAAGATATTTAAGACCACTATGGCTGGTTCCCTCAAACGAGCCATTGTCGACAAAGAACTTTCACAACCATCTGGCTTGGCTATAGATTATGATGAACGCAAGTTGTATTGGACTGATGCCGTAAGAGAAAAAATCGAAAGAGCCGATTTAGATGGCAAAAACAGAGAATTATTAGTAGCCGCTACTATATATCCCTTCTCAATAACCGTTTTTCGTAATTATATATACTGGACTGATTTGCAACTAAGAGGTGTCTATCGAGCAGAAAAACACACTGGTGCTAATATGGTGGAAATGGTTAAACGATTAGAGGATTCCCCAAGAGATATACGAGTATATAGCTCAGAGAGACAGAAATGTAGTGTAAACCCCTGTCTTATAAATAATGGTGGATGCGCCCAATCCTGCCATCCTGCTCCCAATGGGAAGGCCGAATGTAAATGCGATGATAATTCCAAAGTGGTTAATGAAGGACGCATGTGTGCCCCCCGTAATAATACCTGTGAGGCCAGTAAATTCTATTGTCAAAACAGCAAATGTATTTCGCGCATGTGGTCTTGTGATGGCGATGATGATTGCGGCGATAATTCCGATGAAGACCCCAACTACTGTGCATATCATTCTTGCTCTCCTAATGAATTCCGCTGTAACAACGGTCGTTGTATATTTAAGAGCTGGAAGTGTGACCATGAAAACGACTGCAAAGATGGGTCTGACGAAATTGACTGTACATATCCACCCTGTGTTGATGGTGAATTTACTTGCGCTAATGGTCGTTGTATACCACAATCTCAGGTCTGTAATGGAGTTAATGATTGTAAGGATAATGCAACATCAGACGAAACCCATGAGAGGTGTCCAACCAACACAAGTTGTCCAGCTAATCATTTAAAATGTGAAAAAACCAATATATGTGTGGAACCTTATTGGTTGTGTGATGGCGACAATGATTGTGGCGATAATTCGGACGAAGATCCACTACACTGTGGTGAAAGGACATGTCCTACCAATAGCTTCCGCTGTCCAAATCATAGATGTATTCCCGCAACGTGGTATTGTGATGGGGATGATGATTGCGGTGATGGCGCTGATGAACCACCAGAGTATTGCAAGTCTGAAGGAAGAACATGTTTTGGTGATCTCTTTACCTGTGATAATGGAAATTGTATACCGCGTATATATATTTGTGATGGTGATAATGATTGCTTGGATAATTCCGATGAAGATGGCAGACATCAATGCAGTAAGTTAAAATTATTTAGACCGAAATGTAATTTATATCCTGTAACTGTTATGGTTAATTGAAATTTATAGATGATCGCAAATGTGACGAAGAAACTGAATTTACTTGTGTCGAAAATAAGTCCTGGGGTAGAGCACAATGCATACCCAAGAAATGGATATGTGATGGTGATCCCGACTGTGTAGATGGTGCAGATGAAAATGTTACTTTACACAATTGTGCAACTCAACAACCTTGTGCTGAAGATATGTTTACCTGCGGCAATGGAAGATGTATTAATAAGGTACGTGTTGCTATGACAAACATTTCTTCTTCGATTAAAAATGTTATCAAAATTTTTATATTTTTTAAGGGATGGGTTTGCGATCATGACAATGACTGCGGTGATGGAACGGATGAAGGCAAATTCTGTAACTCTAAATACAAGACATGTTCGCCTCAAGAGTTTACTTGTCAAAATTTCAAATGTATTCGCAATCAGTACCGTTGTGATGGTGAAGACGATTGCGGTGATCATTCTGACGAGGTGGATTGTAAAAAGGACAATGTAACTTGCGCATCCGGTCAATTTGCTTGCAGTAATGGCCAGTGTATTAATTCGACTTTAGTTTGCAACAAGGTGCCGGATTGTACAGACGAATCAGATGAACCAGCTCATTGCTTTGTCGATGAATGCGCCAAGGTTGAAACTAATCAATGTGGTCATAAATGTGTAGATACACCGACAAGTTACTACTGTGATTGTAACATGGGTTATAAGTATGTTACTTTTACCATGCAATAACTTTTTTATTTTATTTTTGTTTTAATAATTTTCTTTAAGACTTTTGGCTGATGGCAAAGCTTGCGCTGATATTGATGAATGTATTGAACTGCCTGGAGCATGCTCACAACATTGCTCTAACACACCAGGCAGTTTCTACTGTAAATGCGATGAACGTTATTATGAACGTCAGCTGGACGAACACACGTGCAAACGCAAAGACAATACACCAGCATGGTTAATATTTACTAATAAATATTACGTACGTAATATGTCAGCAGATGGACATCAGTTGAATCTTATGCATCAAGATCTCATGAATGTTGTTGCCCTGGATTTCGACATCAAAGATCAATACATGTACTTCTGTGATGTTACTGCTAAGACTATTTTCAGATCGAAATATACAGATCCCAGTGAAAAGCCCACCAGAGAAGCTGTAATTCGTCATGATTCCCATGGGTTAGAAGGTATTGCTATTGACTGGGTAGGCCGTAAACTCTACTGGTTGGATAGACACTCTAAGAATCTGGACGTATCCGAATTAGATGGTACCAAGCGCAAAACTTTAAGAAGTGGTGTCGTAGACCCCAGAGCTCTTGTTGTACATCCTGGTATTGGTTATTTGTATTTCACTTCTTGGCATTTGCAGGCCTATATTGCCAAAATGGGTATGGATGGGTCCAATTTCACTCGTATTTTAACCTGGGAAGATGATATTGCATGGCCCAACGCCTTAGCTGTAGACTACTTTACAGATCGCATTTATTGGGCAGATGCTCATTTGGATTATATTGCTTATGCCGATTTAGAGGGTAGACATCGTCACATAGTCTTGTCGGGTGCTAAAGTACCCCATGTATTTGCAATTTCATTGTTTGATGACTATTTATATTGGAGTGATTGGAATTTGAAAGCGATAGCCAGAGCTAATAAATTTACAGGTGCTAACTTTACCGTCCTGCGTAACACAACCCACCGTCCTTATGATATACATATTAATCATCCTTTAAGACAAATTCCCTATAATAATCCTTGTGGTACCAACAATGGTGGTTGCTCACACCTTTGCCTTATATCACCACCCCCAGAATCTACTTACCTTAACATCGAGGGTTATATAGAAGAGGGAGCTCCAGGTTATAAATGTGCCTGTCCAAATCAATTCTATTTGGCACGTGACAGCAAAACATGTATTGCAAATTGTACCACAGGCCAACATCGTTGTGGCGGAGATGATGAAAAATGTATTCCGTGGTTTTGGAAATGTGATGGTGAAAAGGATTGTAAAGATAGTTCTGATGAACCAGCTACATGTCCTCAACGTCACTGTAGAGCAGGCACCTTCCAATGCAAAAACACCAACTGCACACCTTCGGCTACAATTTGTGATGGCATTGATGATTGCGGGGATGGCTCTGATGAACAAAACTGTGACTTACCTTGTCCTGATTCGGATTTCAAATGCAAGTCTAGTGGAAGATGTATATTGGACAGCTGGCGCTGTGATGGTGATGCGGATTGTAAAGATGGAAGTGATGAAGACCCTGCAGTGTGTCGTAAGTATAGGGAACCAAATAAATTAACAATGCATATCTAATATTCCTTCATACATTTTAAAGATAAACGAACTTGTGATCCAGATACCGAATTTAGTTGCAAAAATGGTCGCTGCATACCTAAACTATGGATGTGTGATTTCGATAATGACTGTGGTGATGATTCTGATGAGCCTGCTTACATGTGCCGCCAACGTAACTGTACTACTGGCTGGCAAAGATGTCCTGGTCAATCAAATTATCGTTGCATTCCTAAGTGGTTGTTCTGTGATGGCAAGGATGACTGTCGTGACAACAGCGACGAACAGCCAGAAAATTGTCCATCGTGTAATTTGGACACCGATTTTAAGTGTGGCAACAACAGATGCATACCAAAGTAAGTTACCTGTTGTGAAATCTAAAGCTCAGTATTATTATTCCAAGTACAATTTTTACAGACAATGGATGTGTGATTTTGCTGACGATTGCGGTGATGGTTCAGATGAAAATGAAGCTATTTGCAAAGGCAAATATCGTGATTGCTCTGAATCAGAATTCCGTTGCGGTAATGGGAAATGTATTTCATCACGTTGGCAATGTGATCATGAGGATGATTGTGGTGATAACTCTGACGAACTAAACTGCGAAGGATTTAAATGCAAAAATGGGACATTCCAATGTACGTCAGGTCATTGTATTGCTTCGTATTTCCGCTGTGATGGTGATCGTGACTGTCGTGATATGTCCGATGAAATGGATTGCCCACCTCGTTTCCCAGGAGGACGTTATTGTCCAGAATCACGTTTTCAATGTAAAAATAATCTCTGTGTATCGCCCTCAGATTTGTGTGATGGAACTGACGACTGCGGTGATGGGTCCGATGAGGATCCTAAAGTTTGCACCGATTTCAACTGTGATACTTTGCGAAGATTCCAATGTGCTAATCATCGCTGCGTTGCTCGTTACCAAATATGTGATGGCGTTGACAATTGCGGTGATGGTTCCGATGAAAATAACATGACCATTTGCGCTACTAAAGTTAAACCCTGTGATCTGTATACCCAATACCAATGTGCGAATAAGAATTGTATTGAAAGAGCTCAAGTTTGTGACTATTCCGATGATTGCGGAGATGCTTCCGATGAGCTGGGATGTCATCACACCTCTTCTTGCTTAGAAGATAATCGTGGGGGTTGTCAACATCGTTGCCACAATTTGACCGATGGTGGTTACATTTGCGCATGTTACCCTGGTTATATAATATCTCATGACAACAAAAAGAAATGTATTGATGTGGATGAATGTGCCACTCGCCAACATACTTGCTCTCACCAGTGTAATAATCTAAACGGTACCTATTCTTGTTCATGTCGCGAAGGTTTTCGTTTAGTAGACAGTTCGTCAGGAGTATGCAAAGCCGAAAAGGATGATGTGGTGATTATATTCTCAAATGGTCCCGAGATACGTGCTTTAGATCTACAAAAACGAGAAGAATTTGATGTGATATTATCGGAAAAACGTATTGAGGCCTTAGATTATCATGCTGAACAACAAATAGTATTTTGGGCTGACAGTTATGATAAAACTATCAAACGTTCTTATATGGTTAGTGCTGTTGATGGTCAAGCTAAGATTGGTTATGCTCAAGACTTGAATATGAAAGGTGGCTCCAAACCCACAGCTGTGGCGGTTGATTGGTTGGCCAATAATCTCTATTGGTCAGAGGTAGATAGAACTGGTTCTAAACCTCGTGGTCGGGTCATGGTAGCCACTACAGATGGTCGCTATCGCAGATCTATAGTAAATGCTGGCATTGAAGTACCCACCTCAATAGCGGTCAATCCTCAATTGGGTAGAATTTATTGGTCCGACGCTGGCACTGCGCCTAAAATTGAAGTATCTTGGATGGATGGTTCTAAACGCCGACCCATAATTACTGAACAGATAAGACATCCAGCCGGCCTTACAATCGATTATTCTCAGGATCATGTAATTTATTGGGTGGATACTAAATTGAATACAATTGAATCGATGAGACCAGACGGTTCGGGTCGTAAGACTATTGTTAAGAGCGATAAGCTAAGACATCCGGTATCCTTGGATATATTCGAATCAAACATGTTCTGGGTTACACGCGATACAGGCGAGCTCTTAAGACAGGATAAATTTGGTCGTGGTGTTCAAGTCGTTGTACATCGAAATTTGGTTAATCCTGCTGGTCTTAAAGTCTACCATGAGAAACGATACAATACCTCTTTGAATGATCCCTGCTTTGGCTCTAGCTGTTCTCATTTGTGTCTTCTGGTGCCGGGTGGCCATCGGTGTGCTTGTCCCGATAGTTCGGGTTCATTGCCTTCACATCGCAGCACTGCTGAAGTAATATGTGATGCTGCCGCTGAAAGACAAAGACCTTCCCCCAGAATTTGCCCCTGTGAAAATGGTGGCTTCTGTGTAGAGGACAATAACGGTGAATTGATATGCGAATGTTTGGCTGACTTTAAGGGAAATCATTGTGAACAAAATGCTGCCGGTATGTTTGGTCATGGTGGTGCTAATGTCACCGCAGTTGTAGTACCCATTATGGTGATATTGTTGGTGCTGTTGGCAGCGGCAGGTGTTTGGTTCGTTATACGAAAAAAACCATTGTGAGTAATAAATGATGATATTGAGAGAAAAGCATTCTGATATTTGCTTTTTTTTATTACAGTGGCAAATTGGCACGCCTGCCTACTTTAACATCTTCACAAAGTGTTACCTTCCGTCAAGGTACTAATGTAGAATTCAATGCTCCTGGCTTTCCAGGCCCTAACGCACCATCGGGTAATTTATCGTCCGATGTAGCTCCTATAGAAGGGTACAACTTACAAACTGTGAATACAAATAAAACTAGAGATTTCTCTAATCCCATGTACGATGCTGTACAATCTGGTACAACCACCGATCCAAGCTTAAGTAACGGATCAGGTAATTCAAAAATTAGAGTAAAGATTGTCTGATTTTTTAATATGTATTTTACTTTTGATTTTAGGTATCTACGAAGTGCCACATGATCCCTCCAAAATCAAACCTATTGGTCCCTTTACGGAACCTGTATCAGCCATCTTAGCACCTAGCAGTATAACGCACAAATCCTCACCACAACTACAATTAAGAACCAGAGAATTAGATCCCTCCACCGACAATGGCAAGGACACACAATATTTGGTTGAAGAAGACAAGTCTGAGTGCTGATATAAACCCTAACATCAGATACTAGCCACGGCTACAACAATAACATTAACGACATGTGGAACAACTACTATAAAAAGAACAAATCTAAATTTAATTTAACAGGATACCTAGACAAAAGTTATTGGAGAAGATAATAAGGAAAAGAGAATGTAAAACAGAATTATAAATTATTTATATATATACAAAAAACATTTTTTATAGAAATTTAAGAAAACTAAAAAAAACACATATCTTTGCTACATGACAAATTCGAAATGCGGTTAAACTGTAACAAAATAAATGGCAACTCTAACACAGTGCAACTTTGTGAGTATAAAGTATTACAAAGGGGATGCTTTTGTGTTATATTATATACACTGAGAAAAATTCATTATAAAAAGACAATATTTAAACCAGAAAATCTTGAAAGGAAACTGAAAAAGATGTTTTTTTTTTATTTATAACTAAAAATCAAACAATTTTGTATAAAGGAACAAAAACTAGTAAACAAAATAGAAAGAAACTAAAAACAAATGTAAACTAACAAAAAAGAAAAAAAATTCAAATAGTTTTCTAAATATTTTATATATTTTTTATAAAAAATAACTAAAAACAACTAAAAAATTTAAGAAAAAACAAAAGCATCTAGCAATAGTTTACATGTTTTATTTTTCTTCCTTTAGTTAAAATTTCCACATCAAACAAGAAACACATTTTTCGAACAAATTCAAAATTATTTGTTTAAGAAATCTACATATTTACACATATGTTTGTATGTTTAATTTTTTATGTGTAATATGTATTATGTTAAATATTATTAAACAATCAAATGTTTTTTTTTTTGAGTTGTTTTTTACCAAAAAAAGGATCAACAGAAAATGTTAGAAAAAACGCTAGAAGAAAGTTACGAATTATGTTTACTTCGAAAAGTAACAACATTTGTGTCTTATTAAGTTTTAAAACTTTTTATTAAGTTTGTAATTTTTAAACATTCCTTTTTTATTTAAATAATATTTTTGTTTATAAATCACTTTATATTTTAATAAATAATTTACAATATTTTTATCACAAATCGAATACATCACCACTGTTTTTTAGCATATAAAAATTAAATATGAACCTCTATTTTGTTCGGTTCATTTTATAATTTTCCTTTAAAATTATTTTGTTGAATAAAAGCTTAGCTTTTTATCCACAAAACTAAAACAAAACCTGCAATATTATGAACTACATGTCATCACAAAACAAAAAAAAAACTTTGTAATATCAACTAAATAAAAAGAGTATAAGAGAAAGAATATTTTTATTTAAAAGCGAATCTGTGCTTCCTTTCGTTTTTTAGATTTATGTGAACATAAATGAATAGATTTAAATTTTAAAATATAGTAAAGTATATATTATAATAAAAAAGAAATAAAAAATAAATATGAAGAAATTTGTTAATAAAAAAATGTGTTCTTTATTAAAAGCAAAAATGGTTGAAGTTTTAAAATATATTTATTGAAAAACTTTTTTCAATTAAAAGTCAAAACAGGTAAAAAATTCTATATTCACCTGTGCCGAATTTTATATTCTCTTAACAAAAGAAAAGGTTAAGGTTTTAATAACTTTAAGCTTATTTAAACAACTCTGTGGTCCTAAGTTTACATTAGCCCAACCTGCAGCCATTTATCTTATAATGGTCAGATTAAATCAAATAGGGCGCATTGTCCCCCAGAAGTCTATTAGCCTGTCATGCGGTTGTTAATCCTTCAATCGTCAGTCTAAAGCATAAAAAAGGAAAAAGTTATTAAAATTTTACACTACAAAGGACTCATGGCCCCTCCTCCTAACGAACTTTAGACACATATTAGTTACACTGCCTTTTGTAATGAACTGATATACAGATCAAAGGAAAAAACATAAAAACCTGAATAAAATGGATCAAATGGATCAAATATGCTGCCACACTCCCACATGTTCAACAAACCCTTTGTTCTACCACCAACATTCTTTTAAAACCAAAATTACCCCAAATAGGGTCCATTGGTCCTCTTTGCAGTACATGCTTCTAAAATGGTAAAGCCAAAGCAAGAAAATATGTGGGATCGAAGCAAATAAGGCATAAAAACTGGAAAAAACGAATCCAACATTGCCCTGTTTCTTTTCCTGCCGCATTCAGGATTCAATTGGCCACTTCCAGGGTCCTTCGTCTTTTGATACGTAACCATCTAGAATGTTATTGTAAACCATAGCCGCACTCTAAAATGTGTATGGTGTACTCACCAAGCTACATTAAAAAACACATGTAAATTAAAACAAAAAAAAAAATAAAAAACACATCACAAAAATGTTATTAAAACTTTTTTTCTAAAAACCTGGTTCTCTGCAAGGTGGCATCGCCGCGACAACAAAAAAACCCAAATGCATTTTGTTGCTGGTTAAATGTACGACAGACGCCAAAAGCACTAATAAAAATATCAGTATACAACTAAAAACACTTTTCCTTACCTTTTCTGGAATTTTTTTTTATTTGGAAATAATCAAAATTTTGTTTTCTTTTTTACAAGTTAAAAAAAACAAACGAATTTTTGATAGCTGCATGTGGAATTTTTTGTGGAAAAAATTTTGTAAAACAATGTCGTATATTTAAAAGCAATAAAATCGTAAAATTCTTCCAAATCGCGAGATAGACACCACATTTTAAATGTCAAGTTTTCCTTATGAAATAATAAATGCTGCTAAACATTTTTCACAAATTCGAACAGAGTACTAGGCTAAATACATATAAGAAAACAATTTTTTATTTCGCTAATGCTTTCAAAAGAAATATGAGCACATAACAAAAACAAGTTATTTAAAATAAAAGCAAAT
The DNA here is from genome assembly GCA_949628195.1 of Phasia obesa. Taxonomy (NCBI): domain Eukaryota; kingdom Metazoa; phylum Arthropoda; class Insecta; order Diptera; family Tachinidae; genus Phasia; species Phasia obesa. Next base: position 35,194,787 of record OX451218.1, on the reverse strand, counting down.
TGCGGCGTATTGGTTCTATTGCCACATGATTGCTTACTGGCCAGTCACACGATTGTCGCATCAGAGTTACATTTTATTGGGCAAAACTGGAACAATATTGGCCTCGATTGCCGCATGTGATAATTTATTGTTAAATCACACAATTGGCGCATAATATAAGGCAATATTTGGTGCATTGCGGCAATCGTGTGATCCCACCTTTAGTTTTATTTTTTAAACTTGTTAATTTAGCGCACATAGTTTTGAACACTATGTGGAAATTTTAAATGACTAAATATTACGGTTTAAAAACTAAATCTAAATGTATTTGAAAATCCTAGCGAAAACAATAGGGTTACGTTTTCGTCCTTTGGGTACGGAAGCCTAAAAAACTAAGTGTAGTAAGACATTAGTATGATAATCTCGTTACTGCAACTATTAGTTGGTTTTTACAGCCATGTAAAGCATAGAATCTCGTTAATTTAACGAAAATTTAAAATTGAATATTATTCAGAGCTTGTGGATAAATTCAGTGGTGGTTTAAAGCTAAAATCGACTGCTCTAGAGAAAAAAAGTGCTGTTCAATCAATACAGTGCAGCGGCGAACAAATGTGCAGCCACCATGCTTGATCAATAAATTATGCTACGAACTGCTACCTCATCCAGCTTTCTCTCTAGATTTATCGTCTTGCGACTATTTCGTTTTTATAAATATGAAGAAATGGCTGGATGGTCTGTTTTTAGGGTCTTAAGAAAGTTGGAGGGTATAAAAAACTCGACTAAATATTTCGATCTTATAGAAGACTGAAAAACAATAGGTATTTTGCCAAATAAACATGCAATATCCAAAATGTCACGGAATTTTTAAATTGCCTCAGTAATTTTTTATTTTCCCACACGTTTCTTAATTTAGTCTTCTAAGATTGCCGTTTATGGCGTGAAAAAATATACATTACATTATATGTTAAACCCGTTTATTGATACACAAACAAAACTAGAAAAATAAAAAATTCATTACAATGAACGTATTTTTAAGTCACACATCCGATTTTACCACATTAACTCTAAAAGTCCTTGTGGGGAATAGGTAAAGAGCTAAGAAAAAAACATAAAACAAACATATGTAGCCTCAAATGACTCAGACACATTTGTGAATGAATTTATTACATCATATAAACTTATGCATCCACATGGTAAAAATAAGGAAACCACAGGGGAAACATATGTATATACAACAGAGAGTATGCAGCAATTGACATGCCAATATCTACGGAAGCATTCTTTAAATAAATTTAAAAGAAACAATTTTTCTCTAGAGTAGAGTTCCCCAAACTTTTTTGTGTCGTAGACGACTTGCCATTTTTTTTCCGTGTTGGGTAGACCCGCTACTTACCTGATATTGATTTCCTGTAAATTTCTAACTGTATTGAAGTTTAGTATTAAAAACTTAAAGTAAAAACACATGTTAATTTATACATTTATTAATTGAATTTAAATTAAAACTACTTAAAATAAAATTTTGTATCTTTTATGTAAAATGTACGTAACATAAAATAAACTATAAATAAAATAACAATAACAGCAATAAGTCAATATTTTTAGTGAGAAGGATGAACCTGATGCTTTAATAATAAATTATCAACATTTGGAGTCAATTTTGTAAGGGTTAATATTAAATCTCCTCGGCTAATGATGTCCAGTCTGTTTCTTTTTTTCATTAGGAGATTGGAAACAGCGCTGAACCCCTTTCCACTAGGTATGACGATGGAAAGGAAATTAAAAATTTCCTGGCTATATTCCATAATACGGGATAAGTAACAGGTATGTTGTTTTGCAGCCAGTATTGCTGATATCCGTTTTTAAACTGAACTTAAGTTCTTCGTTTGTACTTAGTTCAGTCAGTTCCTCTTGTATTATGACATTCGTTTCTTCTATGTCACCATATGGATTAATTATCCACAGTGGTATTACCATAGTCCTCAAACCTAGATTCAAAATCTGAATAGAGGGCATTTAAATGTTGAACGTAAGTTGAAACGTCGTCTTCCTGGCAGCTTGTCTTTGACAAATTGTGGAACTGAGAAAATTCGCCCCGTCCAATATTTATCTTCATTAGTTTAACTCTGGCTAGAAACGCTGATAAGATGGAATTTGTTTTAATAAAATTTTAACTGTCGCCTTGTAATTGCAAATTAACCATATTAAATTTTGTAAACAAATCTGGTAAATAGGCGATGTCTGTTTTCCTCTTCATTAAATTTTATCTTTAGTATCCAGAAATTCTAAAATAGTCTCAAAAAGTGCAAAAAATCTTGTCAATCATAAGCCTTTCAACAGCCAGCGTACTTCAGTGTGAACGAGTAATTGATGAAAGTGTTCGTTGATGAAAGTGTTCGTCATTTTCTTCACACAATTGCGCAAATAACCGCGTATTCAACGCGTTGCTTCGGATTCGGTTTACTGCATCAATGACTAATTGAAGTGATTAATGCAATCTAACACTCAAATTTTTAGCAACTAAATGTTGTCGATGGATGACGCAATGTATTGCTAACACCTCTGACTCATTTTGTTTTAAATAGCTTATAAATCCACGATAACGTCCAACCATGGCAGGTGCTCCATCTGTAGCTACTGATATTATATTTGATAAAGGAATAGCTTTTTCAACGAAGTAATCCTTCAAAACATGAAATATTGATTCACCTTTAGTGTCTGTTATCAAAGTTCTTGCGAATAGCAGTTCTTCGTAGATTTCTTGATTCATAATAAAACGAACATAAGCCAATAATAATGGTGCATTATCGGGTAAAGTTGACTTGTCCAGTTGTATAGAGAAATAGATCGTTTGCAAATAATTACATAAGAAGCTTTGAATATCAGAACTCATTTCATCAATACGTCATTCAACAGTATTGTTGGTCAAGGGAATTCTTTTAATGATATCAGATGCAGGTTTGTGTAAAAGAGTTTTTAAAACCTCTTCAACGGCTCGCAAAATTAACTTCTCTCCGATAATTGCGGTTTTCCGGATTTTGCTATAAGTAATGCGATATTGTAAGACGCCCGCAATCCATCATCATTTCTTTGTGTCGTCGAAGCGAAGATTCTGTCCAGTGTTGGTCTCTTCGGAAGTTTATCTTTGAGTGTTTGAAAGCATTTCAAATCTTTCTCTGTTTTATCCGGGTGGCATCTTCTCAGATGATCTTGCAGTTTAGATGGTTTCAAAGCCTCATTGCCCAAAACTTTGTTGCATAAAAGGCACATAGGCCAAATTTCAAATAATCAACACTGTAACTGTCTACATTTCTTTTTAGATTTGGACAGGGCATCAGTCATCTGTGGGCAAAACTAAATTATTTAAATAAGACAGAAAATCCAGCAGCTGTATATTAAAAAATTTTTTTTAAATTTTTCCGAAAACATTTCATAATCCGAACATCTTCTTGCAACAATTAGCTCGAATTACGGAGACTGCACTGTAATTATAATACCGATTGGTAAAACTTTCAAAAAGAAACTATTGCTGAGTACTCGTGTAATTTTTCATGATTGAATATTAAACTACTAATAACTAAAGTCATGATTGGCCTCATTTATCTATCTTTGCTAACTATCGATATAGACCACTTTGGGAATCACTGTTTTAGAGGCTTAAAAATACAAATGAATTTTAAATGAAATCTTATTAATATTAGCTTTGGCTTGTGAATTTGAGACATCAAAAATACATAATTCATACATAAAGCATAAATACGACACATGAAAAGTATAATGATTTATTTAGATTTTCCGAGCTTTTGTATGAATAAACCGTAATAAATTCTTTAAATAGAAGATAAATTAGAAATAATTTTTATCCTATTCTCCATAAAGTTGAAAGAATATTTTTCGTATATTCTAGCTACTGCATTTGAGTTGTAGAAATAATTTTCACAAATAAGGAAATAAATTGTAAAAGAAACCACGAAAATTTTATTTCAGACACTATCAAAATGTAATGCATTTTCTGAATCGCTACATCCTAGTATTGTTCGTATCTATTTACTTTGAGAAGTGCTAAATTGTAAGCATGATCTATTTTACCAACCAAATTCAGATAAAGGAATACGGGAAATATAATGTAATTTAATGTGGTCCCATTCATGTACCATCAAAATTATTTGTCACAACCAGACAATCAGAAAAAAATTAGAAAATAAAATTTAAAAGCATTTTAATTTCGCACTTATTCAAAATTGATTTTATGACAATGTGTTGCTTAGGATTTCACTATAATATTTGAATCAGAATACAAAAAATTAAATGAAGGAATAAAATGAAAATATTTAATAAACACCAGCTTTCAACACATATTTTGTCTACTGTGAACTTTTATTTTAAACTTTTTTTTAATTTCAATTCTTAATGTTTATTTGTCGGTGCAAACGACTTGAATTACATTTTCAACATTTTCTAAAGTTTTCTGACTTATATTCTTTACAACTTCCAAATTGAAAAAAAAAATAAAAAGTTCGTCAAACTTAAACAAGTTAACTTAATCATAATCCTTTATAAAAATCATACACCAAACTAAGATGCTTTTAGATATATTTTTTAACACATCATGTCTATTGAACTTCTTCTTAAGGAATATACAAACATTTTAAAAAGTACGAAAATTTCAAGTACAGAAATTATAATCAACATGTTTTAACAAATACTTTACTAAATTCAACATTCTCTCTTTAAATTATTTTCTGTCTGGACTTGAATTTTCCTGTTAAATTTTATAGAATTTTACGAAAGGCTTCAAATTTTATGCTCGATTCAAACGAAATGTTGCAGTTCCTTTTGAGGATTTTCGAAATTATAAATAAGTAAGAGAAACGAACTTTTATTTAACATTAGACGCGTATAAGAGACCAAGCAAAAGAATTATCTGTTAATGTTTAAAATATGCTGAATGTAAAATTGAATATTCTCTTTTAAATCTATACAGAAAGTAAAGTCGAGTCTTAAAAACCGATGTTGGCACGCATTGTTCGGAAAACATCCCGCTAAGAACACCACAAGACGTGGATGAGAGTATAATTAGATGTCGAGCGGCTCTTGGCTGAACCAAGAGAAAGTCAAAGAGTGTGGCATTCTCACAGATCTCCTCAATTTAGAACTAGACTTAAAGATTGCACGAAATGGCTAAGAGGCCTACTAGAATCTCGAAGAGTAGCATCTCAAAAAAATTACTTGGAAGACCTGGACAAACTGCACAATCGGAGTATTCATTAAAAGACCAGTCCAACGTAAGCCTTTCTTGCGAACTTCAAGTGGAGGCTGGGCAAGAAATGATATTGAAAAACGCAATTTATTTGTTGGATGTTTCAAAAAGGTTTTTAACCTAAATATATGTACTGATATAGCTGATATCCCACCAGTAGAGATAAGTGCCGAAATACCCCTAAGATTTGCATATAACAATATTGAAAGGACAATAACTTATATAAACACCAAAAAGCCCCCTCTGGTGTTGATAAAACAAGATGTTGTTTTAGTTGCCCCGTATAGGTCGAAAAATTATTCTTACGTCTTGAGTACTTTCCCACAGAATGAAAGGTCTCTTTGATCACTATGCTTCCTAAACTGGGAAAAAACCACACAAAGGTAGAATCAGACCCATAAGTCTTTTACCAAACATATCGAAGATGTTTGAGAGAATACTAATAACTAAGCTGAATCAAATTCTTAGCGCGAATGGATGTATTTCGCACCATCAATTCGCCTTCAGAAAACAACATAGTACGATCCAACAAACACACAGATTAGTAAATGAAATTAAAAAGACCTTTGAAGAAAGAAAATTCTGTTCTTCGCTTTCTATTGACCTTTCTCAGGCATTCGATAAGGTATGGCACGAACGCCTAATATATAGGATAAAGCTGAAGGTGCCCGAAAACTTCTATAAGCTCTTAAAAATTATTTAACGAATTGAAAGTATTTACTAAAAGGTTATTTTTTAATCTCGCCCCAGCTCATTGAAGCCGAAGTTCCCCAAGGTAGTATTTTGGGACCAATTTTATACACGCTGTACACGTCAGATATGCCAATTAGCACCCGAGGCTACACATCAACACTTGCTGATGACACAGCTTTTTTAAGTATTCATGAACACGCCTAAGTAGCATCACAATATTTACACAACCACATCCTCAATTTGGAAAAATGGTTGAAAGAATGGAGAATAAAGGTGAATGAACAAAAATGTACTCATATAACTTTCACATTGGTAAGGGACTCATGCTCTACTATTCGCATAAATAACCAAATGTTACCTCAGCTTTCTTGACCGTAGCCTTACCTGGAAAAGCCACACATATTTCAAGTTAACACAAATGAAATAAAAAGCAGTACAACTCAATTGGCTTATTAGCAGAAACTCCATCCTAAGCTTAGATTGTAAACTTCTACTGTACAAGTCGATCCCCAAACTAATTTTTGTATGTAACATACTAAATAAACCTGATTGCATTCGACTAAAAAAGAGATTTCAACAACCGTGAAACAAGCATTATTTGGTTTCTAGCACTGGCTGGACTTAATTGTTGTTAGTTCAAAAATATTGAAAATACAATAACTAATAAATGAACTCAAAAAAATGAATTAATAATAATAATAATAATAATAATAATAATTCAGACTAAAGTTTTTTATTTATATCGCTGCATCGCTACAAACTTAACAAAGACATAGGGTATAATAAATTTAAATTTTTTATTATATTATTATATTGTGCTTTTTAATTATATTATACAACCAAAAAACAATTTTTTTTATTTAATCTTTTTACATATTTTCTTTACTTGAAATTAGTATATATCTGTGCTATTAGCCAACCTTCGGTTAGCAATTAACAACAATGAGTTATTTTTCAAACTCCGCAGTTATATAATTTTTTTAAATGAGTTACTAATTATTCAGGCTTAAGTTCTTTATTCTTCAGAATTGTAAATTGTCTTAATAAAATCAAATGACCCCAGGTTGCTCTTTTCATTAACTAGAAATTAAAACGTGTTTAGTTTTGTACCACCCTCTAGCAAATTGATGTATTTTTTAGAGGAAACCAATATGTTTTTGTGTTTCAATAGATTTTTTAACATGATTCTATAGACTGATGTTTGGAGAAACACAAGAACGAATTTTATTGCGAGTTATTTAAAGAATCCAATTGATAATAACTGGATGTATGTGCCAGAAATGCTTGTTCTTAAAAATTATAAAAATTCAGTTCATCAGAAAACTTATAACCACTTTAATTTAAAATATAACAAACCATTTAGTACCTTTAGATTGGTATTGTGTTGAGATTTTTCACAAATTCAATCAGATTACCAGGCTTTGATAAAAATCACATGATTTGCTATCGTTTGTAAACACTTGAACTAATTTGTTTTTATAATTCAGAATGATAAATAAAAGGTTTTGTAAGTAAATATATGAATTTTAATGTAAAATTTGAACAATTAAATAAATCGTAATGAACACTGTTTTATATGCAGTAAAAACATGACAAGGGGGTGTTCACGGTCATTAACCTGCAACAAGTAGCACCTTTACATACAGTGAATAAATAAAAACATACAACATCGAACAAGTTTTAAATGGATATTCCCCAACATAAATCCGCAAAGGCTAGTGCATTTCAAACATCAAACTTTAAAATAACCAATGCAAAAGAGCACACAAATACAATTTCACACATACAGTGCTAATAGCTTTATGTGTAGATACACCAATCCTAACGCATATTTACCGACAAAAGATTATAATAGAGAGTAAATGCAGCACTAAAATTACAGCCGAATAATGCAAACAACAGCTTCAGTATCTCTCTAAGCGTTAACGTAGATGGTTTTATTAAACGGAAACTCTCCTTAAACATTTAAGACAGAAACGTTTTATTTTTCTTACTGAAGCCGAAATAATAATGTTAACATAATTTTACATTAAAAAATGTATTTTAAAATACAGTACACCTAATTCTGTTTTTACACGGTATATACGTTCCAGACAAAGCCGTGTCACAAAAGACATGAAGAACATAGAACAAAGGGAATTAGTTACAATCCTTCACTTGCAAAAAATCGTTAAAATAAGTGATTCATAAAAAAATATTATGAATGTCCTAAGAAAAGTCCAATTAAATTTGTATGTGTATTAATGCATTGTTTATTTCATTAAAAACAAAAAATGTGTTTAAAATCTTAAAAAGCGCTATTCTCTATCATCATCAGAATATCATATGCGATCGCTTGCGTAAGAGTGGTTCAAAATCGATATCATTATTCGAAATATTTTGTACGTCATTATCAGGTTCCAATTCTGAGGTTCTGCCTGTGGTTTCTTCAACAATATTAGCATTGTCTCTTTCCGACTGGTTAGCAATGCGTTTGACAGCAAAATCGGTTATTGGCCGTTGTAATCTAGTTTTGGATAGCTCTCTTATAGGAACACGTCCAATTTTATGAATACTAAACCAAATACTAAAATGTTGACATTTTAAACTGCTATGAAAATAAATTAGAAAAGGGATCCCTTAATAAATTCCCTTATTAAATCAAAAAGATTACGATTAATAAGAACATTTTTCATTAAAATTTCAATCAAATCGTTTTTTTTAAATCGCATAAAATCGGCGTAAATCTTTTAAAAACGGAATCATTTTTTTTCTGGACGATGTTGAATTAAAAACGTTTTAAATAAGACGATGTGAAAACAGAACTGGGTGTATTTAGGAGCAAATAACAATAATTTTTTTATTACATAATTTTTTCTAGAAATAAAAAAGTGAAATTTGAATTGAAATTAAGAAACAGTTGTAAATTAAAAAAATAAGAACATAAAATTTTGTCTACTCTTTGAAAAATTTCGGAAATTACATTTCTTATTTAAAAATTACCACACAAATTAATTAAGTAAAAGATAATATTACAAAAAAGTCTTGATAATTATATGTTTAGTTGCGCTAGTTTATGTCAAGCATGTAGCATATTGATCAAATTGGGAACAGTTTAGGCAAACGAGTGGCAATTGCTGTTGTTGCAATCACCAATAACAGATCAAAAAGATAATGACTTTTAAATAAAAAAAAATAAAACAAATAAAGCGGTTTATGCCAACGAGTAACAATAACTGTTGCTATCACCAATAACACTGGTCGGCAAAAAATAAAAAAAGTCTGGAACTTGAACCTTGTTATGTGGTTTTAATGGACTTTTATCCAAATCTGTTTACAGATTTTTTCTATCACGTCTAGTTTTCGAGGTATTCTTATTTTAATAAAATAATGATATTGAAATTTTTAAACAATCTTAATGTATTACATAATGTTTGTCAAAGTAGGTACCTGCACTTAATTGTGAATAAAATGAACATTTGTGTAATGTAAAATATTTGCCGATTTAAGTTTTTTACGAGACTTTGAAAACGAAAAAAAAAATATTTTTTCATTAAAAATGAATATATCCGAAACAGTTGAAAACGAAAAAATATTATGTTAAGTTGACTTAAAGGTAATTTTATCCCGCATATTTTGGTGTTTCAATTATTAAAATCGAACAATCCGTTAAAGAGTTATTTAGAAATAAGTTTGCGTGGTTGCCTTGTTTAGGGGAAGTATTAGCCATGCCCATAAAAAAAATGTGTTCGTGATACGCGAAAACTGAAAGCAGATTTGAGTTTAACGAGTTGAGATCACTATATTCTACATATTTATGTTCAGGGAGCAATTTTTTGCAGACCAGTGTATTGGATCAAAAAGATTATTACTTTTAAATAAAAAACAAAACAAAAATAATTAATAACAACTAAAATATTAATAAAAGAAATTTTGTTGTAAATAAAAGCTAAATGCATTTTCTTTTTCAACACAAAAACTAGAAAAAAGAAAAAAAAATGTTAAGAAATTAAACGTGTTAATCAGGGGAGGAATAATATTTAAAAAGAACTATTAGAGCTTAGTTTTTTAGAGAATTTTAGCAATTAAAAATACTTTGTTTGTAAAAAATTGTGGGTACATAGTTAATAACTCATATAACTCATGCATAATTTTTTTCTCAGTCCAAAAATTATGATTATTGAAAATATTCCAATTTATACTTAAGGTTTATCAATTGTATTTTTTGTTAGCAATCAGTTGTTTCTTTACTTACCGCTCAAGTAATGTTGACAATAAAAACATATTATTTACAGAAAATTATTTTTTATATTTATAAGATTTTTAGAATAAAAAAAGATATGTTGGCATTACACCCTCCACCTTTTAGGGTCTCTGATTGTCACTTACTTTGGACTGGCTACGACGCACTATCTATGCTTCGATCCATGGACAAAAACATAAAAAAATTGTCTTAAATTGTGATTAACCCTAGAATACTAACCTACGTAAATTCTACGTGTATTTTTTTTTTTATTTTTGTTGCTACACAAGCATCCAATGGCCTAATGGTACCAAATTCCACAGGTGCTTTTTTCAATAGTTTTTGAACAAATGCAAAAACATATACAAGAGTATAAATTTGTAGAAGTATTTTATGTAATAAATGATAAAGGCAAAATAAAAACTGAAAAATTCCAAGCGTGGTCTTAACTGTGAAGACGTTGCGACATTACTAACTTCCAGCGACTTTAGAAACATCAGCTACGTTAGTGTTAAAGAGGAGGAGAAGGATTTTGAGAGCCACGACAGTTTCGCTGAAAAGAATTGGTGCTCCCCGCAACAGATCAAAATTACATCGAAAAATAATTTGCAGATGCTTAGAATATAGCACTTCCAGCTGAAATAAAAATTAAAACAAAGTATGAACAAAATTATTCAAATCGACCTGGCTTTCGAATTTTCTCGAGAAAAGCGGAAGCAAATTTTGTCACCAATCAAAGAAACGTATGACACCCACATATTGTCACATTTATAAAAGCGTGGCAGTATTAAGGGAGCATCAAACAAAGAATGCATTAACCATATGAACATTTATTATATTTCAGCTCTGACTTGATCGCAAACATGCCATGCCACTTTGCCATTAAAATTGTTCTTCGTTACTTTAATATGAATTATTATTTAATTTCTATTATTTAATATATAACAACTATTAAAATTGAAAAAAATGTTGAAATAACCACATTAATTGAAAAAATTCCACAGTACGTGAAATTTACGTGGCGTTAGTATTAACGTAGTATTAAATAGCGTTAGTATTCTAGGGTTAAAAACAGATTTATTAATGGCTACGACGCACAGTGAGACATTAAATACAAGGAGTCATTGTAGAGCTCTAAAAATTTTGCACAGGTTATTTTTAAGACAATTCCAGTTAAAAAAAATAAGAAAATTCGCCCACTTTTACGCCCACCACCCATACAATCGAAATTTGTAAAATGCCGTATTGTCCGTAATACAAATTTTGGTATACTTGAATGTTATATTGTTACAAATATTATCGGAAAAAAGTTTTGAACTTTGGCCCAATTTTACCCCCACCACCCATACAACCTCAACATAAAAATTGCCACATTTTCAAAAATATTTTAGGTACAACGTTCAAATTTGATATTACTGTAATTTATATCAATTAAAATGTTTCATGTAAAAATTGTAATAATACGCCCACTATTACGCCCACCTCCCATTGAAATGCAATAAAAAAAAATTTTTTTTTTTAACATCATCATGGTATTCTAATTTTTAACCGACTTTAAAGGAAGAAGGAGGTTATCAATTCGTCTGTGTGTTGCTTTTTTTTGTATGTATGTGCCTTCAGAACTCGGTCATTTCTGAACCGATTTTAAAAATTTTTACGCTGTTAGAAAGGTTACGGCTCCAGATTGGTCCCATTTTAAAAGAAGTTTAAAATTTTAAAAATTAAACGGTGTCCCCATACAACATACATGTTTTTTACGTGTATTATGAACTTTATAGGTCACCAATTTAAAATTAAAAAAAAGTGCGTATCATTATAGCTCCCAATAACAAAAAGTAATTAAAAAATTAAATTAAAAATTAAAGGGTGACCCCATATATATGGCCAAACTTTTGAACCGTTTTAGACAGACAGTTGAAATTTACACAGAACTTGTATGGCTAAGTCCGCTAAAATAACAAGTGTAAGATATGAATTTGGAAATTAAGGGTGTCCCAATAGTTAATGTAAAAGTTATATATATGGCCAAACTTTTCAACTGTTATACACAGACAGTTGAAATTTACAAAGACCCTATATTGCTTAGTCCGCTATTACAACAAGTATAAAATTTGGATCTATAAATTAAAGGGTGTCCCCATTATTGATGTAGTTTGACCATCATGTCCTCATCTTTGGAACCGTTATAGACAAACACTTGAAAAATAGACAGAATATTTACTACATACTATGTCTGGTATAACAACAAGTATAAATATTTAAAATTGGAAATTAAAGGGTGTCCCAATAGTTGATGTAATTTGATGTATATGGACACAAAGTTAAAATTTACAAAGAATCTGTATGACAAAGTCCTCTTTGACAAGTATTTATATTAAAATTTGGATTTAAAGGGTGTCCCAATAGGTGACGTCATTTGATATATATGACCCTATCTTTTAAACAGTTATTGATAAACACTTAACAATTAGACAGAATGTCCATTACTATGTCTGTTATAATAAGTATAAATATTTAAAATTATAAATTACAGGGTGTCGCAATAGTTTATGTAATTTGATGTATATGACCAAACTTTTGATCCGCTGTACACAGACAGTCCTTTGGCATTGGTTTGACCTGAAAAAGACCAGAACCCTGGGGTCTTGTGCCCCTATATACTCCGGAAACACTGCTCCCCCGGTAGAAAATCGACTGATATTTTCTTTAGATTATTGAATTCAAAAATTAGTTTTTTTTATCTGAATTTAAGTTTGTCTATTTTGAAGTCGGTTTTTTGCAAGAATTATTTCAATTTCATTCCGATTCTAAATGTATCAATATAAGGATCTGATGATATTTGCAAATAGTGCATTACATCTTCATTCGTAGAAATACGTGAATATTTACGAGAATGGAATAGCCTACAACAATGAAACTAACCACATTAGAAAGTGAGCATAACACAATTTAGATAAGAACAACAGCTTGCACTATCACTTTAAATTAAAAATTATGCAACTATCTAACCCAAAGTCAATGACCATCAAAAAATTATCAATCAAATGAATAATGTAAATAAAATAATAATAAACAATAATGTGAATAGTTGTAAACAATAAAAGTTGTAAACAAAAATATAAAAGTAAAAAGTTGTAAACATGCTATTGCATGCTAACATTCGTATAGCGACAGAATGTGCGCGTTGCGTATTTTTTGTAGTTTTTTGTATGTTTAAAGTAGTTTTGCAAACTTTTGCTATATGTCCTTTACTTCAAATGAAAGCTGAGACTTCAATCTTTCATTTGATATAAGTATGCACCTAGGGCGAGGGGCTGCTCTATATCTTAAATTGTGATTAAAAACAGTTTTTTTTAAAAGATAATAAAAATCTCAAACAAATGTTAGAGCGCTAAACTCAGAGAATTTTATGAAAAAATAATTAACCGAAAAATCAGTTTTAGTTTCTTCACGAAAATAATTTTCAAAAATCCATTTGTTTAGAAACTTGTTCGAAATAAGGTTTCCAAATACTTTTTAATATTTATATAAAAATTTAGAACATAATTATTTTTATTGCTCTCCAAATTTATTTTTTTTTTGTGAAAACACAAGATATAAAAAAATTGGATATATTTTTCTTTTATAGTTTACACTTAAGTATATTTATATCAAGTACATGCAAGTTTACAACAACTACAACATTAGATGTCAAAAAACAAGTGAATACAAGAGATGGCAAAGTGTGAACAATTGTACTTTTTTGCAATAAAAATAAATAATAATATAAAAATTATAACACAATGATCTGTTTATTTTATACAACTATGTATGTGCATTTTAGTTGTTTTTGGGGAAATATACATTCTTAGACTTCGATTTTCTGACGAAAGATTTAGGACTTTGCCATTTCAGTTGTCTATCTATCTGATATGTATGGTTTATACCATAATACAAAATAAGTTAGTTTCAATAAATTTTTTGTTTACAAAAATAAGGATTTTTGAAGTTAAATTATTTTGCCAAAAAAACAAGAGCGTTGCCATTCAATGAGCAAACAACTCCTACAAAGCTAAATGAAAAAACTAAACAGAGAAAAGAAACAATAGATATATATATATATATATATATATATATATATATATATATATATATATATATATATATATATATATATATATATATATATATATATATATATATATATATATATATATATATATATATATATATACGGATACGAAGAGTGCTGATGAGGGACGTATCTGTCCAGAAAATGCATTCTACTCTGCTGGTGTGTAATTTTTTCTTTATTTCTTTATAATTAAGAACTTAAGCTAAATAAGCTGAATAATTAATTTATTCCTTTAAAAATAGTTCAAATAAAATTAAATTCATATAAAATATTTAAATATTATAAATGACTAACTCATTTAATTTTCTATTAAGAATTAATTTTAATATACATATATATTTGTGTAGTTTCAAATTACGATAACCTTCGATCACACAAATACATTTCAAATAAAAACAAATTTAAACATTTTGTTTTAAATGTAATTGTGTGAACGAACTAAAACGTTATCGAGCGACATCCCACGATGTAAGTCAGGCAGTAATTCTAAAAAATTATATGTATGTATATCCAAAAAAATATATATTTAATAAATTTCACATCCAAATTTAAATTTTGTTCACATATTATTTAACTTGTTCATAGCTAATTTCCGTTAAATTTCAAAAATACTTAATTTAAATATTCCAAACACTTAAAAAAATCAGGTTTTGGCATACATAACTCACCCTCAGATAACAAGTTAAGATGTGTATAAAAACATTCGCAGTTCATACAGCTCATTGTTTTGCTTTAAAAGAAGAAACAATGTATATAAATACATATATAAAATATAATAAAATCCCTATCGGCAACTCAACGAACTTTTACTGCACTTTAAGCTAAGTACTTTCCAACCAGTAGTAGTTGATACTTGGAATATTTTTATTAGAAACAACTGACTTTGTTAACAATGTAATGTTCTAGGGTGAAGTCAATTTTCTTACTGACTATCAGAGTTAGCTTAAAGTTAGTCAATTTTTTGTTAACTATAAGCCGAATATATATCGGTTAGCTATAAAGAGACTTTCTAAAAATATGCAATAAATCCTGCATCAATATAATTTGATAGACAAATATAATTGAAACAAAATTTTTCAGTTTATAATTTAAAAACAGGAATGAAAGGTATGTAAAACAAAATTGTCAAAATTAATTTGTTTTAGATTTTGGGAAGCTTATGCATTATATGTATTATAGTTAGGTCATACAGGATAACTTAATGTTCTTGTATTTTATTAGATAATTTTGTTTAATTTCCTACCTTTTTCAAAATTCGCCAAGAATGATATTGTTTTTTATTTGACATTGATTTTTCAATTTCTTAGCGTTTTCATAATTCTACAAAATTAAAATATTTTTTGTCTTTATTTGATTTTGGTTTTTATTTGGTTTTCAAACCAACTCCAAATAAAGAATAAAAACAGGGGATGTTAAATAATGGATAACAGATGTTTTAATTGTCTCAAAATGAATAGAGAATAACTCTACCTTCTATTTTTCTACTATGGTTTATACTCCTCTTTCATTAGTTTACACTAGGGTTTGGGAATTCCGGAAACGCTATAAACAATTTCCCGGGAAAATTTTTGCTAATTTCCCGGGAAACGGGAAATTTAAAATCATGAGCACTTTAAAGAAAATTCAGTGATTCTTGCTTTTAAAATAAGCATTTTTTTGCTTCACACAAATATTTGATCGTTAGTATGCTGAATAAAAAACAAGTATTTCTATAATTGTAATATTTCTAGAAACTTATGTGTAAAACTATTAAAAAAAAACATAAAAAAAACAGCCTGTCACGAGAAATATTAGAAACAAGAATATGGCAAAGAGTCGCGTTTAATACATGATGTAAAAACAAGATAAGTATGGTTGAAATGATTCAATCGTTTCTGAAATTGAAGAACGCATTTATAAAAACTCTGATAGATTTCAATTGCGAAGAGTTGTGGGTTGAAGAATATGTTCAGATTTTAGAAAATTTAGTGGCCGTTTTAAGGCCCATTAAAGTTGCAGTAGAGGCCTTGAACCGCAGGGGCACAAATTTGTTAATAGCAGATGTTATTATTCAGACCCGAGCAGCTTTTGGTTATTAATTCGACTCTTTCAAAAACGATAGTTGAAAAGAAAAATAAATGAATGAAGGGATTGATAAAACGTTTGCGCCAAAAATGTCATGTGAAACTTTATTTAGCACAATTGTTCAACAGATTAAGCACTACATTCGTGTCTGTAGAACCGTCAACTGTTGTAAACTTAATGGAACCAACTTTCAAACAGAGACTTTCGCAACAAAAACAAGGAATAGAAAGTCCAGTGATTTGTTAAACGCACTAACAGTTCTAAAATCATATTTTGTAAATAAAAAATAATTATTGAAATACTTTTTCAGTCATCTGAATTGTGTTTAAGTTTCATAAACTTTTAATAATAATATTTAGTCGTTATTTGCGTTCTTTTTATGTTTTATTAAAACTATGAATTTTTCCCGGGAATGCGAATAATTTTTCCTATTTCCCGGGAAATGAAAAAGTCCGGAAATCTCAAACCCTAGTTTATACTCTTATGTAACAACCACAAATAAAAAAACAAAAAGTTTTTGAAATTTCCACATTGTTTTTGTTTTCCACATTAATAATCCGACTGTAGCCAAATTTCGATCTATATACATACATATGTACGTATATATATAAAGCACGAAATGTGTTTGTATGTTTGTTTATTTGTCGGAAAGCTATAGCTGCCTTCACCAGTGAACCGATATTTCTGAAATTTTAAACAGTTTGTTATTGGATATACGGATGGTAAAATAGGGTATTTATTTTTTTTTATATTCGACGTGGGCGTGGCATTTCCATACAAAGTAAATATTAATCAACGTATATCTTGGTAACAGTAATAGGTAGCGTCTTAATTTCGCACCCGTAACCCCTATACTAACGTAAATAGTTTAGCGTAACACAGACTGAATAGGAATAGTGGACGTGGTACCTACCATACAAACAGGAACCTTAACATTCATAGTTTAGAGAAATATAGACTGGATTGGAATAGTGGGCCTGGTACCTCCCATACAAAATAAAAAATTATTTTCGTGTTCCTGGCGAACTACAAAAAAAAGCGCCTTGAAACTTTGCATGAGTAATCCCTGTGCAAATGCGTATAATCTACTAAATTACAGAATGAATTGATTCAGTGGACGTGGTACCTCTCATATAAAGTGAAAAATTATTATCGTGTACATAAAGTACTATAATAGATATGATTTTAAAAGTAGGTACAAGTAATCCGCATACCCAAATACTCTAGAAAAACATAGGCTGGATTGGAACAGTGATTACGGTACCCCCTATACAAAGTAAAAAATTATTATCCTGTATCTAGGGAACTGCAATAGCTAGCGTCTGGGAGTATTGCATCAGTAACCCCTATACGAAGATACATTGTTTAGAGAAACACAGACTGAATGGAATGGTGGGTGTGGTACCTCCTATACATAGTGAGAAATTATTATCGTGTACCTAGAAAACTGCAATAGATAGAACCTTGAGGCTTTGCACGAGTAGCCCCTATGCTAATGCATATAGTCTACCAATATAAACTGGATTATTATCATGTACCTAGAGACAGATGGAGGCTTCAAAGTTAGCACAAGTAACCCTCAGAGTAATGTGAATAGTGTAGCAAAATACTGACTGGATTGGGACAATGGACGTGTTACCTCCCATATTAAGTGAAAAATTATTATCGTGTACCTAGGGAACTACAATAGCTAGAGTCTAGCTAGACATAATTAAGATAGTGGTACCTCCCATAAAAAGTTAAAAATTATTATCGTGTTAATATGTATAGTCAAGCAAAAACAGATTTGTTGGAAAACAGTGGGCGTCGTACCTTGCATATTAACTAAAACATTTTTAATGTGAGAATAGATTGCATTTTCGAGTTAAAGCTTGGCCATACTTTTCTTCCAAGTGTTTATTGCATTTTTTGTAGATGGATGTAGCGAAGCGCGCCGGGAAAAGCTAGTATCTTATAATTATCGAGTTACATACCAAATATTGTAACAATTCGACATTTTTGTTTTATTTTATATAAACATTTACACCACGTTGGTAGTTGTATGTGTATCAGCATAACTACTTTTTGTAAATTTACGGTTATTATTGAAGCTTAAGTCACATTTTTTCAGTTTTAGGACACCTTGCACAGTTTTTTCCAAAAATCCATATTTTTCTTAACTAAGCCATTTTTTAAGAATATCTCACAACTCTCTATATTTTTTTTAATTCGTTATATGAGTACAAAGCACTGTGGGATGATTCCACTGTGAATTCCTCAAGCTTTATACATGGCTAGAGTTGAAACGAGCGAAAGTTGTTAGACTAGTAACATATTTATCACTAGTGCATTTTTCTAAGCTTTTTGCTGGAAAAAGTAGTTTCTGCATTTTTCTAAAGTACTATCACCAAATAGTATTACATACATTTTACATGTCCGTCACTCAACACCCTCAGTCTGTGTCAATCAGAGAAGTGTTACCACTTCCATTTGAACGGATGTTTGACGCTGGTCCCAATTTATGTGGGTATAACTTTGCAGAAGGTAACAATATTTTAAATGAACATACTAATGAGACACGCAATACATAGGTAATAGAAAAGCTTTATTTAGGAATTTATCAATAAACTCAGATTAAGCATACATAAAAATAATAAATAAAATAATTTTTAATGTAATTGCTCCAGTACAATCAAATTGGAAACCAAAGGACTTCCTTTACATTACATATGTACAAGTTTTCTTTTATTGTGGGCAAACTGTGACCATCGTTAAAACTGATGAATACGTATATTGACATGTGAATTATTATTATTTGAATATTTGCCAGCAACATCGACTAATGTTTAACGTATACATATCAGAGAATGACAAAAGTATCATTTTTAGTACTTCTTAAGTATTTAAGGCGAAACATGTATAAATGTGTAGAGCTACAGCTCAAACAACATATCATACACACATACTCATATCAAATTCAACTTAAATAACTACAAGTATAGGCAGAGAATAAGTGTTCGTATACTTGTTCATTATTTTTCGCAAAACAAATAAGTATAAGTAAAAGTTGGATAAAGTATTGTCTATACCCATACTTGTAAATACAGAGTAGGAATAAGTACAGTATACTTAGAGTATTTTATAAATATATGTAACTACATATATGTATTAATTATTTTACAATTCAAAAATACGTTTATTCATTCCTTCATCCTAATATAAAAATTATTTTGGTTCTCCATACTTAACCAATGTTCGGTTATAAACAAAATATTGCCAAACATTATACACACAATTCCTAAAAGTAGTTGTTTTACTTATAAGTATACTTATAGTATTATAAGTACTTTTCCATACTTGTAAGTATTAGGTAGTTATAAGTATGTGTATGACAGATACCCATCACATTATCTACCTACAACCAGTTGTCATACATGCATTACTTATACATTTTCATTTCACTGCAAATAGGTATGTGTAGGATTTTCTGTGTTATAAGTATAGGTATAACTAATATCCAAAAATATGTGTAAATACTTGACTACATTTATTTTATAAGTACTTTTTGTCAGTCTCTGATATATATAATTGATATAATTTTTCCAACTGTAGTGGTAGTTGTAAGAAGTAATACCCAACATACCAAATGGTTTGTGAAAAATATTTTAAAAAGCTTATAAATATAAGCCTTAAGCTTGAGAAAGTTTTTAGAATTTATTGAAAAATGATATCGTAACAATTGTAGAAAAATCAAAACGGAACCCTTATGAAAATATTATATGTACATGATTAAGAAAAGGTTATATTTGTAATTGTAGAATAATCTTACAGAAACAATATTTTATTAATTTCTTTAATCTTCTTTATATAATCTTCTTTACATAATTGTAGACTTATATTCGCAAATAATGTATATTTGTGTGTATGTATATGTAATTTGTGGCTAATTTCCACAAAAATGTTCACCTAAAGAAATATTAAGAGCAATGGAGCACATAATCAAGTTTTCTCAAATCTCATAATCCCTTCTTACTATATATGTATGTATGTATGTACATCTTTCAAGAATAGTCAATACAAAATTTAACACACAACACTACTATGAAGGAACACTGCCTAGGAGAGAATGCATAGCTTGCTCATAGATACTCACTATTAACCACATTTTTTAAGATTGCCCTCAAAGAAGTACCACAAATGAGACGCTTTAAGAGATCCTATGCTGCAATAACAAGAACTCTTAGTAGATCTGCCAATGAAATTTAAACTATTAATTTCTGGTGTAGTGGCCTAATAGCCCAAAACATTAATTTCTCTATTTTGTACATTTATTTTTAAGTTTTTTAGAAAAAAAAAAATATGACAAGAAAGAAAACGAATTGTTTAGAAACATTTGTGTATAATAAGAGTTTCTTAATCATTGTTAAAAAATTCTTGTGAATTTATATTTTCTAAATATTATTATAATCGAAATTAAGAAAATATTAAAACAGACTATTATTTATAAGCTTATTCACAAGTTGTATTGTAGTTTGATTGCTATGTGGTATGTTGGGATGGTATGTATGGGATAATATTCTAAACAAAAAACAACAACACAATATGTATTGTTTTCATAAGAAAACATATTGTGTTGTTGTTTTTTGTTTAAAATATTATTATGTACTTCTTACAACTACAACTAGAGTTGAACAAAAAAACAGCCAGTGTAGAAAAAAAGTAATAAAATATAAATTCACTATTCGTTATTATACTCTTCACCACAGGTGAAAAGGGTATATATAAGTTTGTCATTCCGTGTGTAATTTCTACAATATTCATTTCCGACCCCATAAAGTATATATATTCTGGATCCTTATACATAGAGAAGTTGATTAAGCGATGTCCGTCTGTCCGTCTGTCCGTGTTAGTGTGGTAATGTCATTTGCCAAGGCACCAGAAGAGATACAAAAAATTTAAGCACACCAATCTGTCAGGCATAGTTTCGAAAATTTTGGTATTGCAATTCAGCAACATCGGATCATTCCTTTGGAGGCTGCGGGCCAAAAACCACGCCCACCTATATTTTTTTCACGTTTTTCAGGTTTTTTTAAATTTTTTTCAGCTTTAATGATGCTGTTTTGCCTTTTTTTCTCAAATAAATATTAGACTGCGACAGGTAGATCGGAAGGAGTGCATACAGATCTCGGGGGATCAATAACCCCCTGCGAGGGGCGATTTTTGTTTGTTTTTAGATTGGTAGGGTTTTTCTGCTTTGATTTGTATTAGTGACCTTAATAGAAACCAATACACTTAGAGGTAGCCAATGGACCCACAGGGTACCCACTGATAAATAGGAGCAGTTAAATGCATGTGTCAATATGAGGAAATTTTTTTTTTGTAAGGATTTTTTTTTGCTTTAGTCTGACCATTCTAACTCAATATAGATTGGAGAAAGGTCCAAAATATAACAAAAAACTTTCAATCAAATTTAAAAAAAAAAATTTTAAAAATTTTTAAAAAAAAAATTTTAAATTTTTTTTCAAAAATATTTACAAAAAAATTTACAAAGTATTTTCAAAAAGATATTTTAGAGAAAAATATTCGAAAAATTTTTTTAAAATAATTTTCCAAAAAATTTTCGAATAAAATTTTCCAAAAAATTTTTTAAAAAATATTTTTACAAAAAATTTTTACGCACAATTTTCGAAAAATTAAAACAAAAATTTCAATATTTCTTTGAAAATGAAAATCATGACTGTAACATAACATATATTTAATATTAAGAATATACATATGTATGTATGTGTGTATATAGAGTAACATATTTTTTTAAATGGGTTTGATTTTTTAATATATGATATCTCTGTTTTAAAACCTAGGTGCATTAAACACATAGACATCATCAGAATACCGACTACGAACTGTCAAAAATGAAACGTTGTGGCTGTCGTCAACTTGGGCTAATTTCTATTTTATTCAACAAAAGAAAATGTCACAAAATTGTAAATTGCAAATTCATATATAAACAAAAAGTGTTGGAGGAAATATTTATAATTTTTTGAAAAAGTTACTTAATTTTATAAAATCAAAATAAGTATTTCTACAACAATGTCAGAGTTTACGATGTAGCTGTCGTCTTCAATATCATTAAGTAGCTGACAACACGGCGGCAATTGTAGCAAACGGAATTTTCATTTGTCTTCTATTTTTTTAACTTATGAATAATGATTTTTTCTCATACGAATTTATTTAAGTAAAGAGTCAACAATATGGATAATGCTGTACATGTCTGTATAAATAAAATCACCGTGGTGAAGGGTATAGAAGATTCGGCACGGCCGAATATAGCACTTTTACTTGTTTTTGTTTTGTTTGCGCTTTGTTGCTTGTTGTTAAATTGTTTTGACTTAATTCTAATTTAGGCAAATAAATTTCTCAACTCAAGAGTAACTTTAGCTCATCTACAATTTGAGTTAAGGTTTCCTGATGATGATAAATTGAGCACTTAGCGGAATGGCCATCGAAATTAGCTTAGCCCGTAGTATGAATTTATAATTTGGTTTAATAGCACGCTATTAATGAAAAATTAAAATTATACAAGTTTTAATACCCAAAATCTTAAGCTTTATAAAAAACTGTTGAGGGTCGTACAAAAGTTTGAAAGGTAATATTTTTCATGCTAAGCCAGAAGGTTATTCTTAACATAACGACTCTTACAAACAGAAAAAACTGTGTCTAAATACTTAATAAAATAGAACAAAATTTATAAGATATCTCTATGGGTTTTTTTTTCAAGAAGAAAGTCTTATTATTTTAATAAGAAAAACATTTTTGAAAAAATCAAGAAGAAAAGTTAGGATTTTTATAAGGTATTCTTATTGTTTTTCTTCTTGATTTTATTAGGCTATCTTGTTTTTTTTTTATAAAAACATACAAAATTAACAAAAAAATCTCAAAATGAGAAACTGAAAACAATTGGTATATTGCTGTTTTTGCATCTCCTTTAAAATTGTTTGCTAATCAATCTTTTTTGATTTTTATCTACCTTTTCATTTTGTGACAATTTATTTTACCTTCATATTGTCTTCTATTTTTCCAGGGGTGAAAGGTCAGGGGAGCTTCTTTTGATGGATTGTCTAGAGAGGGTTGAATTCACATAATTTATAAAAACCATGGTGAAAATTTTTCCTCTGCCAGGGATCGAACCTGGTATGCTTCGTTTTGTAGGCACGCACTTAACCACTACACCAAATGTATATTTTATGTTTTAATAACAGTTTCTATGTTGATTGCTATAAACGAAAATAACAAAAAAGCTAATATAATCAAGAAGATAACCTTATTAAAAAAAATTAAAAACTTGATTAACACATGATCATAATGAAATCAATCACAAAAACGTTTTTTAA
The DNA here is from genome assembly GCA_949628195.1 of Phasia obesa. NCBI lineage: Eukaryota > Metazoa > Arthropoda > Insecta > Diptera > Tachinidae > Phasia > Phasia obesa. The sequence continues at coordinate 35,171,088 of OX451218.1, read as the reverse complement.
AAAATCCATTAGGTAGCCTAATGAAATCAATAAGGAATACCTTTTTGAAAAAATCAATTAGGTAGGCTAATGAAATTAATAAGAAATCCATTTTTTGTACAAATCATAAGAAAACCTAATAGAATCAAAAAGTTTTTCTCTATGGATTGTTTTTTTTTTGTCAAAAATGAGTAAAAAGCTTGTGAATAACATGTTTTCTTATTGATTTAATCTGATTTCCTTATTGATAAAATTAAAAAGATTTACCGCATGAGAATAATAAGGAATGCCTTTGAAAATATCTTCTTTTCTTTTTGCTGGCATACCCCTTAGCCTAAAAACATTTCATAGATAAAATCTTTTTGTTTCTATTTTTGGCTCTGTGTAGAATCAACAGCGATCAAATAATAAAAAAAAATAATAAAATAATTATATCAATAGTTAATATGAAATAAAATCAAAACAAATGTTTTCTTATTTTTAGTAGATTATAAGACATGTTAAATTTACAAACTTTAAAAATAATATTTAGATAATTTAAGTTTAAACAAACAAAAAAAAAAAACGAACAGAAAACTTGAAATCGCACTTATTGTAAAAACAAATTAAACTACATAAAGAAATAATTCAGTTTCTTTTATTATTTTTAATTGTTTTGTTTAAACATATTAATAAAAATTAAAATATATTTAATAACAAATTTAAAAGCTAGCTTGTGAAAATCCTCCTTTATTTCAAACTGAGGAAAAACTCAAGTAAGATAAGAAAATAATACTAATATGATGTGATTTAAGATGATGTTGAAATTGGCTTCTCTTTTTAAGTTTAAGTGCAGAACAAATTTGTTTATGCAAAATATGATAGTGGTAACAAACTTTTTCTAACAAAACTTACCCACAGAAGTTTATATTATAGTAATATTTAAGCTAGTTTTTTTGAAAGTGTTATAAGTCCACTTTCCCCAAAAACTTAGTTAACGGTAATTTGTATTAGCTATAGATATATATATATTCATTCCATTGTTATAAAAACAATTTCAATAGAGATCTATTTTGAAAATAAACAAAACAGTTTTGCTGTACAATGCTATCACACAAATATTTATTTTGAAAGTGGAATAAGTCCATTCCTAATAATTATTATTAAAACAACTTTCTTATTGCAATTATTATTGATTATTTATTTCTACTTCAGTGCACGCTGCTGCAGTTATTACCAAGGCCCGTTGCACACTGTAATACTGAGTATTAAGATTTGAATTGGATTTTGTAAGAAAGAAACCAAATGAGAGTTGCTGTGATTGTTAAAAATCTAACGTAACATAACACTATTAAACTTCAAATAAAAGGAAAAATCAAGCAAAGGAACAAGCCGAGGAGAAAAATTAAACAAGAAATTTTTTTATTTATATTTTTTATTTAGAAAAAAGAAAGACCAAAATACCTCACAAAATTAATATGTTACCACCTTATAAAACTTCAAGAAGCAAAACAAGAGAGAAATATAATGATATGATAACTTTCAACTCTCTTTAATTACACAGTACAACAAATCAAATTTTCTCAAATATTACACGGGCTTGCCAATATAGTTTCGATTCTAATACCAAAGGGTAGTAAAATCCTATACTAAGATTGACGATTTTGGTGACTAATTTGTATTTATGTACCTCGAAAGATTATCAAAATCAGTGGGCCCTTCAAAAAACGTTTACACTAACATAACATAAATCCGTAAGTAAACCTTTAAGACCAAGTATAATTTTTAAAAATCAGTCAAAATGATATATACTAACGTAAAAGAAAACTAAATTTTAAATATTTTTTTTTTATTTAAAGGTCTTAACGAAGTAATTTTCATTTTTACATTTTTAATATAACTGAAATAAACTCCTAATAAATTTGGTTATTCGTGTATTTAAATATTCAATTTAACTATTACCTTTTATATGAAAACCAATTTCAGTACAGTTTAATTCTAAAAAATACGGACTTAAATTTGTTCCTGGTTTTATTTCTTGTAATATGTTATTTATGAAAGTGGTATAAGTCCATTTGGAGCAACAAGAACGTGTATTTTTTCAAATAATTTTAGTAATTATTATTCTGTAACAAAATTTAACAGGTGTATAGTGTAAAAAACATCACTAGAATTGATTAAAGTTTTCCAATATTTTTAAATTGATTCAAACTCAACCCCTTAAATATATCAGTGTATGAAAAAATGGACTTATACCACTTTCAAAAAAAAAAAAAAAAAAAAAAAAACAGTTCATTTATTTAGTCTTGAACAAACTTAAGTATTTTTCAAGTTAATTTTAAATTTTAAGATTCAAAACCTTATTTTTGAAAACAAATTAATAAAATTGTATTTGAATTGTTCTCGTTTTTATAATGATGACTTCAATGCATTCGTAGTAGGTAAGTGGAGCTAAATACTCCCAGTCAAATAATTATATGTTCAAAATTTCTTTTCTTTGGACGTTATGTTATACTAACGGTAGAGTTGTTGTTTTTTGCATACACATTCTTTCTTTAATAATTACTTTATCTTTTGTTATTGTTTGTTAAGTTTACCTTCGCACCGCATTCGTAATACCGTTATTCTTAATCAAGCATGTCGAAAATCCCGTGTAAAATATTTATATGTGCAAAATGAATTATTTGACTTCCAACTGGTGCCAAATCAACGTATTAGCACATAAAGCAGAGAAGTCGCTCTATGGTTAAGCAAATGCAAAATATAAAAAAGAAATCATATTCTTGAATTTTTAGGAAAATGACTCGTTAAACTGAATTAACAGATGAAGAAAGTGGATTAATCAAGGGAACGAGTCAAACCGGCATAAAAGTTGGCCAAATTGCTGTTTCTGTAAAAAGAAACCATAACACGAAAAAATTTTGCTGAAAAATCCAGATGACTACGGTATTAATACAAGTAGCGGCCGGATATGCACTATTGATGACAGAAAAAAACGGCGCATACAGCAGTTAGCAACTAATAGCCATATGAGTTGTCGGTAAATAAAAGTGGAACTTGGTCTAAATGTGACTAAACAACGTGTTTATTAAATAATAAGACAATATTTAGGCCATTAGAAAAGTATAAATTTTGGAAAAATAAATTTGAATCTGTGATATTCACTGACACAAAAAGTTTAATTTGGTCGAACCTGATGGTCCAAACCAAATTAAATGGACGTAGGACGCCCACGGGATGTATGTCACAATCGAATTCATGGTGCAGGATCACTCAATGTATGCCCAAAATAGGTTTTATGCTAGGAAAATTGAATGCAGAAATCTACATAGATTTGTTACAAAGCGAACACCTTGATTTTGCTGGTGATTTAGGACGCGACAACTTGACTTTCCAGCAGGATAATGCACCGATCGACATGGTTCTCTAGTGTTCTGCTTTAAGCCCAGACCTCTATCCCATTGAGAATATATGGTGAATACCTTCTGCCAAAAGCTATATGACAGCTGGAAACAGCTAAAAAAGGACATATTGGTTGAATGGGTTAATATTTATGTGTATGTCCTGAAAAAGCTGGTGGAATCAATGCCCTGTGGTGTCAAATTGGTCAGGATACATAAGAGTAACACAATCTCTTATTAACATATATAAAAGTTTTATTTTGTAACTAAAATAATATGTATATCTATTAAATAAAATTTTTGCACATATAAATATTAATTTTTCTATTTTATTATTATTTATTTTAACTATAAGTTAGAAAAAAATATCTGTTCCCAATTTCTATTGCTTCTTTTAATTCAAATTAAAGTTGAAGCATTGCACATATAATTATTTGTCTAAGGGAAGAGTACGGAGGGTGAGTATATAAGAATTATCTAACGTCACAATCATTGATATCACGGTAATTGGTAGGGAGAAGTTTTTACTTTATATACATTGTTTTTAATAATACCAAGAGCCTAGCATTGTCAATTACTTATTCAGGTAATGAATTATACATTTATTATATATAAAAAGCTAATTATATTTTCTGTTTTTATTTTCGGTTTTACAAGATGTACTAACTTATCATATTGTCATAAAATTTTACAATAACATTAAAAATACATATTATTGTTACCATTCAAGCGAAAAAGTATAAAAATAATAAAACCAGGTTAGCTATTTTAATTGTTTTGTAGTAATATTTTTTTTAAGTATTTTTAGTTTTTCAAAAGTTGTTAACTATTTTATCTAATTTATTAATACTTCTTTGTTTGTTTTCCACAGCCACGTCATAGGACAGAAAACATTCATATTTTTATGTTTTCAACGTAATACTTTATGTCTCCTCAAATATGTTTTGATGTTTGTAAATTCAATTAGTAAATATGGATATGTTTCATGCTATGTACTCGTACATGCCTTGAAATTTTTACTATACCCAATTATTTATGCCCGTTTATGCATTCCTATTTATAATCGATTATAAATTGAAATTTAATAACGACTTTTGTTTCGAAAAATTGGCAGATATCTATACATATAATAAAATAGTAACTCATTTCCGTCTGTCTGTCTGTCTGTCTGCTTTTCATTTACGGTCGCATCACGTAAAAACTACTTGATAAGTACCCTGATCGCAATAAAGTATACTTTTTCCTCAAAAATATCTAATTTCCAAGAGAAAGTAGTGAAAGTAAGGCGGAACTAAAAATGTAAGGGTCTTTTGTGTGAATTGGGTTCAAAGCAAAATCGAACGAAATATTGCGAGGGCGCTGACGAAGTGGCGGGAACAGCTAGTTTATATATATTTTTTTCATATTTATTTATTGAATTTATATACATATAATAAAATAGTAACTAATTTCCTGACAGGCTGTCTGTCTGTTTATGTTCGCACCAGGTAAAAACTACAGGATGGATTTTAACAAAATTTTGTGAGAAGGTACCTTAGTACATTGATGCCAATATAGGATATTTTTTTTCTGCAAAAATATCTTATTTCTAACAGAAAGTGGAGAAAAACAGTCAAAGTACGACGATTTTTTTTAGCTTTTCAAACGTATTGTATACTTAAAAGCATCTTTTATTTTTCAAGCGGAACATTTTAAACACGGTTGCGCAACAGATGGCGCTGTTTTAAAATTTGTTGTGGATTACTATCAAAGCAAAATAGAATAAAATATTGTCAGGACCGACACAACGTGTTAGTCTTCAATATATTTCAACTAACAATAACTACTTATATCTGAAGTCTAAAGTAAAACAGCATATACAAGACAAATATACTTGCAATTGTCAGCCAGTGCTAAACATAATAAAATTGTATGTTTCGCAGTTGTTGTCAAGGTTGTCAGATTTGGCGATTTATCGCCAAACTTGGCGATTTTGGATTTGGCGACATGACATAAATACAAAGGAAGTTTTGAAGTAAAGATTAAGTTCGTTATATTATCTCAAATTTAAAGGAATATTTTTTACTTTAATTTCATTTTGAATAAATATTGGATTTTTTTAAAATTTGTATGCTGGATAAGATCTATTTCGAAACTTGCTATAAACTTTGTGAATTGAAATAAGGCATGTGACACTCATCTGTTGATATTTAGTAACGTCAAATAAATTTAATTCCTGTAAAACATATTCTAAATAAGAACTCGGTGACAAATACCTTAAAGATGGATATGCTCAGGTAAAAATTTTACCTTTTTAATGTTCACGAAACATTTTAGATAAAAAACAAAATATTTATATATTTTGGCGACTTTTTTTCTATTTTTTTTGACTAATTTTAACTATTTCGATTAAATTTATTTTTTGTGTTTATTTAAAAAAAAAAAAATTAAATCAAAAATTATTGTATATTTTTAACTAAAAACTGTTTTGGCGATATTGGCGACTTTTCAAATCGATTTTGGCGAAATAGGTGAAAATAAATCTGACAACCCTGGTTGTTGTTATCATTTTCGGGAGATCCCTCTGCTGTACAGACGAGAGAAGCAATATCCCTCGTTCTTGGTGGAGTTCAACCAGGTGCATTTTGTATGTTACGGGCCAGCGGATTTGGATTTGGATAGTATAGTAAAAGTTTGCAATCTTGGCTTTGGGTAGAGTTTCTGCAAATAAGCCAGTTTAGTTGGACTGCTTTTAACTATGTGCTAATTTTGATTCTATATTATTTTTCTAAGTAAGGCGCAATCTAGCCGGACATTACTTTATTTTAAGCATATATATTGGACCAAGGAGAAAAAAGTTCTCTCGCCCTCATTTGTGGGCGATGACATAAAATATTATTTGCAAAAATATTGTAATTATTAAAAGAAAAGGATTACCTACGCCTTAATACCATAAAAATAAGATTTTTAAGTTGTCATGGGTACCCTCAAATCTCACCCCCCGAAACGTCCATGTAATTTGTTTTTTAATTTTTTTTTAATTTTCTGATGTAGAGCATTATAATTTAAATACTAACGAGTGATTTTTTAAGAGCTTGAGAACTTTTTTTTAAAAAAAAACGCATAAAATTTGCAAAATCTCATCGGTTCTTTATTTGAAACGTTAGATTGGTCCATGACATTTACTTTTTGAAGATAATTTCATTTAAATGTTGACCGCGGCTGCGTCTTAGGTGGTCCATTCGGAAAGTCCAATTTTGGGCAACTTTTTCGAGCATTTCGGCCGGAATAGCCCGAATTTCTTCGGAAATGTTGTCTTCCAAAGCTGGAATAGTTGCTGGCTTATTTCTGTAGACTTTAGACTTGACGTAGCCCCACAAAAAATAGTCTAAAGGCGTCAAATCGCATGATCTTGGTGGCCAACTTACCGGTCCATTTCTTGAGATGAATTGTTCTCCGAAGTTTTCCCTCAAAATGGCCATAGAATCGCGAGCTGTGTGGCATGTAGCGCCATCTTGTTGAAACCACATGTCAACCAAGTTCAGTTGTTCCATTTTTGGCAACAAAAAGTTTGTTAGCATCGAACGATAGCGATCGCCATTCACCGTAACGTTGCGTCCAACAGCATCTTTGAAAAAATACGGTCCAATGATTCCACCAGCGTACAAACCACACCAAACAGTGCATTTTTCGGGATGCATGGGCAGTTCTTGAACGGCTTCTGGTTGCTCTTCACTCCAAATGCGGCAATTTTGCTTATTTACGTAGCCATTCAACCAGAAATGAGCCTCATCGCTGAACAAAATTTGTCACATTTGAACATTTCGAACCGAACACTGATTTTGGTAATAAAATTCAATGATTTGCAAGCGTTGCTCGTTAGTAAGTCTATTCATGATGAAATGTCAAAGCATACTGAGCATCTTTCTCTTTGGCACCATGTCTGAAATCTCACGTGATCTGTCAAATACTAATGCATGAAAATCCTAACCTCAAAAAAATCACCCATTAGTTCTAGTTTTATTATATAAAAATTTATTGGTAAACTTTTGTGTATTATTTTTAAGGCTTAAGGCTTTTAACCAGGTTTTAACCACACGCTATGACAGATGCATTCAAAATGCTCTCATGTCCATGTTAGTGCTTTTGAATTAAGTTTATTTTTTGCCATTCACAGCTGTGACCCAATTTTTGTTATTTTTTTTTTTCATTTGTTCTCTTATTTAAAATCATCAAATATCCTTTGGTTTAATCGCTACAAATAACCACAAAAAAAAACCTTTTACATTTTTACATTGTTTTAATCGTTACTTTTGTTTTAGGTCACACATTTATTTTCGATTTATTAAATTAAGAACAAACAATAAATAAATAAATAATAAAAAAATTTTTATTGTCAATTTCTGTTTTTTTATGTTATGTATGAGAATGTACTTGCATCTACTTTTTTTTATTTAATATTATAAACATATTTATTTATTTATTTAAATAATATAATAAAAGTACAAAGTTCAGTATATTAATTTTAGAATGCATACATTTTTTCTTAAATTAAAAACCCCGCGAAGCTGTATTGCTTGTCTGTAGGACTTTCAATCAAAAATAATTTGCGTGTATGAGATTGCTATATTCTCTAGATTCCTTTGTTACTATTTAGTATGTTGCTGATGTATGTAGGTAATTTCTATTGGTATTAGTTTTTTTTTTACAAGTATTTTGCTGTTGATTTGAATTTTTCATTGTGGTTGTATAAAATATTTTAAAAATTTTTGTTCTTCTCTTATAAGGGTTTTGTTCCTTGATTATGTTTATTGGAAGTTTATTATATAGGTTGGGTACGCTGAGAGCTAGAGTGTTTTCTCCATATTTATTAAAGTGATGATCGACTTTATATCTTCCTTCTAATTTTCGCCTAGTGCCATAGTTATGGTTAATAGGTTTTAAAAATTGTGGATCGTTATAAAATTCTTTGAATAAGGTTATATAATATATACTTTTGACGTTAAGAACATCTAGCATTGTAGCAATATTATTTTATTTGTAGTTGATTAATTTTGAATGCGCATGAGGTTCGTGTTAAGTGTGTTAGAGTTGGATTTGTTGGTTGTGTTGTTGGTTTGGTTTGTGTTGTTGCTGATATTTGTGTTATTGCCGATATTTGCATTAAAGTCATTTGTGGCGTTGGTAGTTTCATTATTAGAGGCTGTATTGTTTGGTAAGGTATCTTGAAATTTTATTATGATTTCACTTGAAACAAGGTGTGATGGTTTTAGATGTATTATTTTTGTTTTTGAAACATTTATAACGAGACCCTTGTCAATGCACCATATAGATATTATATTTAACTGAAGTTGGATGTTTGTTGTTACAGTTTCAATATTTTTGTTAGATACTAATATCGCAGTATCATCTGCAAACGCAAATGTGGTACTGTTTTTTAATACGTTTATCATTTCATTTTCATATATTAAATATAAAATAGGCCCAAGTTTTAATGCTTGAGGAACACCAGAAGTTATTGCAGTCTCATTACTATACGTGTTTCTTATTTTCACTCTGTAAGATTTTAGTTCCAGGTAGTTTTTAAACCACCCTAGACAACTTCTCCTAATTCCATTTTTTTCCAAAGCATTTAGTATTTTTTTATGTTAAAGTGTATCAAAGGCTTTGCTAAAGTCAATGAAAAGTGCAAGGCAATGGCTTTTATTCTCTAAAGATTTATTTACGTGCCAATGTAACGACACGTTTTCCGCTGGTTGATGGGATAGCTATAGCGGAGTCCAGGGTCGTTTATATTTTGTTTGTCACTTACCTTCTTTATCTGGGAAAGAAAAAGAACAGGCCGGATTTTATTTCGTTAAACGTTATAAAGCTTATCTCCAATCAGTTTTAGCATAAATGATTGATAATAGTTATACTTTAGTTTCAGTTAAATTCGATGTGCTTCAAGAATATCAATAATACTGATGATAATAAAAAAAACAAAAGTGGTAATAATAATAGTACGAACAATAATGATCGTTAACAAAAATAATTCAATAATAATTTGTATAAAAAAATAGGGAATGCAAATGATAGTATTCGTATGTGTGATAAAAAAAATAAAATAATAATAAACAAAAATAATTCAATAATAATGTTACTATGTAATAAAATAAAAGCGGGAATTCCATAATATTAGAATTGGTATTAGGACAAATTACTAATTCACAATATGTGTAGGTGAAAACGAGGACTCGACTTTCACTGTTACACTGCCTCCCCTCGTTCGCCGATCAGCAACTGCGTTAACGGGATTCGCAGAATGCGAAACTTGCCGCTCCATGCGATGATAATTTGGTCTTCCCAGATGCACATTCGTCGCCGTGGTTGATTTGTTTTCCGGTTGTCCAACAGTTCCCTGATTACTTCCTGCAGTGCCCCCGGTACCTCAGCTAATGGTATTTCGCTTGGTCCTTGAGTTGATACTTCGTGAGCTGGCTCCTCGGGGGGTACAATTGATTTCTCAAGGGATTGAGCTGAGGTGGCTGTCTTGGTGGATGATACCGTGGAGGACGATGTGGAGTGTGATACTGGACTGTGGTTTACAAGACCGTGTTCCCATTATCGATCTGTTATTTGCCAGCTAGGTACTCTGATGTATAACCCTCTCCAACGCTTGCTGGCTGGTGCGGAGATGGTGGTGTATGTGGGGTTGTAAATAACCAACCCCTGCCTGGCGTAATCTGAATTGTGCTCTCCGTTGGTACGGGCGATGTTACGCTTTGTGTGCTGGCCGTAACCTTCCTTTCCGGAGACGACAGTAGCCCTGCCACAGTTGGAAGCGGATCCTCAGGACTAGGGTGTCCAATTATTGCTGCGGGGCTCGTAGTGGTCGGCACCAGCACTTTGACCGTCATTGTGCACTCGTGGCCCATAGTTGGTACTGTGATAGCTTGAAAAAAATCTCCTACTCATTTGATTAAATATACATGCCTGCATTAAGTCAGTGTTTGACAATTTAAACGTACGCAATTTCAAACGAGAGAATAAAACATTAACAAGAGAATAAAATATCAATACGAGATGAAAATGGTTCTGTATATCAGGGATGGTAAATTAAAATTTCAAATTGTACCAACTAGCTTTTTAAATTGTACTTTTCCAACATAAATTGTACTAAATAAATTGTGTTAGTGAATTAAAATCAACCTTCAAATAAGATATAAAATTTTATTCATCTGTATCATGGACATGGCATCAATACCGGTAACTTGCCTAACGGATCCAAATAGAAGAGATTTGTGAAAATTTACCACTATAGTTCTGAAGTCGTCCGAGATTCTAAAGAAATTAATTAAAGGACATCGGTGCTCTGCTGGTATTGGATAGAGACTTTATACCAGATGTTGTCATATTGTCCTTTATTACGCTCTCTGAACATCGACTGAAGAACTGGATAATTTAAATATGTTCTGTAATTTTAATTGTGGTTCTAATAAAGAACCCAGACAGCGGGATTTTTAGGAAAAAATAATTTTCAAGGTTTTATTCGATATTTTCGTTACGTAAATTTAAAGCTAGCAAAACTTCTAAATTATTCATTGGTGTACCATTGTACTTTTGAAGTTTAAAATGTACCAAAAAAAGTACAACTGTACCAACTTTACCAACCCTGCTGTATACAAAAAACAATAAAAACCAATAACAAAGTTTAGTGTTAAATTAAACAATTAACCGCCTAAAAGATTAACTTATTTTTAAACAACAATTTAAATTCTTACTGTTATTTTTATTTAATGTCATTTTTGTTGCAGTCATTACGTTCTTTATTAAGCCTTTAGAAAATTGCTTATTTTGTAGTTGTTGTGCTTTCTTATAATTTTGCAAATTATTGTTGTAATGAAAAAACAAAATATAGTTCAAGTCAAGGGCAAAGAAACTGAAAGCAAAATCAAAAAATGTTATAAATTCATATTAAACAGACATTCTTAATGAGCACACAAAGAAAATAAATATTTGATGTTATTTTGTTGTTGTGTTTGTTACAATAAAAACATCATCATTGACAAAATCTTAAAAGGTTAAGCAAAGCAGTTTTTATTTTCATTTAACTGTACGTGATTGAAAAGTTTCTTTTTTAATTCGAATAATTGCTGCAAATAATCACATTTTTGTGACATTGAATTTTAATTTTTTAAAACCATAAATGCTGCTTGAATTAAATTGATCATAATCCAAAATGTTTTGCTATTCAGTAAAATAATATAATGTAAAAAATGAATCAACGTTTCCTTGGTGGAGATAAGAGGAAAAACCTGCAGCAAGAAAAATACTTGCAATGAATGTATCTAAACCAATATTATGTAAAAGCAAAACAAAAAATTGGAAAATTTTCTAATTAATTTTAACAGTTTTAGTGTCCGACCTAAACTCTCGTATTGGTAAAATAACGCTGATACGATTTTTAGTTTTATGATTATCTTGTTTTTGTCTTTTGAACTCATTAGATTTTCCTAACTAATGATTTTTAAATGAATAAAATTTTTTTAAATTGTATCCTCAACCAGAATAAATAATACTTTTTTTATACATTTTTTATAAAAAATCACTGTTGAGTGGTTACAATTAGCATTAGCTTTTTAAGCCCGACATCTTACCCTCCCTACCAATGAACAACCCAATTTTTTAACAAACACTTTTTATTTCAAATTAAACAAAACTAATTATAATTTACGAAAGAATAATATTTTTATAAACTACAAAATTCATAATTTTTTTGAGTTTTGTTAAATTAAATGATCCTTTTTAATTCATTTAAGGACATCAAATTGGTTAAGATTCATTCAATTAAGTAAAATTAAAAATATACACACATATTAATGAAAATTATTTCTTTTCTATTCGCCCTTTCTCCGTACGATGAATAGAGCTCTCTTCACTTCAGGTTCCAGTTTTCGGGCGATAATTTCCTTACGAATGTTTTATATGCATACGACTAAGCTGATAATATGTGTAATTTTCTTTTTATGGTATTACAATTAATAAATTAAGTAGAAACCAATTAATGAGAAAAAATTAAGGAAATAAGATTAAGACAAAGAAACATCTACATATGAATAGGCACATATAACACTATATGAACATATATATGTACACACATACATATATGATTTTAAATTTTAAATACAAATAAAAACTCAATAAGAAAAATGCGTTTAAAATGATTCCTCAAAAAAGGAAAGACCTCTCCAACCAAAATATAGTTCACTGAGATACACTTTGAGGTTTTTTGAGGATAACAAACTGCGAAATTGCGGAAGCACAACCAACCGCACCCAAAAAATATATTTTATTTAAGTTGTTGGAAAAAAAATGGAATTTTTCCGGCTAAACAAGTAAAAAATATGTTAGCAAATTAGCTATCCTGCACATGTTTTAATGCTTACCAACTGTATCAGCTGCCGGAAACTTGCAAATTTGTTTCAAAATATATGTACATATATTCTTTCTTATTAGGAAAATATAATTTATTTCTTATATACATATGTATGTACATACATATATCTTTTTTTTCACCAACTCGAAAATTTAAAATTTGACCAACACACAATACAAAGAACTAATGCAATTTTTAAATTATTATTTCAAGCCTTCTATCACGTCGACGTCACAAATGTTTTAAAAATATCTAATCATAATTTCTTTCTTTTAGTGGACTTTGTAAAATAAATTAACAAAATAATTCAATTCAAACTAATTATGCACTAAAATGTTTTTAAATATAATAACGTAAAAAAAAAAACATTTTTTTTATTTTTGCAAAATTTTTTCATTCAAAACAAAAGCAGCATTTGTTATTTAATACAATTTTTTTTTTTCGTTTTAATTTTTGTATTTTTCAGTTGTTTCTCTTATGTGTATATTTCGCAGTGTAATTTACACTGTAAAAGTTATTAGAAAAGAAATGGCAATCAATTGTGGCTACTATTATCTTATGTTACAGGACTTTATAGATCTACTTAAAATTACCAGCTTTCTTATTTTATGATATGCATTATTTAACCCTTTAACGTGATACTTCTTATTCACTTAGGTATATTTAAAATTTAGTTTTCAGATCAGAAAACATAAATTTTCACTTCAATATCCCCTTTAGGGTAATTCTCATAACCAACCTATAAAGTTATCTAGTTAAAGGTAAATTTAGTTCAAGCAAACAAAGTGAATTTTATGTTATTCAATAGTGAGCATTTAAATTTATTATTTATGAAGATACAAATGAATTGCTAACTAAGGCTTAAGTGCGTTTATTCTCTATAACTACTATGCAATAGGATCGACAGAATATTTCTTACAAATTAGGTGATTCATTTTTAAAGAAAGAGACAATTACTCGTGTAATTAGTTAATAGTAAATTATTAGGGTGTAACGAGCCAGCGGGTGACCGTGGTGATAAGGGATATTGATCCCTTGTTCAAACATCAGAGGGTTGACCCACAAACATACACACATTTTTTGTTTCTGGCTCGACATAAGTATATTTGTTTTTATCTTAGACTTAAGATACTTATTCTTAGCATTGAACCAGCTTGGAAACTAGATAAATGAGCATGTACGCTGCGAACTGTCAGGATAAGGGTTTTTTATGGAACATTTTTAATTACAAATCAATAAAACTGGAGTGGCCTACGCTTAACTTTACCATACCCAATGGAAACAGATACTTTTATGGATATATTACATAAAGAATAAAAGTTCAAAGTATATTCGAATCAAAAAAAAAATTAATTTTTTTGGGGGTGTTAAGTACCGCTTGACCCTTCCCGATTATTTATACAGCTCTTTATCTCCATATACCAAAGGCACATACTAAATTTCTATATGTCATACGGCATGACCTGTAGAGCGTTGACAAAATGTGGGAGTAAGTAAACTACCACTTGCCCCTTGTGCTTAGAAAACTCTTTACAGCTTGTATTGGCTATTCGTACGTACCAACAAGCTGGAGAAAAGTCAGAGTTGTTTTTATACCGAAAGTCGGTAAAATTCAGCACAGTGATGCAAAGGACTACAGACTCATAAGTCTGACGTCCTTTCTACTTAAAACTTTAGAAAGATTGATGGATAATCACATTAGAGACAGGATACGTAATATGATATTCTCACGTGATCAACATGCCTATACCAAATGTAAATCAGTAGAGACAGCTCTCCATGATCTAACATTAAAAATAGAGCAATCCATAAATCATGGGGAAGTTGCACTTGCTTGTTTTCTGGATATTGAAGGTGCTTTTAACACCATCAAATCCAGTGCAATTGAAAACGACAAATCGGTGAATGAATGGATAATGAGGCAAATTCATGCAGAGATCGGGGGCGCACATGTTGACGCCTTTGCTACTCGGGGTACACCTCAAGGAGGAGTTGTTTCACCTACCTTGTGGATTTTGGCATTGAATGATATTCTATTAAATCTAGATGCACATGGCGTAAGCGTAGTGGCATACGCTGATGATGTAGTGATATTGGTAAGTGGAAAATTTCCGAATACCTTGACTGATATAATGGAACGGACTCTAAAAACCTTTAGCCAGTGGGCTATAAATTGTGGCCTTGGTATTAACCCCGATAAAACCAAGACGGTTCTTTTTACAATAAGAAGAGTATTTAGCTTCAGCCCCCCAAAACTTAGGGGAAAAACTCTGCTGCGGTCAAAAGAAGCGAAATTTCTAGGGATTAGTTTTGACCAAAATCTTAAATGAAAAAGTAACCTTCATGAGAAAGTTAGAAAGGCATATGCCGCAATGTACTCCTGTCAAGCTCTAATTGGAAAAACGTGGGGACTTAATCCACGAATGATCTACTGGATATAAACCGCAATTGTAACACCAGTATTGTGCCATGGAGCACTTGTATGATGGCCAATTATGGAAACACGAACTCATGTGTTATTTATAGAAAAGGTAAATATAAAAGTAGCACTGAGTATCACAGGAGCCAGAAAATCAACAGCAACTGACGCACTGTGTAGAATACTTGGAATTAACCCTTTAAAATTATATATAAAAGAATGTGCTTTAAGAACGCAATTTAGATTGAGGCAGAATAAACATTTAAATATTAAAAGTTATGGTCACTCTTCGCTGATAAGTAAAGAATATAAAACCGATTACTTGACGCCTGTAGTACATTGGGACAAGGAAATTACTACAATAATCCCAAGGAAACCTCTGAATAATTTCACTGAAGGAATTGAGAATTATACAGATGGTTCAAAAAAGGATAATGGGACGGAAAGTGGTGTATACTGCGAAAAGTTAGGTATCAGACACAGTTCTAGACTGGATACTTATGTAACATTTTCCAAGCCGAAATTTTCGCTGTGTCTGAGGCTGCCAGGTTCTTTCTATGAGGCCAATATCCTCAAGTGATATCACTATTTACATAGACAGTAAGGCGGCTATAAAAGCACTCGGAAATAGATGTATTAGATCGAAAGTAGTCAGCCGTTGTCGCAGAGAGCTACGAGTTCTCAATTAACAACACTCACTGAAACTGTGCTGGATACCCGGTCTTTACAACATTATAGGAAACGTAGCTGCAGACGAGTTGGAGCAAGCTGGAGCTGACTTAGACATAAGCGTCAGATTTGAAGACATATACCCTGGTCTCGATTCTACATATAAGAGGAATAATTCGTTGGGACACACACAGACAAAATCATTGCTGGAGGAAAAAGGTATTGGAGAAAGGGATAAGCTGTTATGTATGAGTAAGTCAGAACTAAAAATGTATGTAGGTATAATAACTGTACATAATGATCTTAGATATTTCTTGAAAAAGATTCGACTTTGTGATAATGATATCTGCAGATGATGTGGCGAAGAAGAGGAAAACATATTCCACTATCTTTTTCAATGCCCTGCGTTATCACACAGCCGTAATAAATGTTTTGGCTCCTTTTTCTTTCAGAATATGGAGGACTTGAAGGGTATGGGTGCTAAGCAAATTGTCAAATTTACGAACATCACGCCACTAATTAGTGGGATTTATTAAAACAGAAGTGGAGAACATCAGAGGAGTCACTATGTAGAGCGTTTACAAAATTTGGTGGTAAGGAAACTACCCCTTGCATTGTATAGCTATATATTTGAATCAAAAAAAAAATTAATTTTTTGGGGTGTTAAGTACCCCTTGACCCTTCCCGATTATTTATACAGCTTCCCGATTATTTATACTTCATCTCGATATACCAAAGGCAAAAACTAAATTTCATTTTGATATGTCAAAAGGTATGACCTGTACAAACTCCACAAAAATAGCGGCATTTTTATTTCTATTGAAATTTATCAAATTTCAATACATTTCTATCTGCAAAAACCGCATTATAGAAATGAAAATACCATTCTAAGTACATTAAATAAGTTTTAGTCAAAGAAAAATCATTACAATATTATATCTACCCCCATCTTACTAAAACAAAGAAAAAGGGTAATTTAAAAAAAAAAAATATATTTTTCATGTTTATATACCCCATTTAGGTATTAAAACATGTAAAAAGGTTATAAAATGATGATGGATAACAAATTTGTATGTTTTGCATTATTTTAGTATTAGTTTTAATGAAGTTAAAATAATAATAAATATGAAAACCCACTAATAAAAAAAAATATAACTATGTAAGATTTAAAGACAAAAAAATATCTTCAAGGCTTTTGCAGCACCTCAAGATGTGGTTCTATCACAATAAAACTTTGTAGAATAAGTTCTCACATTAAAAGGCAAATTTTTATCACTATTTGAACGGGTAATACAAAAAATTATTTTCTGACATACACCTAACCAAAAATTTACCTAAGTACTGTAAAATGGGGTGTAGAATTGAAGAAACGTAGGTTATTATACAACTAACAAATTTTTTAGTCAAATCTACAGTCGATTTTAGTATTATTTTTGTTAAATTAGTTCTATTTATGAAATTTATTCAATATGACTATATTTTTCGTTATTTTATAGAGTCTAGATTTGATAAAAAAATAAGTTAAATTAATTTTTAATTATTAGTAATTTTTATATTAAATTTTCATCTTTAAAATTTTCATCATCTGCAACATAATCTGAAAATAAAACTGCATAACATTAATGCCTCATTATCTTTATTCCTGTTTTAAGAGGAATAACCGAATAAGGCTTTCAGTTGCTGTTGCGGGCATTTGATATTGTTTTAATTTTTTTCTACACGATACTATATCTCATCCAAATCGCCAATAGTGTAAAATCCATTCGAAAAATTTATTGACTTAATTCTAATTTGCACAACACAACGAAATTGACCGCAAACATAATTTATTTATTGCCACAAATGTTACAAAAAAAAGTTTTCTATTTTATATGTCACTCAAAAAATTTTTCTGAAGTTAAATTTAACGAAATTTGTTCTAACTATTTTACAGCTTTTTTGATTTTTATATATTGAATTTTCTTCAAAAATAAAATAAAAAAACTTAGGAGAATAAAAGAAAATTTTGTCAAATCAACGGATAACTTTACTTCTTTTAGGGCCGTATATTTAACTAATTTTATGGGTTGTTTTCCTAGAATGTTTTACTACTATTTTAACGAAATTTTTGTTAATTGAACCGAGTTTTATTTAAATTTTTATAAGTTTTCTCAAGTTTAATTGAATTATGTTTTTAACAAAATAAATTCTGTAAATTTGAATAAAATTAGTTTACATGAATAAATTGTGTATAGGTTTGAATAAAAATTAAATTGTTTTAAATATTTTTGTCGCTAAGGATCAACTAATTTTTTTCGTTAACATTACCTACGAAATTTGGTTCAGTGTATACCAAAGCTCCAGCCTAATGTACATGTGTAAGAGTGTACATTCCTGTGCATGTTAAATAAGCTTCTTAATATCGTAATGTGGCACAATGACCGCTAAGACTTTAATGACTTCAATTCGTAGATTTTCTTTGTCCTTATGTGCTATATTGTTTCTCTGATTTTTTGCTATTTTAGCATTAGGATATTGCAACAATATATATTTTTAGGTTACTTTGAAACGATAAAAATTTTCATTTTCGAAAAAATGAAATTTTAAATTTGTGTGTAGGATAAAGCGCTAAAAAAAGCATTTAAAATCTGGCCTAAAATATATTGGCACTTTTTTATTGTTAAAAGGGTTTCAAATTACTACAAACGTATTTCGGAAAATGATAAACTCAAAATAAATTAATTTTACGAAAAAAAAATCAATTTTTGCAACATTATTATATTTTTATCATTTTAAATACTGGTACACAGCTATGTTATTTTCATACAAGTATTATATAAATTAAACTTACAACATTCTCTTACAACATTAAACATATAAAGTTTATTATGCTTCGTTACTACTGATGTCGTTCTCGAGCACTTCCTTCGAAAATATTTTTTTTATTTTTCTTGTTCCTCGGCCTTCTACTGCTAAGATAAAGAACAAATTTAATAGGATCCTATTTAGCACATACTCATTGCATGCCGTCCTAGAGAACTGCCGCAAAAAGCTCTCCCTATACTAGCGGAAATGCTTTTTCCTGGTATCCACAGCCTCTTCCTCCAATTGGCCAACTAGCAACAGTGTATGTGCAATGACATTCGACGAATGAATATAAATTCTATGTTGTCTGGGTGGCATAGGTTGCTACGGATATAAGCTGATGTAATGTTAAGCTGTATCCATCATGAATTTTGAAACTTTAAGTCGATGTTAACTCCTAAAGATAATGGCCCATAATCATAGTCAAAAATAAAGTACACTTTAAGAAATAAAAAGTTTACTTTTGTTAAAACTAACAATTTTGTTAACTATAGACAAGTAAAAGTATACTTTTAACTCAAAAGCATGTTTTAAAATTAAACCAAGCTGAAGTTGTTTTTAACCAATTTAGCATCACTCTAAATCACACAGCTGATTGCCGCATAAAACAAAAACTAAAAAAAAAACAAAAAAAAAGTAATATTTAAAAAAATTGTTTTGTTCGTGTCACATCCCCAATTTTAATATTTTCATCCCCGAAATTCCCCAAAAATATTTAAACTATCCCCAAAATTCCCCGCTAAAAAGAATACTGTTTTCATTGAAATTAACACATGAATATTCTATTTGTTATTTGTTCTAGTTAACCTTATTTAAAAGTATAGTGTTCACTTTTTTGTATATTAGACTGATTGGATTGCAGGTTCGATTCCCGCCAAAGATTGGGTGTTTTTGCAGACAAGCAGAAAGCTTAGCGGGTACTGTGGTGTTTTTATTAACAAAAAAACTAAGTTGATTGAGGTTTTACCTCACTATTTCTCAGGATGGATCAAAAGATTTAAAACAAATTTTAGTATTTTTATACCCTTCACCACAGGTGGAAAGGGTATATATAAGTTTGTCATTCCGTGTGTAATTTCTACAATATTCATTTCCGACCCCATAAAGTATATATATTCTGGATCCTTATACATAGAGAAGTTGATTAAGCGATGTCCGTCTGTCCGTCTATCCGTCTGTCCGTCTGTCCGTGTTAGTGTAGTAATGTCATTTGCCAAGGCACCAGAAGAGATACAAAAAATTTAAGCATACCAATCTGTCAGGCATAGTTTCGAAAATTTTGGTATTGCAATTCAGCAACATCGGATCATTCCTTTGGAGGCTACGGGCCAAAAACCACGCCCACCTATATTTTTTTCACGTTTTTTCAGGTTTTTTTTTAGATCGCAAAGAGTGCATACAGATCTCGGGGGATCAATAACCCCCTGCGAGGGGCGATTTTTGTTTGTTTTTAGATTGGTAGGGTTTTTCTGCTTTGATTTGTATTAGTGACCTTAATAGAAAGCAATATACATAGAGGTAGCCAATGGACCCACAGGGTACCCACTGATAAATAGGAGCAGTTAAAAGGACCCCCATGTGTCAATATGAGGAACTTTTTTTTTGTAAGGATTTTTTTTTGCTTTAGTCTGACCATTCTAACTCAATATAGACTGCAGAAAGGTCCTAAATTTAACAAAAAAAAAATTTTTTAAAAATTAAAAAAAAAAAAAATTTTTTAAAATTTCCAAAAAAAAAATTTTACAAAAAAATTTACAAAACATTTTCAAAAATATATTTTACAGAAAAATATTAAAAAAATTTTTTTTTAAAAATTTTCGAACAAAATTTTACAAAAAATTTTTACACACAATTTTAGAAATATTAAAACAAAAATTTCAATATTTCCTTGAAAATGAAAATCATGACTGTAACATAACATATAATTAATATTAAGATTATACATATGTATGTATGTGTGGTATATAGAGTAACATATTTTTTTAAATGCCTTTGATTTTTATTTTAAATGCGTTTGATTTTTAAATAGATGATATCTCTGTTTTAAAACCTAGGTGCATTAAACACATAGACATCATCAGGATACCGACTACAAACTGTCAAAAATAAAATACACACGTTTATAGGTAAACGATTCTTTTGAAGCCAGCAAAGCTACATGGCTACACGACCACCGTTGTGGCTGTCGTCAACTTAGGCTAATTTGTATTTTATTCAACAAAAGAAAATGTCACAAAATTGTAAATTACAAATTCATATACAAACAAAAAGTATTGGAGGAAATATTTAAAAGTTTTTCAAAAAGTTTTTTATTTTTATAAAAGCAAAATAAGTATTTTTACAACAATGTCAGAGTTTACGATGTAGCTGTCGGCTTCAATATCATTAAGTAGCTGACAACACGGCGACAATTGTAGCAAACGGAATTTGTTTTCATTTGTCTTCGATTTCTTTAACTCATGAATAATGATTTTTTCTTTTCTTTATTTAAGTAAAGAGTCAACAATATGGATAATGCTGTACATGTCTGTATAAATAAAATCACCGTGGTGAAGGGTATAGAAGATTCGGCACGGCCGAATATAGCACTTTTACTTGTTTAAATGTATATTAATTCTCAACAAAGATTTGAGTAACTAGTTCTGCAATTTATTTCTTATTTAAGATTTTGTTTGTGCCGAAAAAATATTTATATGTATAAGCAATTCTAGTTGATATGTAAAATAACTTTGCCAGGTCTAGAAATAAGATTATTTTAGATGCATCTTGATACTTATAAACTTTTCTCAAAAATACGGTTAAGTTGCTCCACTTTTTTATTGCCATTTTTCTTAATTGTTATTTATAAATGTCTTTTAAAACATTGTTATTTACTGCTGCTAACTCAGGCGGCCGCCTTATTTATTTTCTTTATTTTAGTTCTCTACAACCCTCGATACAAAATTTTTAGTAGTGCCACCGCTAGAAAAAGATTTAAGCCTGCAGTTCTCTCTTAAAATCGTAACGAAGATAAAAAAGAGTAAGTGCATTAAAGCAAGTTATATTGTATTGTACGTTTTTATCTTCTTTTACCTGTTTAAATTTTAAATAACCACTTTGTTGTCACATTGTACGAGAACCACTCCATTTTTTAAGTTATTCCTATTCAAATTATCTGGACGATTTGTTCAATTGGAATATGGAAACATCATATTAAAAAAGTAATTACTTAATAATAAAATTACAATATGTAATCCAAAAAGTAATCCCCAAAAAATCCCTAAAACATTGAAACTATCCTCAACGAAATCCCCAATCCCCAAACCGAATTTTTTATCCCCATAAGTAAATAAAAATCCCCGATTTGGGGATAAATCCCCTAATCTGACAACACTGTTGTTAATTGTGTTTTTTTAATTCATAAAAAAAAGTGAAAAATGGAAAATATTTTACAAGATTTTGCAATACTTGAGGATTTAGAGGAGGTAAGGAAGCCCAAAATTTATAAGAGAGCTCTATTAAATCAATATTCATATTTATACATTGCCGCAAATATTCTTTTTCAGCTGAGCCCCAGTTTTCCTTTTTCTCGTTTCTGCTTTTGCTCCTGCTAAAAACTCGTAATGTAATTAATTGTAACATAAAATATCAAATAATTGACTTACCTTTTCCTGTATTTCCATTTCCTTAATTTTAGTTATTGTTTTATTTAATTTTACAATATATGTAAATAATAGAAAATAAAAAGTAAACAAATTTTTGCGCCCTTTTTTCTGTTTTTTCTTTTTTGTTTAGAGATGCCACCTGCTTGTATTTGATTGCAGATTGTATGAAAGCATTTCTCGCTTTTGATGTGGCACCCACTTAAAGTTAGTTTAAGTTAAAATATGCTTTAATGTTAACTATAGTTGGCAACTCATTTAAAGCAGTTCTTTAATTTAAAGTTGTTTTTAAAAATAACCGACTTTAGTATTTGACTATGATTATGGCCCAATATTTCTAATATGAGCTTGAACTTGTTAATCAATTGTGGAACAAGATTAACGTGAGTACCTGCCTACTCGGCCTAACCCTTTGTGGTCTTACCACCGAGTGAAACTTAGGCGTAGACTAGCGCCCCCATTGTGTAGTATAACAACACTTTACGATTGCCACCAATCACTTTTTGTGTGTGATACAGTCACGATGAGTAGCAATTTATATAATATGGCAAGCCTTTCCAAGGCAAGCCTAGATCCAGATTATAACCTCTTGCTAAGGGGTTTGGAGACTATCCCAACTCCGTCTGTTGAGAGTGCAACTGCACACTTGATCGACCTTGCACCTTACCTACATAAATCGATCTTAAACCACAACCACCACGTGTACCCCGAAGGGGACCTCACCAATAACCGGTCACAGAGAGGATAGGCTCTCTGTGGGGCTACCGATTCCCGTAGTACCAGTCCTTTGGGCACTGGTCGGGGCTCGAAGAGGACCCTTGTTAAAACAACAGACCTTTTCTTCCAGATTTAGGCTCTAGGAACCCTAGCGTCTGGTGCCCCTATTTTCCCCGAGTGAACCGCGTCAAAGCATTTGCCATTACTGCAGTGACAATTGGAACCCCCGGGGGTACTTTTTAATCAATAATAAATCTACGCCTGTGTTATTCGCCGCTTCTTCTTTAAGAAGCACTAGGGAGCTCAAAAATGTGTTATCATCACTATTTCCGTCTTCTTCAAAATTTTCTTTATACCATAGAACCGAAATGCTCACTCACCTCTAACTCATGTGTGAGTATGTACATCTTATTTTTTTTTTTTTTTCAGCTTCTTTTCATTCATGTGTGAGAGACTAGAAAGTATTTTGTGTATGTTTATTTATGAGTGAGATGATTTATTTTCTTTCTATTCAAAAGTGAATAAATGAGAAAATATTTTGCTTTTCAGGCAAGTGTTGTTACATATATGAGAATTTACAATTTTGTAAATTTTTCATAATTCAGAAGATCGTAGAAAAATGTTCGCATTAAGCATTCGCATAAATGTATTCATTTGTGTATGCATGTAGATGCACACATTAAGTAATGAGAAATTTCATAAATGAACACTCAGCAGGCATTCAACTTCTTCCAGCTTCTATGCTGTTACATGCAAGCCATTTTCGTTTATAAACTTCTATAAACAATTCATAGTTTGTTTGAGGTTTCCTATTTTCTTGCCGGGACAGGTTGTTTTATCTACTACTTTTTTCACTAAATATCCAAGTTTTCCTTCAAGCCGTTGTTGTGAGCTTCCTCTAACTATCTCGTGTAGCTATTTTCTAGTCATTAACATGACGGATTGACCAATATCTAGAACAATAAAAATAAAAAGTTATTTGAAATCGCAATGAAGGGTGTTTTGTAGAGAATATTCATTTTGTGACTCTATTTGATAGCTGATGTTATAGAGTATTTTAACATGTACGTCTGAATCTGTTGCTGTGAGTTGCATAGAGCTTTGTCTTTTCATTCGAACGGACGTGTTACAGATTTGCTCCTGAAAAACTTTGTAAATTATCGTATAAGTGGACAATTATTTAAAATTTAATAAACTAAAAGTAATATTTCTTATTGCCACAGTGTTAATTTATTGTTTTTCTGCACAATAATAATCAATAATAGATATATTAAAACCTTAAAAATTGATTTGCAAAAAACCACTGAAAAATTACATTTTTATTTAAAAACCAATATACTCAATAGAATATCAATAAAAGAGAAAAAACAACATAAAAATACAAAAAATGAGTTCTAAATGTGATCAGTGTAAAATCTCTATTCCTATTACGGGAAACTACGTGAAGTGCTTCCACTGTAAGGCCAATTACCACTACTCCCCCTGCACAACACTCGCCAAAAAAACGTATGATGCTATTAATGCAGAGAGGAAAATTGAATGGAAATGTCATAATTGCAGAAAGAGTAAATCCCCATTGCCTACTTTGGTACTTGAAGAAAATAATATAAATAAACATCAACGTCATGAAATGGATGATCTAGCTAACGTTGATGATAATGCCAAACGTTTCAAAGACTCTCAGTCAATAACTGACCTCAATTTTAAATTATGCAATGTCCAAGCAGATATAAAGGATATTAAAACAACAATGCAATCGTTATCTCTTAGGATAGATAGTAGTAACACTCAAATAAGAGACGAAATAAAAAATGCATTATCGCAAATATCAAGTACTATGTATATCTGTTCTAACCACACAGGCCAGTGAACTTTAGGATAAAAACAAAGAAAACGCTAAAAAAAAAATAGGTGAGATGGAAACACGTATAAATAATTTAGAGCAAAACGCCATAAAGAGAAACATTGAAATAAACAACTTTCAAAATAATGATATGAGTTCATATGAAGTAATTAAACAAATTGCCTCTTCATTAACAGTCTCTTTGGATAATGCAGACATAAGTAATGCATACAAATTAAAAAAGAAGAATAAAATAATAATAGAGTTCTCAACACTCAACAAAAAAAAAAGAATTTATGGGAAAACTAAAAAAAAAAAAAAATTAATGCAAACAATCTCAACATTTAAGAAATTAACAAAACAAACAACAACCACAAAAATTATATCTACGTAAACGATGAACTTACCACCTATAATAGACGATTACTATGGCTAACAAAAACAAGAGCAAGGGAGTGTAAATGGAAGTTTGTCTGGGTCCGATATGGCAATATTTTTGCCGGTAAAATAGAAAACTCTCCAGCCATCATAATAGTTAATGCCGCAGATATTGAATCAATTAATCAATCAAGTGAAAACATTAATTAAGTTTTGAAACTTTTTTTATACATTTTGTTATTTTTATGCTCGTTTTTTATTAATAAATTATGAACAATATTCAAACACAAACATTTAAAAACTTTAAACAGATAAATAAAACCTCCTAAGTTATCCCTTAACTTTTATTTTCATGAACATTAGATCACTTCGTAAGAACTTTGTAAGCTTTCTAGTTGAGATACATAATATACTAAATCAAATAAAACTTATTATACTTGTCGAAACAAACATCAATGCTGATGAGGTTGATATATATAACATAGTCGGTTTTATTTATTTTTGAACAGATAGGACAGTCTTGGTAACCCCAAATCTGGTGGTGGCATTGCAATTTACATTAAAGAGGACATCAGCTTTACTGAATTATGGTTTAGAATGTTTAATAAATGGGAGTACAAGAGAAGATTCAAACAAAAAAACTAGTACTTGTATTGATCACTTGTTTATTAGATACAATCAACATCTAAACACACAAATCAATGCATCTATAATAACAAAAACGATATCTGCTCACTATTCTCTTTACTGCTCAATAAATGAAGAAAAAAAAACAGGGAAGAGAAATACATAAAAGCGTGTGTGCCAAGAAAATAGAAAGTCATAAAGTAAATGAAATTATAAGAAATACAAATTGGAATTTCACATATCAGAATGTTAGCGAATTGCACAATAAAATAAATGAAAAATTTAACCAAATACATATATCAAAAAGCAACAAAATTAACACGATATAACAAATCAAGATCTAACAATCCGTGGATAAGTGAGGAAATCATTGAAAATTGTAATGTCAGGGATAAACTTTATAAAAAATGGAAAAACAATTCCAACAATAAAAATCTTGAAAACAATTATAAAAAATATAGAAACTTTTTAAATAAAAAAAATAAATAATGCCAAAAATATCTACTACATAAATAAATTCATTGAAAATAGACATAATATACGTGTAACGTGGCAACTAATTAATGAAATTGTCGGGGAAAAAATAATAATATAGACAGAACAATATTGCTAAATATGCTAAAAACATACAGGTAGAAACAATTGCACAAAATTTTGCAATAAACGTTAAAAACAATGTTATTAATATTTTACATAATTGCAATGTAAAAACTATTAATATGAGTATGCCAACAATTGAAAATTCAATGTATCTACATCCAAATAATGAAGAAGATATATATCATATCTTAAACAGTCTTAACGATAAAAAAAGGTCCTGGATATGATGGAATTAGACCCAAGGATCTCAAAAATAATGCTAACATCATAACACCAGTAATTACAACTTTTATAAATTTAAGTCTAGTCATGTGACATACCACAACAGCTAAAAACATCAATTGTGCGTCCAATATATAAACATGGAAATAAATCGGATTATAATAACTATAGACCGATTTCTATTTTACCGGCTATTGATAAAATTATGGTGAGAAGACTAACTGAATTCTTAACGAAATACAGAATAATAGATAAAAGTCAAAATGGCTTCCAAAAAGGAAAAAATATAAACAAACTCCTTGGAAATTTCTCAAACCATATTAATGAAGCCATTAACAATAAAACCCATTGCGTTGTAACTTTCCTTGACTTTACTAAAGCTTTCGATACACTGTCTCATGAAAATCTTACAAAAACTCTAGAGAGAAATGGTATCAGAGGAAATTGCATCAAATGGTTCGAAAACTACTTAAGTAGCAGAACCTACCGAGTCAAAATAGACAATAATATTAGTGAAGAAACCACACTAAATTTCGGAGTGCCTCAAGGTTCAAAACTTGGTCCAATATTATATATAATATATGCAAACGACTTAATAAAAAATCTAAAAAACTGCACAACGTTTGCATACGCGGATGATACAACAATCGTAGTTACGCATAGAACCTTAAATAGAGCAACTAAAATAATGCAAAACCAACTGGATATAGTATCAAAATGGTACCATGATAATGGACTTATTATAAATGCAAATAAAACCAAACTCATGCACATTAAACCACCACATATATTATATACAGATATTAAGCTAAAATTTCATAACATCAAATGTCTGCACGACAACGTTAGCAAAAAATTGAATCCGAACGACAACTGCAACAGATATAGAAATGGTCAACATATATAAGTATCTGAGTGTATATATAGACCACAATTTTAAATGGAAGACCCAAATTCAAGAAGTACAGAAAAAACTACGCAAAACAGCTTACGTACTATATCACTTAAGCAACTGCGCAACACCGTATGTATTAAGACAAGCCTATTATTCACTTACCGAATCCTATATCAGACATGGCATAACAGCTTGGGGAGGGGCAACATACTGCAATAACCTTCAAAACAGACAAAACAGGATATTAAAAATAATGTTAAAGACCCAAAATAAAAACATCAACTGGAGAAACCATAACACAAATAACAGAAATAACTTCAGCAATACCACATTCATCTACAAACCCGAAAATCTGGCAAAATACTTAAATGTGCTAAATGTAAAGAGTATATACCAAACAACATTAGCAAACGAATTCTTCGACGACATCCGGTTTCGAAACGTAATTAGTTACAGGCACAATACGAGACTACGTACCGCAGGACGATTTAAAATAGAGCAATATGGAAATAACTACGGAAAAACACCCTATCAGTTTCATTACCAACAATTTTGAATAAAATACCAACTTATATAATAAGCACAAACACAAAAATATGAAAGATATTGGTCAAAAAGTATTTTTTAAATTCACAATGAAAAATTAATAATAAAACAAAAAATATGTGTAAAAATATGACAATAATTGTTATGTAATATATAATTATTTAATGCTTTTTAATAGTTCGGAATGGAAACAAGAGTTAAATTAATTAATAGTGAATATTTTTCTTATATACATAACATCACTTCTGCAGACAAGCTATAGCTTCGCAGATAGTTTATAAGTCTCGATGTATTTATTTTTGTTTTTATTTTACTGTTAATAAAGGATGATTTAAAGCGAAGAAAAGAGAAGAATAAATAAATTACCATTGACAGACACCGAAAAAAATACATTAAAAAATTACAAATTATATTCTAATTTAAATTATCGAGCTTCACTCGTTGTATTGATTGTGTTTTTATTGGAAAGTCTTATTATTTTAATAACAAAACCTTTTTGAAAAAATCAAGAAGAATACTTAGGGTTTTTATTAGGTATTGTACTTGTTTTTTTCAAAAAGGTTTTCTTCTTGATTTTATTAGGCTATCCTGTTTTTTTTTTATAAAACAAAAAAATTAACAAAAAATTTCCAAAAAATAAAAAACTGAAAAAAACCTAAAAACTTCTGCATTTTAAAAAGTTATATACATATATTATAAAAAGCTTTTTTGGCATCTCCTTTGAAATTGTTTGCTAATCAATCTTTCCTCTACCTTCATATTTCCAGGGGGTGGGAAATGAGTAAAAAAATTGTGTATAACAAGTTTTCTAATTGATTTGATTTGGGATTCTCTTCTTGATAAAATTTAAAAGATTTACCTCATGAAAATAATAAGGAATCTCTTCGAAATAACTTCCCTTCTTTTCGCTTGAATACCCTTTAGCCTAAAAAAATTTCACAGAGAAAATCTTTTTGATTCTAATAGGCGTTTTTGGCGCAGTGCAAAGCGAAAATACGGTTTTTGTGAAATGTCGCGAACAAAAACTTGTGTAAACAGCGAGTGCTAGATTCCGACTATTGGTGAGGCAGACTTAGGTGGTCAATACAGATAACGAGTTCGTCAAAAGATAAGCACGTTATCTACCTACTTTAGGCCACAACCCTAGGCCTGAAAGTTGAGAAATTTGACTTATGACCATGCTTCAAATCAAAATATCAACGTTTGCAACGTATAGTTCATCTGGTTCAAAACCTCTTATACATATGAAATAAACATTTCTATACCAATTTTGCTAAACGTTTACCGAGAGAAAAATGTTGTCTTTAATCAAAGATAACAATTTGCAAAATACTGTATGCTTTATAGTATTAATGGATGAAATAATTATGTGTAATTTCCGTTAAGCTTGAATGACGATTTTGAAATTCCATTAATGGAAAAATCCATGGCAAAGCTACAACTTCTATTATATTATTGCCTTTGCGCGCAACAGCGCGAAATGCGAATAGAATTTTTACGTTAATACTTGCCCCACAGTGATGTTATTTTATTTAGGGAAATGTTGATTTCGTAACCACATTTATATTTTTTTTACAAAATGCAACTACTAAAACAATATTTGTTTTCATTAAAAGTCATACAATAAAGTGTATTAATACATGTATTCCAAATTTATTGTTAAAAAAAAAATGCAATAAAAAAAGTAGTTCAAATAAATAAAAATATTTATTTGTAAATTTTTTACTCTTACAACATTGACCACATGTTAATAATAATAAATATTTTTCTTTTTTAAATCATTTTTTTATTGATTTATTTCAAAAACAATTTTAATAACTTTTACTACATCGAGCAAAAAATACAAAATATTAAAAATATTTTATAACAAAAATCATTTCAAATTGTACAAAAGTAATTTGTACAATTAAAGCGTATGAGTCTTTCATTATTGCGTAAAATTGAATAAAACATACTTCCTGGAATATAGATCTCCAAATTGCTTCGAGTGCGGCATAGGAAAAACTAATCAAATAAATTTTTATGTACAAGGCAAAATACGCAAGATAAGTTTTTTAGTTATTTATTTTTATGAAAGTTAGAACAAGTTGTTATTGCAAAAAAGGGAAGTTAGGTTTTTCATTTTAAATTCAATATATTTTTTAACCGACTTCAAAAAAAGAAGGACGTTACCAATTCGTCTGAATGGTGCCTTTTTATGTTTGTGCCTGCAGAACTCAGCCATTTCTGAACCAATTCTATTTTTTTTCTTTATTTGAAAGGTTATGCTTACAGATTGGTGACGTTTTAAAAATATTGCAATATTTAAAAAAATAAAGGGTGTCCCCATACAACACATGTTTTTTTTCGTGTATTAAGAACCATAGGATACCAATTTAAAATTTTTTAAATAAATTGTGTATCACTATAGCTTGAATTTAGAATTTAAAGGGTGTCCCCATAGTTAACGTAATTTGACCTTTATGGGTCTATCTTATGATGTATGTTTTGAACCGTTAGAAACAAACAAATGAAAATTAGGCAGAATGTCCACTACTTTGTCTGGTATAATAAAAAGTATAAATATTTAAAATTATAAATTATAAGTTGTCCCAATAGTTAATGTAATTTGCTGTATATGGCCAAACTTTTAAAACGTTATAGACAGACAGTTGAAATTTACAAAGAATGTTTGTGGCCAAGTGTAAATTAAAGGGTGTCCCAATAGGTTATGTTATTTGATATATGCTGCCCCATATTTGAAACCGTTATGTCAGTGTAAAAAAATAAAGGGTGTTCTCACGTATTTGCACTATATGGCATTAATTCTAGAACCGTTATAGACAGCAAGTATAAAGTTGGAAATTAAACTGTGTACCTAAGAGCGTGTATTATTAT
This sequence comes from Phasia obesa, assembly GCA_949628195.1. Lineage (NCBI taxonomy): Eukaryota > Metazoa > Arthropoda > Insecta > Diptera > Tachinidae > Phasia > Phasia obesa. The sequence continues at coordinate 35,140,054 of OX451218.1, read as the reverse complement.
GTCCGTTATAAAAATTATAAAACTGTAAATAAAAGGTTGTCCCTATAGTTAATGAAATTAATGAAATTAACTATAGCGACTCCCCGTTTAATAATGTAATAATGTGTATTACTGTGGTCGCTATTACAGCTATAAAAATTTAGAATTAAATGGTGTCCCCATAAAAGACGGATGTTGGTGAAAATAGCTTAATTTTTGCAATGTAATAGGGAGATGCTTGAATTTTACATAGAAAAAACAAGTAAAGATACTTGTTTTCCTAACAATTTTGACGCATTTTGTGTAGGTTAGGTTAGGTTGCACAGGTTGCCGGTTCTATGGTCAGAAAACCGACTCACTTAGGTCCTAGTGGTCCCGTTGTGACACCTGAGAGAGAGATAAGCAGGAAGGTCCTTAGGATACCTGCGGATCCGCACTTGGCCTGTTTCCAATCCATCCCGAAACCCTGATAAACGAATTTATCCTGTTGACGTGGCAACCCGACACGTCTGCAAGGTCCTGCAGCCTCGGGCTGCCAAGAAGCGCCGCGCTTTCAGCGGATAGGGCTGGGCAATGATAGAGGAGATGCTTCACCGTTTCTTCTTCCTCCTCGTCCTGGCAACTTCTGCAGAAGTCATTATATGGGAGATTCAATCTCCTAGCGTGGCCACCCATGGCGCAGTGCCCAGTCAGCACAGCCACAAGTGTGGCCATCTGTCCTCGAGGGGTTTTCAGTAGGCTTGCAGTCATACTGAGGCCACAAAAGCCTCGCAGGTGACCTCGTTTGACTATCTGGTCTGCGCGGCCCCTAATAGCTCAAGCTGAAGGTTTTCTTTACAGCAACTAAGCGGGACGCCTACTAGTTGACCTATTTCCTGATCCCTAAAGTTAGGTTCCAGATCTAGTTCGTCCGCAGTTACGTTTCCGGGCCCCTGTGTGCCCTGTCATCCAAAAGAGTTCCAGGTTGGAATGTGTCGCCATCTCATCTAAAGATGTCCGGCATTCTCGAACCAATCTGGACGTCGTGTAGACGCCCGATAAGGAGTTTATCGCGGCTTTGTTGTCGGTACAAACCCGGATATCTTGATCATATATCCTGTAGAAATTTCGACCTGAACAACGTTGCACTGATTTTGCAGCCTAAACTTAATCCTAGTTTGTAAACGAGGGATGAAGACACCTCCCCCTATACCTTTGTCGGTCCTAGATCCGTCTGTGTAAACCTCAAGCACATCTTCATGCAGGCATGCATGCTCCAACATAGAGGACGTGCCGGACATTGATACTCCGAATCTTCTGGTTGACATGGGTGAGGGTAAGCAGTAATCTATATTCCCAGGAATAGTCGAAACACTTCCCAAAACAGTCGCATGGCCGAAGCTAGTCGGTCTCCATGCCCATGTTGCACTGAGTCGTATTGCCGAATTCATGGCCAGTTGTTTGGCCATTAGGTCAGCTGGAAGCCAATGTAAGATGGTAAAAAGAGCCATTGATGGCGTAGTGCGCATGGCACCAGTAATCATCAAAGCTGAGGTTCGCAGTATTTTTTTTAACTATACTGTAGTATGTAGGTTTGCCTAGTGAAGGCCACCATACCAGCGCTCCATACATTAATATGGGCTTTATTACTGTGTTAAAAAGCCAGTAGGCGTTTCTAGGATTGACGCCCCAGTTTCTACCTATGGCTTTCTTACAAGTGTAAAGGGCCATTGACGTCTTATTTGACCTAAATTGTAGCCCGCCCCATTTTGGAGATGATGACCCTATAAGTCAAAAGATTCCAAGCGAAGCTAATAATCGACTTAATTACATTCAGTCTCTCCAGAGCCTTTAAAATGGTCTCCGGTTAGACATTGTTGAAAGCTCCTTCTAGGTCTAGAAAAGCCACCAATACATACTCCTTATGCTCCAGAGATTTCTCAATAACCCCTACGAGCATATGAAGTGCCGTTTCAAGCGATCTACCTTTGGTGTATGCATGTTAATATGTGGAGATTCGGTTCGGATTAATCGTTGTTCTCAGATGGAGATCGATTATCCGTTCCAATGTTTTTAAGAGGAAGGAAGACAGGCTGATAGGTCTGAAGTCCTTCAGTGAGGTGTGCGAGGCCTTTCCCCCTTTTGGGATGAAGACCACGAAGCACCTGGTCCACAGTTCCGGAATGTACGTCTATGAAAGACATGCCGTATAAATCCGAATTAATGATATCCGCATTGTGCTGAAGATGCCATCTGGACCCGGAGATTTAAATGGGTCAAAGCTTTTCAAAGCCCACATAAGTCCTTTTCCATTGATTGCTATTGGTGCTTGTGTGTAGCATTCGGAGCCGGTACTGTGCTCTCCGCTTAGGGGAGTGCGTCCAGAAAAGTGCGTGTCCATGAGTACCTCGACGGTCTCATGTCCGCTAGTAGTCCAGTTTCCACATGGTTTCTTAATGAAACTCGGGACAATAGAACTCACTGATAAGATTTTGCGAAGACGGCTAGTCTCAGAAGATCCCTCCGCGCCGCTACAGAAGGATTTCCAGGACACCGCCTTCGCATTTCTCACCAAGTTTTTAAATCTGTTCACTGAGGACTTATAAGCTGACCAGTTTCGCAGTCTTTTTGCCTCATTGAAAAGTCTGCGTGAGGCTTTGCGGGCCTTCGCTATTTCGGAGTTCCACCAGGGTGGCTTTCTCCTTTTGTGTATCTTTTATTTGGTTTAAATATTAGTTCTTACAGATTACTTCTTACATCTTTAGTATATAACTAGTGCCCAACTATCTGTTTTGAAGTCGGTTTTTTTGCAAGAATTATATAATTGTTTAAAAAGAAGAACTTTTTTATTTGTATTTTGTTAACTTAAAAAAAATGAACTAACTTTTATTTTCTAATTAAATATGTAAAAATCTAAATAAAATCTGGGTTTAGGTTTCTAGGATTAAACGTGTGTAAAAAATGAAAACTAAAGTAAAGATAATATTTTTTTTCTTTCCACAGTTCACTTACACGGTTAGATACTCTATTACTTTTTGTAATAAATATTGTATCTATAAGTGCATAGCCAAAAAATAAACACTAAATAGAAATTTATGATTATGAAAATCCTTGACTGTTGAATATTAAAAACGAATTTAATTAATAAAATCACTATATCACATGTACCCACTCCAAGTATAAAGTCAAAAACGCTAAGTATAATATACTTAGCGTTTTTGACTTTGACTTTTTTAATATATTATATTAAAAAAACATTTTTAGTTTAAAGTTCTCATGTCAGTAATTCAATGTATACAAATTTTATTAAATTTGTCATTAATTATGTTTGATTATCGATTCACAGGTAATAACAAGCATAAGCAAAATAGTCAATAACAATAGTCAAAATATTTACGTACACAAATTAATTTATTGTAAAATTGTAGAAACATTAAAATGAAGATGAATGTTTTTGTACCAAGAAATCACTTTCGGAAGTCGAGAAATAAGCTATTTTACTAAAAAAAATTCACGCATAAATTTATGAAGGGAAGGGAAAACACAAAAAAATCATTTTGTTATTTATAAAATTTTGAGAATATAAAAGTTAATTATTTAATATTATGCTAATTACCCATAACACATTTTATAACAAAAATGCAATTTACTTGTTGGGGAAAAGCTAGTTTCTATACATATTTCACTAATTACTTAGACCAGATCTTCAGGAAACCTTTATCCTTATTTTAGAAAAGCCCAAAATATATATGTATATTTTTTTTCCAAAATGTTCGTTTGTTAATATTATTTTTTAAAGCTAAAATAAAGAGTAATAAATAGTATACTCCTATTGACTAACTTTTTTACAATTATGTTATTTAGTTTTACCGAAAAAAGACAAAAATTAACGAAAATCAGTATTTTATTGGTGTCTATTTTTCAACAACAATCTCAAGAGTTAAATAAAACTTTTCTTCCTAAAACAACCATATTTTATTTTAATTTTTAACTTCTTAAATAAACTACAAAAAGTTAATGTAAAGGTTTTTGAGTGTAGTTGCGTAATCTTACCTAGTGTTAAGGTCAGCATGTTAGGTTAAACCAACAAGTCGGACACTGACGTAAATCTGTTCATTGATTTTTCAACCGTTATGTATTGACGAATAAATGTACCCAGATCGCAATGGAAACATTTTATTAAAATAATATAAACATCTTTCTTTTCTTACAAACTAACCTTTTTTAAATAACTTTTTAATAAACTTACTCTTTAAGTACTTTTTAAAACAGGTGGATAAAAAATTTATTTAAAAAACGCAATTTTAAAAAATTTGTTCTTAAGAGGAACTTGCTAAAGAAAACACTTATTTGCAAAAAAAATGCTTTTAGAAGCAGATAGATTATTTGTAAACTATCCACTTTTTTGCCAAATCCCATACAAAAAATGTACCATATTAATATACTAAATGTACCATGTAAAACCTACAGAATAATCAAACAACATATTCCTTAATTTTTCCTTTTTTTGTTACAAATAATAAAATTAAACAAAAAATCAGATATTGAACACCAAAATAGTCACATGTTCTAAATTTCATTTAGCAAACATTTACTAAAAATATTTGCGATGACGCTAACATACACTTTTAAATTATTCAAATAATTACTAAAGTATTCGAGTGTTAAATTTAAAATCATTATTAAGCCATTATTTTAGATTAAATGTCGGTGCGATTTACTGGCAACAGTTTGAGGTTTTACTCATTTACAAGCATGAAAATGATAGTCAAATTTCTAGTTGAAATTAATTTAAAATGTAAAGAGAAAATATGGCATTTAAACAATATAATTTATTATTTATTTAAAAGTTAAGTAAATAACACAAATTAATATATTCAGCATTAACTAAAATATTTTCAGTATTAACTGAAAATATTAATTTAATATTTTTAGAATGCTTTTGGCGCAACCTATAAAATTCCATAGTCCTATAGTAAAGTTGTTGTGTTATATCTAGGACACTGTTAAAACTATAAAAAGATTTAGGCAAATCGTTCTAGCTGTTACAGATTTATTACAATTTTTCAACTTCTCACTGTGAATTATGGATGACCATAGCGGAACCTGCATGGTATTGTAGTCTATTAAACAATTCAAGAAAAGCTGAACTTTTATGAAAAGAGTCTGTTGCATTTTATTTTTATGCGCACCATATTTATTTAATTTTACTTCTAAATCATTTCCTCTTAAACTCATTTCAACTCATTTCCTGTCTGTCTGTCTATCTCTTAGTGTTCGCATCACGTAGTTTTTACTGTATGGATTTTAACAACATTTTGTGAGGAGGTACCTTAGTATCCTGATTCCAACATAGGATACAAAAATATCTTATTTTAAAAGAAAGTGGAGAAAAAGCAGTGAAAGTACGCAGTTATTTTAGAAAGGATTATTTAGTAAATACATAAACCATAACCGAAGCACTAACCGATATGCATAGTTTAATCATATGGATTAGTCCTTCGTTTGTCGGTTAGTGCTTCAGTAATGGTTAATGTATTTACTTATTTTAGTAGGGATGACAGATTTTATATAAAGTAAATACATAAACTATAACTGAAGCACTAAGAAAGTAAGGGTCTTTGGTGTGGATTGCTTTCAAAGAAAAATCGAGCAAAATTTTGAAAGGACGCGGCCGAAGAGGCGGGGACAGCAAGTAATTAATATAAAGCTGAAGTTTTAATCAGAACTAAAAACTGAATACAAATTCTGTAAGGGTAAGATAGTAAAACAAAACTAAAAAAAAGCTACAAAATTTATTTATTAAAGTGATTAATAAAAGAATTGTTATCATAAAAAATCAATGCCAATGGCATTATATTAATTTAGCATAATTGAACGAGTTTTTAAAATTAAAATTTATGGTTTGTTTTTGTTAATTTCGGTTTTTAATACAACAAATCAAAAACAATAATTATGTGGAAAAAAAATAACAATAAGCCCTATTGATAAACGAATTTATAGGAATATAGAGACCGTGGCCTTCTTTGCTACAGAGGAGCATATATAGATCGTTTTGCTGTTTTTAGGATATCAGGTTTTATGAAGCTATCAAAAAGAAGATAATGATTCAGGAGTGAAACATAAAATATAAAATAAAAAAATCATATCTTTCATAATAAAAACTTCTCAAAAAATATATTTAAGAGAAAAAAAAAAAAAACGTTAAAAGATGGTTTTCAAAATTGTAAATCTAATTTTTATTTATATAAAAAAAAAATTTTTTGCAAAAGAAACCTTTATGATTAATTTCTATAGTTTTATATAATTTTTCCTTTCTTTGTTTCTTTACAGCAAAAACGTTTTCCAATGCAGTAATTTATTTTTTAATTTTAAACTTCCCCCCATTTATAGAAATGTATGTATGTATAAAACACTAAAACAATGAGATTTTTTCCAGTCTCATCCGCCGAAAAAATTTCATATTAATTGGTTAGGGTTAAGATGTACCGCAAGTCCGCCCAAATTTGTGGAAAACCAAAAAATGTGCTTTTTTGCCGTATAACTTCAAAACTATTGATTTAACCAAGACAAATTAATTTGACTAGGTGGCAGTACGGCAAAGTTTATTATTTTTTCTTTACTTTTTTATGTGCAAAGCAGCTGCAAAAATTCGTTTATTATTATTATTTTTTTTTTTTGCAAAAAGAACAAAAATTTTAATTATTTAAAAAAAAATATTTCAAGATTTAAAGTTGTTGGATGTAATATTTTAATAAGTGCTTTTGGCATCTGCCGTACATTTAACTACCAGCATAATGCATGTGGGTGTTTTTCTTCTTTCTTCTAAATTTAAAAGTTTACAAGATAAACAGGAAAATATACAAACATATACAAATTTGAGGCCTGCGCAAATGTATTTAAACACACAATCAAGACATGACATATTTTTTAAATGGTTTACTTAAGTAAAGTCACGATAAATAAATATTGTAAAAAATTGTGCTTGTTTAAAAAAAATATTGCAAAATATCTTCGATTGAACATTTAAAGTGAAACCGTTTTATTTAAATCAACCAAGAGGTAATTTCAAATTTGAAAAAAGGTAATTCATAATTGGCATTGTAAAAATTCTCACAATTTTGGGAATGTCTCTAAAGCCTTTTTCACACTATTATACTGTGTATTAAAACTTGTCAAAAACTTAAATCCAATTAGAAAGTGTTATAGTGTGGAAGCAATATATTATCAATCCATTTTTAGAAAATTTTTTAAACGATAAAATTTTTCAATTTATCAGGGTTCTGTTTTTTTTAAACCAAATAACTAAGCTGAGTGAGACGATAGTTTACCGCCGTCGATGATATTTTTTCTTTGTCCTGCACCTGCTTTAAATTGCCATTTCTGCTATGTCTAGAAATTGTTGAATGAATGTATTATTATTTTGTTTTGTTTTTTATTTTTTTTACTAACCGAAAACTTGAAACGGCCAAACAAACTTAAGAGCCGGTACATCTGCCGTTCACATAAAATTGCTCAGCTGACGCCGTTCAATGTCTCGTCCGGCTTGTTCCTTTGCTGATATTTTTCATTTTATTTGAAGTGTGATAGTGTGAAAACGAAATGTTATGTTACGTTAAGCGGCATTTAGACGGTCAATCGCGGCTTGTCAGCGCGGCGTGATGGCAAAATTCGTGTTTGTCAGCCGCGCTGGATGGAAATCAAAAATTTTTGATATTTTGTGTTTGCCGTCACGCCATCAAGCTCGCCTAAATGCATGTTTGTCAACCACAGTGTAAATTTCATTTGTATTTTTGTAAGCGAGCAGTATTGGCTAGAGCGTTAGTTTTTATGTATGGTAATGTAAGTAAAACTTTTTTATTAGAGTTCATTTTTAAAATATTTCATTTATGTAATTATTGTGTGTGTTTATATGGAAATATTGATTGCCAAAATTCAAGTTAAAAAATGGTATGTAGACGAGTTAGCAAAAATATTATTTATTATAAAGGAAAACCCCATAACGAAGTTGGGAAAATGTTTTCTTTCAACTTAGCTTCTAACATTATTACTTGTTCTAAAAAGATAGATTTGATTAAACCTTAAACAGGCATAATAAGAAAGGATGGCGGTACATTGAAAGTAAAATACTGAAAACTATTCATGATAGAGAACATATAACTGTGGAGTAAATGTATTACACGGAACTGTTCGAAACTTTGAATTTTGTTTCTGTAAAAATAAAGTAATGTAATATAATATAATAATATATGTACATTATTATATTTTCCCATTCCTTCACACAGTATGAATTAAAGGGATTTTTTTTTTCAATGAATTTTTTGAAATAATTAATTGGAAATAGAAGAATTAATAAAAAAAAATATAGTCATGATGCCGTTGTTAATAATTCTCTATAATTCCATTGTCCAAATTCGTTTCGTACTCTTCTTTGATTGTCGTCTTCCTATAATTCATTAATTAATAAAGCAGCAGCTAAATCTGTTGTATGTATAATGATGTTTGACAATCTTCATTTGATCATGTAAATGCTTAACACTCTCTCTCAACGCGCCGCGATAGACCATCTAAATGCCGCTTTAGATTTTTTGACAATCACACAATTCTCATTTGATTTCTATCCTATTGTGACTCATCGTGAACGTGTTAAAATGTGCTCAACATTTTTGCGGAAACACATATAGAAGAATAATTGAAAAAAGTTTACTAGTCTAACTATTTTGTTTATGTACATACAGATGAAATTTGAAGTCAAGCATAAGTTCGTTCAATATCTTTAAGAAAAAATAATTTTAATTACAAATTAGGTGATTAATATTAAAGAAAAATCAGCAAAATTTTATTTTAGACACTAGCAGAATGGAATGCATTTTCAACAGCTACGTCCGTCTTTTAACCAACCAAACTCAGAGAATTGAACATGAGAAAAATGGGAGAAGGGAACATGAGAAAAATGGGATTCAATCATGGTTTTTGATACAACATCAATAACCACAGGGTATATAAATAGAACATGTGCTATAGTTGAAAACTTTTTACAAAATACGGTCTTATAGTTACCATGTATACATCGTATATACGAGGTTATTTTGTGAAGTGTCTTTTAAATCATATTTAACAAAGCTGGATACCATTTTTAAAGAAATCAACGAGGATTGCTCTGAAAAAAACTACGAAATAATTTATGGTACCTTAGTTCCGAAAATGTCGCTCTGGTAGTTTTTGATTCTAGAATACAACATTCAACACCGTCAAAAATGGTTCAAGGTTTGAAAAGCGATAGTGTTAAAGAATATATAAAAGGGCAACAATAAAAAATCAGTACATTCCTACCGTTATGAGAAATGTTATTCAGCAGTATTTTTCAAAAGAGACAAAACTAGTATTTGAAAGATTTTCCGTAAGCCAGGAATTTTTGAATAAAAATTCTGCAAGTTGGAATGAAAATGTTGCACTATTAAATGTGGTTAATGACCCAGCAGAAAGGGGTGTCTTCGACCAAAACTCATCAAACCCCCAAGTTTGGTGAATTTTGAGAATAAAAAAAATTTTACAAAAAAAATCGCCATTTAGCTAAGGGTCACCCTAATAAGACGCAATATTATTTTCTTTTATGTCATTGAATTTTCTCAGATACACTTTTATTTAAGGTTGTAACCACTTAAGTAGTAGTAACATACTTGTGGTTATATGCATGAATGTATCCATAGTGTGTTGATGTGTAAGTGTCTAAGCAATTTTTGCAATTATATTGTATTTCTTGAGTTAACTTGGGGTTTTGTGCATTGTGTACTTTCAGGAGCTTAATGAAAATTTCCCACAAAACAAATAAACTATAGAAAAACAAACATAGTTATACTCAAGCCTATACTTATCCACACATACATGTATTTAGATAATGTAAAACAAAAAATAAAAATAATTTCATTAAAATTTTCCAAAAACAAAAAAGAAAATAAATATGTAGAAAGCAAACAGTGAAGAGTTTTAAATGCAATATGTTTAGACTAGTAAAATATTATTAAAATCAATTATTAACGTTTTTAAGTAATTCTACGGTAACATATTATAGTTTGATAAAAATAAATTTATTCGAAGAATGCTGTCCAGAAAATGCGTTCCATTCCGCAAGTGTCTATCACCTATTTTGTAATTTAAATTATCCTTTCTTAGAGAGAATAAATTGAACTTAAGCTTGGCTTCAAATTTCATCTGTATTTACGTTAAAAAGTTTGAGTTATTTGTATTATTAAAATCTTAAACCTGCTTTATTCGACTGTTCGAATTCTTACATGGGTGATTCACAATTATCGTGTATCTGTTTCTTAAATTAATAATTAACAAAAATAAAATTATGACAAGGTGTAATATTTTAGTTTTCATAACATTGAATAACAATGGATTCACTTAAGCCACAGTATTAGATTTTTCAACGATAAAACGAAATTGTATGTACTGAACGTTACCATAGTTTATAAATGAAGAATCAATAATAAATATACGGGTATTTAAAAAAGGAGCAAAGAGTAAACTTCTGAATAATTCTTTTGAAAATAATTTCTGCAGTAATGACTAAAAGACCTCACCAAAAATTGCATGATAGTTTTTTTGGTAGATCTTTTTTTACATTTACTACTTTTAAAATAACAACATCCTTTTTATAACAAAAAAAAAAAAAAAATGATTTTTAATCTGCAGAGAAGAATTGACTTTTTAGATGTTATAATTAAGAAACAAAACAGTAGAAGCTACAACATGCTACAAAGCTCCACATACCATTACACAACCTGCTCTCTAGCATAAACTCCAGCTTCGTTCTCACTCTGACGTGTTTTGAGCGAACATATAAGAAAAACACATGCAGTGGTTTATAGCGTGTTGTAGCTATAAAGCTTCGCTTATAGCGAACACTCTGGCATTAGGCTTAAGCAAAACTTATTAAATTATGACCGCAGCACATAAACAAGCATTAAAATCAATTCAACATTGCGTTGTTACAACAATACAATTTTATGTGCTTTTTATGCTGCTGCTCCTACTGTTGGTGATTATAATCATGTCTTACATGAGAGATAAAGTATCAAAATATATGATAAGAACACAGACGAAATGCATTACAAGTCCATGTGCAAGCAACCCTTGATTTCACTTATAGCAGAACCAGCAGAAGAAGCTGGTGAATCAAATTAAAAATTTATATTTGGTTATTCTTTTTTTCGTCAATGTCTCGCCTGTGGTTTCAGTCAACCATACTTTCGATTATTATTATTTTGTTTCAAATTGCATGTTGCTGCTGTTGTGTAGTCTTTTCCAGCATCATGTCTGCCTTTTCAATAGACTTTTGGTTAAAACTTTTATTATAAGTAGGCTTTCGTGTGCAGTCATATATATTTTTTCACTGTTATTATTATTTTAAATTCGTTTTCTTGAGTATCTTTTCTTTTTATTTCTTGATCTTTATACTAACAATTCTGGAGCAAATTTTGTATTTATATGATTTTATTTCAGCACATTGTTTGTATTTTCGCTAAATACAATGCACACAAAAGTACGTGAATTTTTTTAATGTTTCGCTTTTGAACCTGCAACATGTGCGACATAGTAAAAAGTCAGTCACATATTAAGTTCAGGAAATTCTTAGTAATAAACGAAAATATTGTTAAATATTTAATATTTTTTTAGAATATATAAAATAATATTAGGAATATTTTTGAAGAGTTCCATTCGTACTAAAAATCCAAAAACGAAATGGATTTAATGTGTCTTTTGTTTTACTCAAAAATCACTGATACCTACAAGTAACCTGTGAATTTCTGTGAGTTAACACTTTTCGTTTAACTATATAATGCCATTTTAAACATTGCATCCAAAGTTGCTACTATTTGCAATTCTTTAATAAAGCTGAGAATTTTTCATACTGTTTTCTTAATAAGGAGTATTTTTCCTCTTAAGATGTACAAAAATATAAAATAAATTTTCCGCTTTTAAATTAAAGTCTTACCAGTGTTGTTCATGTTACTAGCTGTTGCAACAATTGTTCTTTAAGTTTTAGCATTGATGTGGATTTTGTGGCTTTTGCACATAGTTTTGCTTTTCTCGTAATGTTTGCCAAAACCGAAAGTCTAAGGGGCAACACAAACTATAAAACAACTGCAGAAACAACAACTTAAATAGCAAAATCAAAACTTAATCATCTTTAAATTGCCATAGCAACTTCATGATGATGATAGTAAAGATTGGAATCAACAAAGAAAAATAATTGTTGTGGCGAAACTAGAACGGAATGGTTTTGGTTAATTTTCGAAATAGTAAATGAAGAGTTTTTAATAAATATGTACGTATGTATGTTGAAACAAAAAGTTTGACAAATAAAAGCGAATTAATAAATCAATTAACAAGAATTAAATCATGATATAAAGTACTCAGATACTTAAGATTTGCTACAGTTTTTGGTCTGGATGTTTAGAGATGACCAGCACTCGCATAAATTATTTGTTTCGTACCTAAAAATTTCCATCGAAGTAGATACAATTAAAAATTAAATATCAATACGATCTTCTGCCGTTATGATGCCAAAATTTCTTCTATGAAAAAGCCCTATGTCATTACGAAACCTCCGTAAATTTTAAAGTATTTTGCATACAACGCGATACGATTGTATCGGTTTTATTATACCCCGACAAAATTTCTGCATCTGAATGTAGACGTGTTATTTTCAATTCTTCAGACCATATTAGAAGTTTTCAATGCTCGGGTTTCCAACTGATATACTCTTCGAACATTAAACTAGCGGCTAGGTAGTTTGATAACAGATGCTGCTTTCTTAAGCTTTGGCTTTCAGGGTTTTCAATAAACTATTTAAGGAATTTTGGACAGTCTAGTTAGATACCGGACCTTAACCTAATAGAAAAACTGTGTGAAATATATTAAAAAATAAACTAGATTGAGAAAATCGGATTTCCAAAACTTTGAATTATTTTGGGTGGTAGTTAAAAAAAAAAGTGCGCTAAGATAGCCGAATCTATATAATTTTCAAAAAGTCTCGCGTTAGAACTCTACTAATTTAGTACCTCACATACCACGCCCACTCCAGTTAACAAATTTTTTGTGTGATTATACACATATAACGTGGTTACTTGTAAACAAGACACGACTCTTTACATTGTAGCTAACGAGGTACACGATAACAGTTTTTACTTTAACTGGAAGCTACCACGCTTATTGTGCCAATCCAACCAGTTTCCTAGACTATGTACGTTAGGCATAGGGAACGTTGGTTTAGGGAAAAAAATAATTTGTTGTATTACCCGTTCTAATAGTGATTAAAATTTGTCTTTTTATGTGAGAAGTTATTCTACAAAGTCATATTGTGATAGAATAGCACAGTAGGAAGTGCTTTCTTATACAAACAAGTATATGAAATAAATTAGCATATTTTGTTTATTATTAATATGTTATGGTTATAAACAATAATAATTTTTGAATATTTATAAAACGTTGGTTGCGGCTTCAAAATTATATAGTTCAATCCAATCTTGTAGCTTTTTTTTTGGGGGGGTAGTAACCATTTAATGAGAAAATCTTAACCAAAACTTATTTATCTTGACCAAGGTTATGTTACAAACCACTAAAATTTTTTGGTCAAAAGCATATATTTTTACAGAGAACATAATGTGGTTCATGGGATCATGACCAAACCATTTTTTTTGCCTGTATTTACGCCTAATTTACAAAATTAAAAATTAGAAATTAAAGGTATAGCTGATCGAACTTTATCTTTTGAACCGTTTTATACAGCCACTTGAAATATACACAAAGTGTTTATTGATAAGACTGCAATAAAGGAAGTATAAAAAATAAAAGTTAAATATTGTACCCATAGCTAACCTGGTATAGCGTACATGGTCTTATCTTATAAGTCATTATATATAGACACCTGGAATTCACACAGTATACATATGTAATGCTATATCCGCTACAACAAGTATAGAATTTAAAATTAGAAATTGAAATGTGTCATCAGGAGACATTATTTGAGGCACATACATACCTGTATGTAGTAATAGACATTGAATATTAAAATAATAACAGAAAATCTTCAAGTTATAGCTTAAAAGAGTAAAGTTAAATTTGGGAACCATTCAACAGAACCAACAAAAAAAACTTTAATTTCTTAGAAATATAGGAGCAAATTAAAAAACAAGAATCAATTATGAAAATTGTTTTAATATATAAAAAAACAACACGTACGAAAAAACTATCTGTAATTTTAATAATTAATAAATTTTTACTACAAATCACCCGTACAATCCATATGTATCACACTTAACACTAAATCCAAGCAAGTGAACACGGAAATTATCATAGATATTTTCTCTCATATCCCAGACATATCCATACATAAACTGTATACTGTTCTTTCATTTTGTTTTACATTCACAAACAATAACAACAAAAAAACAGTTTTGTTATTTTCCTTCAAATATCCTGTTCCACTTAGTTTTTTTAATGTTTATTTCCTACAATTAGATCACTTTAATCTGTTTGTTCTTCGTTACTGTTTCTGTGTAAGTCTCCATGACAATGTTTCCGTATGTGTATGGAAATTTTATTGCTTGTGGTTTTTTAAGATATGACTGTATCGATAGCTTAAAGGCTCTAGAAATGCAGCACATATTACACCAGCTTTGCTAAGGTTTTTCCCTTTAGAAGGAATGTAAAATAAGCATTTGATTGGATTAAAGACGTTTGATGCATATTTAAAAAAAATAGAAGAAGCCCGTCGGATTTCCGGCTTTTTTTTAATAAAAGTTAATGCCTATATTAAACGTGTTACTTCCTTTGGAAAAGGATAGGAGTATATAAGACAGATGGTTAGTGTGACAGTAAAACTTCGCTTATGGCAACACTGGAATTGCACGTTATGAATATTTTTAGAACAGTGTTGCAGCGCCTCTGGTGTTATGTAGGCGTATTAGTTTGAAGCTAGTATAATTTATAATTATTTTACTTCGCCGGCGATTTAGTGCTATGTGGTAATACCGGAAAAGGAGGACGCTGTAATATGCATTATTATAAAGAGAAATTAATACATATCAGAAAAATTGATGTTGCTACGGCTGAGTATTGAACTCGTGATCTTGGTTTAGTAGTCTACGTGCTAACCACTTGAGCTACAGAGAAAGGAAAGAATACGAAACATAATTTGAGTAAAAAATCTATACATATAATAAAATAGTAAGTCATTTCCTGATTTTCTGTCTTTCTTTTTTTGTTTTCGCATCACGTAAAAACTACTGAATAAATTTTAACAAAATTTTGTAAGGAGGAACCTTAGAAAGTGAAAAAAGCAGTGAAAGATGCCTGCATACTTAAAGGCATCTTTTATTTTTGAAAGCAGTATACTTTAAGCGTTGTTGCGCAACAGATAGCGCTGTCTTAAAATAATGAGTCTCATTTCCTGTTTGTATTTTACAGAGCTTTACAATAATTTTTAGTATTTTATATACATTTTATAATTTTATCCAGGGATGGGTACCTTTATATAAAGTAAATATGTAAGATTCTTAAAATTTAGTATGTATTACTTTCGAAGTAAAATCGAACAAAATATTGTCAGGACGCATACAATGTGTGTGGGCACAGCTAATATAAGATAAAAGATAGTTAATTTTTATATTGAATTACATTCATTCTTCTTATCATGTATATTTTAATGGCCATCCATACGTTTACCTTAACAACATGAACAAATGGCTATGTGGTCATTTGTAAAAAGAGAATTGCAATAACAACATAATCTCTGATAAGCAGTTAAAAAAATAAATATATTTTCCTTATTTAAGTGCTCTTAAAAATATTTTATATTTTTTAAATGGCTTGTGGCCATTGGTTATCGTATAGTAACGTTTCGGTACTTTCCAACTACTTTTAGGTAAATTTTATCTTTCTTATCTTATGTTTTTTTTTAATTATTCGTTAATTATTCGTTTTAATTAACCCATATTTAGAGTATTATTTTTTAAGATTTTCCTTCTTTCTTGTTTTTTTTTTTTAATCGTCGAGTTATCATTGCCAAGTAGACAGCCACACAATTTCTGCTTTTATTGACTTCGGCACGGCAAAGGGCCTTCCTAATGGAATGATTAAAGTAGAAGAATTTATATAATTATCTTTAGACATTTACTCACAAAATTTTCTATAGACAACTCTAAAAAAATTTTATAACCGACCGCATTTTTATGGGCGGCAGGCACTCCCAAAATTGAGTTAAAGAATCCGTGCCATGTTAAATTATTTGGTCACTTTCATGAAAAGTGTTAGAACTACAACTGGACCCCTTCACCTAATAACTAGTCCCGTGAAATGTCAAGTACTCATTGCCTTCTTTGCAGTTCTTCTGTTTTTTTTTTTTTTTTTTGTTAAAAAAGGTCGTTTGGCCAGTCTAGGACACTATGTAATTTACAACATAAGTTTTTATGATCGCACTTTTCGACTGCAGTTAGGATATTATGTAAATGACGACAATAACTTAAAATCTATTAAAATTGAAAAATGTTTACGATTAAAGTTTAAACTTAATTAAACAAACGTAATTATGCAAGACTCTTTAACAAATGTTATAAAAACACACTCGTTTTGCAGATTCAAACATGTGTTTAACAATAGTTAAATAAATGTATCGCGAAATTAATGAAGAAACCTTAAGTATTCATTTTGACAAAAACACGTATTTATTTTAAAATAAAGAAAAAATTATGAAAAGTGTTTCATACTGTTAAACTTAAATTAAATATAATATATGACTGCAGAAAAAAAGACTGAATAATCATAGTAATAAACAAAATATTAAGGGCCATATTCATAAAAAATATTTTTGGTTTATAAAACGTTTATTGAACAAATTTGGTACGAAAATTTGTTTTATAAACTTTTATTATAAAAAAAAAATATTTTTTATGAATTTGACCCTAAAGTTTTAATGAAAAATTATATAGCAGATATCATAGGAGTATTTATAAAGCAATGTAATTTATAAAAAAAAAAAACAAATAATAAAACTTATACATATGTACAGTATGTATGCCAGTCACCAAAATTCCTGTTCCGGCGACTGCAGGCTTGTTGTCATAGGAGTTTGATATTTAAAGTAATGTGGTAGGAAGAAATCTAAATTTCATTAAGGATCTGAGAATTGCACTTTTCGAGCAGCTTCGTAATAATAGAAACTTTATTTCTTAAGGTTTGAACAACCGAGAATCTTCAAAAGGAAATCTTCATAACAAAAAGCCTTTAATACAATAGCTTTCAATTTTGTAAATTTGTTTTGGAGAATATTCTATTTGGTTATAGTTATGGTATATTCAATAACACAGCTCCTTTTCTGTCTGTACAAAAGAAGAAAAAAATGTAACAATAAATCGTTCAATCTTTTTGAACAAAAATTTACCTTTCCTGTTGTTTGACACGCAATCTTTCACATAAATTTAAACTTTAAAGATATGTATTTAATTGGAAAAAATCTTTTTTTTTATTACTAATCGCTACACATAATTTTGAATGATAATAATTTTCCAAAACAATTAACAAATAGATTAATGAATCAATATGGGAGAAGAAGTAATCAAAATACAAGAGATATTATAGAACAAAAAATTTATAAATCTTTAATATATGTACCAGAAATATCTGAACGTTTAGAAAAATCTAAAATCTTTGATAATACTAAATATAAAATGGCTTTTAAGACTCAAAATACTCTAAACAAATTATTCAGTAAAACTAAAGATAAAATCCAAAAATTAGAATTGTCAAATATAGTATATAAAATACCTTGTAACGGAAATGAAAATGAAAATTGTAATAAAGTATATGTAGGCACAACGAAAAATAAACTTAAAACTAGAATAGCAGGACATAAATCAGACCAAAAATATAGGAATATTAATTCGCAAAAAACAGCATTATCTTCTCATTGTGCTGAATTAAATCACTATCCCAATTTTGATAATGTTTCAGTACTAAATTCAGAAAACAATTATAAACGTCGTTACATATTAGAAATGTTACAAATTATTAATACACCAAACACACAGAGAATTAATTTTAAGGCAGACAGAGATAATGTAGCTCAAATTTACAGACATTTAGTAAATAAGAAATAATTTAATTATTGTTTGTACTTGTTTAAAAACTTTTTAATAATTTTATGACAAACATTTTTTTTTTTTTTTTTTTGAAATATGTTACTTTGAAGAAAATTTTTTCAATACTTTTTTAATTGTAATTTTTCATAACGTTAATTTGTTAATTTTTTTTTTTTCCTGATGATGCTACACAAAGGAGTAGCGAAATATCGAAAAAATAAAAATACAATTATTTAAAGACCTAAAGCTTAAATAAAATAGTTAAATTAATATTAACAAAAAGGTCAAATAAACTAAATAAAATAAAAAACAAAATTTTTAGCACTTGAATATTTGTATCTGTACACTTACACAGAACTTTTGAGAATAAAATTTTTTTAAAGAAATAAAAAAGCCAAACAATTCATTCAGTTTTTGTATTTGTTTAATTTGGAGAATTTTGAAAATATGCATACTTTTTTTCAATAAGTTAAATTTTTTTTATCTTTTGGATTTAAAAAATTTTTCAATTCTTAGAAAGTGTTTTCCAAAACCAAGTAATTACATACATAGATGCATATGTATATAAAATTGTTCAACAGAACTGAAAAAGAGTTCTTACAACAATTGGATTAACTTTATAAAAGATATACCAAATTCAGACATTGAGAAAAATTTCTAGGTTTAGAAATTAAAGACAGTTTAAATGTATTTATTTTGTACACCATGATTTCCATTGCATTTTGAACGTTGAACTACTTCCATTTTTAAGACACTGATAAGCATTCGAAAGCTTTGGACTTTTTAAAATTGGATTTTTGAATTTTTTCTTAATTGTATTTCATACTTTTCACCGAAATGCCTGCGAAGCGCATATAAAAGCAAATAAGCATTCCATTTCAATACTACACTAACCTACGCAATCTTATTCGTAACGCGATATTCATTCTTTTTTTATTTTTTATTTATATAAATAAGTTCTAGGAGTATTCTTTTACGAGAAAGATTTTGTAGTTGATAATTTTCGTAGAAAAAAGCTATATCAGTCTAAATTGGGCTGTTTTTTTAGTACGAATAATTGCAACATTTCTTATAAAATGATTAAAATTAAACCGCTCGTTCAAGAAAATCCGCTGCATTTGCAGTGTCTCCTAAACATATCAGTTCATACAAATGTAACAAGATATACTACATTACCAACCACAAGTGTAGAAATTGCCACGTGTTTGCAAGGAATTGTGTATTTTACTTAGCACTTAAGCTACTTTGGGTATTTAAAAAGTGTGAAAAATGGTGGTGGCAAAAGTATTTTAAAAGGTTTCCTTGGAACAAGAAATCGTGCTGATTTTTAGTTCGTAAGAGCTTAAATTATAGGTGTTAATTTTAATTAATGACTTGAACACAAAAAACAAAGTGTGATGCATGCAACAATATCAACATGTAAAAATAATTATTTGTTTTACACCAAGGCATTTTACCAGCAGGTTTTTGTTGTGGGTAAACAAGCCAATAGAAATTTTTGATACTAAAAAGAATTCATTAAGTTAATAAATAATTGCATCGACAGCTTTAAAATGCTTTGTATGGGTTAAATGTTAAATTTTAAATTTGATTCTATATTTGAAAATTCAATGTGTTCGGTAGTAGCGAAAGCATAAATTAGTGAAAAACTTTCAAAAATGTTTGAAATACCAAAGACGTTTCGAGTTTTACTTAAGAGAAATTTATTTACCTTAACACTATTCTCCAAATTAAAAAAATTATTTAATATTTAGAGGATGAACATGTGGCTAAAGCATAAAGTTATTATAATAAGTATACGCAACAAAGGCTTGATATATTTCATTTGGAAAAGCTGGCTGTAATTTTTATGAATAAATTTAAAAGAAACAGTTATTTTATCGTTTTAATTATTTTGCAATAGTTTAATCATACTATGCAATTAATAATAAAACGAATTCGAATACTGATATGAAAACAAGTATTATCGCAAGGATACGGGTGATTATGTTAGTTGTAAATAAATCAGTCAAGTGCGAGTTAATCTCACACACGTAGGGTTCCGTACTATGTTTAGTACGCCTGTAATAATTCAAGTTGTTAATTTGTTTATGTCTTATGGGGCACGCTTTATTTTTAAAATCAAAGTCATATTCGCGAAAATTGTATCGCAATTGGAACACCCTTTTAATTTTAGGAATTGTTGTTATAACGGCTTTCTATTAAAATATCAGGAGCCTACCTATTGCGGTTAAAAAAATAAGGTAATATTCGTGAAATACATGTCACTGATGGATCACCCTTTAGTAATTAGTAATTGTTACAGCGGCCGAAGTACAACATCTAATGTAAACAGTTCAAGATTCTACCTATTACGATTCAAAAAATAAGGCTATTTAAATAAAAATCATGTCTCTGTCGTAACACCCTTTAAATTTTATTATTTGTTATAACGGCCATGGAAATTCTTTTTCTATGAATTTATAAAGAGTTTACCTATTACGATTAAAAAAATAAGTCACTATATGTGAAAAACATATCATTGTCGGAACACACTTTAATTTCAATAATTGTCATATCGGCCGTGGCAACATGTCTCCTGTACAAAATTTTAAGAGTCTACCTATTACGGTTTAAGAAATAAGGCGTTATACATGAGAATTACGTCATTGTCGGAACACCCTTTAATTTTTATTATTTATTATAGTTTCCATAGTAATAAAAAACTTTAAGAGTCTACTTATTATCGTTCAAGACTTAGGCCATATACACGCAAAGCACGTCACTCTCGGAACACACTTTAATTTTAAGGTTTAATTTTATATACTTGTTTAGAAAGCGAACATAGTGTTAATTACTGTCTGCGAATTTTAAGTGGTTGCCTCCTATAGCTCAAGGATTAAAGGCAAATAACACCTCACTTTCGGAACACCCTATAAGTTTTAGTATTTATTGCTATAGTGGCTACAGTTATACACCTTCTGTGAAAATTTCAAGAGAAAATTTCAAGGTTCAAAACTTAGGCGTTATACATGCAAATCACACCACTATCGGAACACTCTTTAATTTTTAGTTTTATTTTTTTATACTGGTTTATATAGCGAACTAAGTTTTAATTACTGTTTGTACAATTTAAGAAATAAACACACATTCGTGAATAACATCTTTCTATCAGAAAACCCTATAAGTTTTAATATTTTTTTCTATAGCGGCCACAGTTATACACCTTCTGTGAAAATTTTAAGACTCTACCTATTATGGTTCAAAATTTAGGCCTTATACATGCAAATAAAACCACTAGCGGAACACCCTTTAATTTGTAGGTTTATATTTTTATACTTGTTTATATATCGAACTAAGTTTTAATTACTGTTTTTAAATCTTGAGACTATGCCTCCTACAGTTCAAGAAATAAAAACATATTCGTGAATAACACCTCTCTATCGGAACACCCTATAAATTTTAGTATTTTTTACTATTACAGCCACAGCTATACACCTTCTGTGAAAATTTCAAGCGTCTACCTATTATGGCTCAAAACTTAGGCCTTATACATGCAAATAGCACCACTATCGGAACACCCTTTAATTCTTAGGTTTATTTTTTTATACTGGTTTATATAGCGAACTAAGTTTTCATTGCTGTTTTTAAATCTTGAGACTATGCCTCCTACAGTTCAATAAATAAACACATATTCGTGAATAACACCTCTCTATAGGAACACCCTATAAGTTTTAGTATTTGTTGCTATAGCGGCAACAGCTATACATCATCTGTAAATGGACAGACGGACAGACATTGTAGCGAAAACAATAGGGTTTCGTTTTTACCCTTTGGGTACGGAACCATAAAAAGCATATTAAACATTTTCAGCATTTTTTAACTCTAATAAAACATGAATTTTCTAATCCTAAATGAATACATCGCATATAATTCTTGCAAAAAAAAAAACCGACTTCAAAACAGATAGAAGGGCACAAATTCTAAATTAAAAATGTAAGAAGTAATCTGTAAGAATTAGATTTGAATCAAATAAAAGATGCGTCAAACTTAGAGGGAAAAATGAAGACTATTTGAATGTCAAGCCTCTCCTCTTTTCATCAGCATCCGTCTTTTATAGGGGCACCATTTAAGCCTCTGTCTACGGTTTCACAGATAAGGGCACACAGATCAAATATCATCACATATTCGGACACCCTTTAATTTATAATGTTAAATTAAAGACCTGTTGTTATACGGGACTTGGCCAGAAAGATTCTTTGTAAATTTCAACTATCTGTCTATAACGGTTAAAAAGTTTAGCCATATATATCAAACTACATGAACTATTGGGATACCCTTTACATTATAATTCCAATTATTTATACTTGTTATCATACCAGAGAAAGTAGTGGACATTCTGCCTAATTTTCAAGTGTATGTGTTTAACGGTTCAAAAGATACGGCCATATAGATCAAATTACATAATTTATGGGGACATGGGATTATCTTTCGGATAAATAAAATTCATGTCAATCGAATAATCCATCGCTGTTTTATTGCAACTTAAAGTTCTATACCTCTATAAAAAACACCCTTTATGTGACAACGTATGAATATATTTATAAATAACAAAAAACAAATACACGCATATTTCCATTTAGACTTACACACATATTTTGATATTTTCTGCTTAGCTTTTTATATGTTTGATATTTTTAATTTGAAACTATCATTTCTAATAAAAAACAAATTGATTTGTTGACAACTAATGTGTATTTAATGTTTTTACGTTTTAGATTAACCCTTAGCTTACACACATATTTCTGAACCGAAAAAAGGACAAAACCAAAATATGTATTTTAAAAACCAAACATTATTTGTTTATTTTTAGTCATACTTAACATACTATGTTTAATAATAATTTATTATGGTTATAAATATAATTTTATTATTTAAAATTAAAAAATTTGGTTGTGGTTTGAATTTTAATATGGTTCAAATCAACCATGTTGCTTTTTTGGTGCGTATAACCATTGATGATTAATTGTTAACAAAAACTTGTTTATTGTGATCAATGTATTGCTTAGAATAACTATATTTGTTTGAAAATAGTGTGCTTGCCATGACCATACAGTAACCATGTTTTTTCTTTACGTGTATGGCCCAGAATTTGCAACTGTAGAAACACTAACATTTTTATTATATTTATGTTTATAAACTATTATTTAAACAGCAAATAAATTTAAAATATAAGTTTAGTATATAAATACATTCACTAACTTTATCCCATGGAAATCATATTCATTAGCTCTATAAAAATTAAAATGTAATAATTTGTAAATTTGTTTTAAAGGTATTTAAGGCAACTATTTTTTATATATATAGTAGAGCAAAAATTTTCTTAAATCCTAAGTTATTTATTCTTATTCCAATTATATATTGTGTCACCTTGATTAAAATGTAATAATAACTTCTGCACTGCCACATAGGAATTATTAAATTGCACAAATAAATAGAAACCACAAAATTATGAAAACATATGAGTGTAAACCAAAAAACTATGCCAGCTCGAAATTCTGAAACAAATTGTGCAAGAACGAGGGTTTTGTGAAAAATTTTATTTGATGGCAAAAATAAGCAAATTATTTCACATCTAGTATAAATGGAAGATTTTGTAGTACCTTAGAGAAAAGCTATAGTTAATAATAATTTAGTATGATATGTCTACTAAAACTACCTGCAGTTTTTAATTTTATTCATGAGATGTGTTGTATGCAGAAAATATTCAAACAACCCAAAGATTTTGCCAATAGCTTTCAATCATATGAATTAGGAAATAATATTCTGCAATATAAAACCGCAAGGAATTATAAAACATTTATAGTTTATAAGGTCAAACAAAATGTATACAAACATAACAAGTCATGCACCAATAGTCCAAAAGGCTTTGGACTATTGGTAGACACATTTTAAAAGTAGATGTCATAAAGACCTTAGTCTCGGGCAAGTTTAAGGAATTACCATAGATTCTGTGATGAGAAGCAATGTCGACATGTATCAGTCGCCAGTCTGAAATCACTACAGTCGAGAGTAAAAAGTTAGTGACATCACGAGATTCAATGGAAAGTAAGGTAGTCGTAAATTACTAGTCGGATAACAAAAATCATTGGTGAACGTAGGAACCCATAAAGTTAGTGTTCTGTTTCGGTATCCCACCTACAAAAAAAGAATTCATCGGCAAGTAGTTATCTACTGGAGTATCCCCTCGATCAATCATCGCTCTATTAATCCTAGGATTTTAAATAATAATATGTATTTTCTGTGGAAAAAGTACATACATATCGCATACATTCATAGAGTAGAGTTCTAGTACTCTAGAAGCAGATAACAGTAGGCACTATACTAGTCGTATTAGTATATTATTTTTTACCTGTTAATAAGCATATTAAAGGGTTCCAAGGATAAGGTTATATAGATTAAATATCATTAACTATAGGGACACCCTTAAGTTTCCAACTTTTTACTTATTGATATAGCGGATATACGTTTTGTGTAAATTTCAAGCATATGTCTATAATGGATCCAAAAATAGGGCCATATATGTAGGTCAAATTACATCAACTATTGTTACACCCTTTAAAATATATATACTTTGTTATTATACCGAACATAATATTAGACATTATGTCTAACTTTTAAGTGATTATCTATAACGGTTCCAAAGATACTGCCATATAGGTCAAATTGCATAAATTATGGGCAGACCCTCTAATTTCCAAGTTCAAATTTTATAATTGTTGTTATAGTGGACTTAGCAATATAGGTTCTTTGTAAAGTTCATATGTTTGTCTATAACTGTTCAAAAGTTTGACCATATACGAGTATGTATGTACGATCATATACGAGTATGTATGTATGAGTTGACGTATGTACGAACATCAACTGTTGGGACACCCTTTATTTTCCAAATTAAAATTTTATAGCTGTTGTTGTAGCGATTCAACCGTCTGTCTATAAAGGTTAAAAAATTTGGCTACATACATCAATTATTGTGATACCCTTTAATTTCTAATTTTAAATATTTGACTTGTTATTATAACAGAAATAGTAATGGATATTCTGTCCTATTTATGAGTTTGTCTATAACGGTTCAAAAGATAGGGTCATATAGATCAAATAACATAACCTATGGGGACACGCTTTAATTATTAAACTTAATTTTGTATTAATTTTTGTGATTAGGAGCATTAGTGATACGCACTGTTTAAAATTTTAATTTGAAGCTCTTTACGGTTCATAATACATACACGAAAAAAACATATGTTGTAAATGGGACCAATCTGTAAGCATTGACCTACTAATAAAGAAGACATTTTCAAAATCGGTTCAGAAATAACTGAGATCTGCCGTCTAACTTACTATCCCCTCGATCATAGGATTAATAGTTAATCCCTAATAAAAATTTATTTAAATATTTATTATAAAGTTTCGTAAAAAAACCTTTATAAAGGTCACGTTTTGGCCCATTAATCATAAATTAAATGAATTTACGATATTAAATAAACTAAATCACGTTCAAAAGAACATAAAAACTGATCGATTAATCGAATATTTTTTTAAAGTTTTATTCGATTAATCGGTAAAATACTATCTTTATTTACTATCAAACTAATTTACTAACTTTTAGAAAACGCAAATAATGGAATTGGGCAATTTCCAGAGTTCCAGCATTAAAATTACTCAGTTTTTGGTCACAAGGCCATAAAATGGTCGACATTCAAAAAAACCTTTATTTACATACTAAATGGGCGCAAAATGTTCTATCTTATGATGAAGAGAGTTCGTTTTTACATGCCTTCAAAAATTAATGAGAATTGAACCGCTAAAAAAACACCTATGCTTTATCGTGGGCTAAAGGTTTGTATGAACAAAATATTTGGCCTTTTATAACGAAAAAAAGTTCATATAACTGAATTACGAAAAGAGTTATTGATAAATATATCCAGACATCTTTTTTACAGCTTTTCAATGCCATTTTTACCACTTAAAGGGGAGGGGCCAAGCCGGTTTACATTTAAGAAACGAAATTTTTATACACATATCAATTTTTAACACCCAGATAACCGAAAATGGGCGGGGAGTGCAAAAAATAATAATGTAATAAAAAATAATACAAATCCCATATACTGTGAGCGCCAAATGAAAGTTATTTGAAAAAAATATGTATTATATTTAAATAAACAATGATATACAAAAACCAATATGGGATAATTCTTTAGTAATAGCATGGAAATTAAATGCATTAAAACAAGAAACTAAAACATATAAGGAAAAAATTACTTTTAATTTATATTACACTAATCTAACGCGTGAAATGAAAGTAAATAGTCTCATCCGCTTGAAAAAGATGGGCTGAAAATGCAAAAATGGCGGAAATTTCTTAATATTTTTCTGTTTTAAAGTATAACGGTAAAGTACCGTTGCAAATATTCGTTACTTTTAAAGTGCAAGTAAAGTAACAAAATAATGTTTGTATAAAATAGTCAAAAATATACAATGGGAAAGCTAACATCAATTGACGCTAGTAAAATCATAACAGATTTGCATAAAAGGGAAAATCACTGCGTGAAATAGGTAGTATTATTGGATCAACCATTGTACTATAAAAACAATTATAGACAAATACGCCAAATAGAAAATAGTGTAGAATTTGCCAAGTGAAATACGACCAAAGCGTCTTACAGATAAAGAAGTAAGGGCTATAGTTCGGCAAGTGAAAGCAAATCCAGATTCCAGTACAGTAAAAATATCTTAAAATTTATTTTAAACTTCTGGGAAATCAGTAAGTGCTAGCACAATTAATAGATCCCTACACCAAAGTGGATAACATAGTAGAGTACAACATAAAAAGCCTTATGTGTCGAAAGCAAATCAAATTAAACTGATGAATTTCCAAAACATCAGCCATTAACATTTTGGAAAAAATACTCTGAGAGTAAATTATAATATTTGGTGTCAAAAAATCTCCATAGATATAGCGAAGTGTGAATGAAGCATTTAACGACAAGTGCGTTATCAAAACTGTAAAACATGGTGGAGGCTCCGTAATGGTCTGGGGATGCATGGCGGTATCGGTGGTGGGCAATTTTGTGTTTATCGATTCTGCAATGAAAAAACAAGATTACTTCAGAATTCTACAACACAATGTTGCCCTTAGCGTTAAATTATGTTTAGTAGAGCGCTGGATATTTCAACAGGATAATGATCCGAAGTAATCATTCAAAATTGTGAACGAATCGTTGCTCTATCGCACCCCTAAAACGCTTGATCATCCACTGCAATCCCCAGACCTTAACCCAATTGAGCATCTGTGGGAATATCTAGACAAAAAAGTGTGGGAGGAAAACATTTCTTGGAAGGATGGCCTAAAGTCTGCATTTCAGGATGAATGGAGTAAAATTCCACCTGACTACCCAGAAACTTGTAGAATCGATGTCAAGAAGGTTATGTTATGTTACAGTCATGATTTTCATTTTCAAAGAAATATTGAAATTTTTGTTTTAATTTTTCGAAAATTGTGTGTAAAAATTTTTTTCAAAAATAATTTTTTAAAAATCTTTTGTAAAAATTTAAAAATTTTTTTTTTTTTCGAATATTTTTCTGTAAGACATTTTTTTGAAAATGCTTTGTAAATATTTTTGAAAAAAAAATTTTTTTTTTAAATTTTCTTTTAATTTTATTGAAATTTTTTTGTTAAATTTAGAGCCTTTCTGCAATCTATATTGAGTTAGAATGGTCAGACTAAAGAAAAGGCAGAAAACCCTTACCATTCTAAAAACAAACTAAAATTGCCCCTCGCAAGGGGTTATTGATCCCCCGAGATCTGTATGAACTCCTTGCGATCTACCTGTCGCAGTCTAATATTTAGACGAAAAAAGGCAAAACTGAATCATTAACGCCGAAAAAAATTTAAAAAAAAACATGAAAAAAATATAGGTGGGCGTGGTTTTTGGCCCGCAGCCTCCAAAGGAATGATCCGATGGTGCTGAATTGCAATACCAAAATTTTCGAAACTATGCCTGACAGATTGGTGTGCTTAAATTTTTTTTATCTCTTCTGGTGCCTTGGCAAATGACATTACAACACTAACACGGACAGACGAACATACGGATAGACGGACAGACGGACAGACGGAAATCGCTTAATCAACTTCTCTATGTATAAGGATCCAGAATATATATACTTTATGGGGTCGGAAATGAAAAATGTAGAAATTACACACGGAATGACAAACTTATATATACCCTTTCCACCTGTGATGAAGGGTATAAAAAAACATACTGCATACACATGGATATCATGTGTGTATATCAATTATACACATATCCATAGAAACAAGCGTTAGGTGACAATGACACGAATTCAATAATTTTTCTTCAACCAAAAAGTGCTTAACGTGCATAAAGAAGTCTTCACTTAAACGTGAAACGTGAATTCCCGCCCGGGGAATAAGATAATATTGATTGAAATGATTCAATCGTTTCTTAATTCGAAGAACGCAATTGAAAAAACTCTGATAGATTTAAATTTAGTGGCCGTTTTAAATCCCATTAAATTTTCAGTGGGGGGTGCTGTAGCTTAAGTGGTGAGCACGTTGAGTACTAAGCAATGGTCACGAATTCAATACTCAGCCAAGGCAACATCAATTTTTCTGATATGTATTAATTTTTCTTTATAATAATGCATATCACAGCGCCTTCCTTCGCCGCACAGTGGCTCAAAATCGTTTTTCGTTGGCCAAAAGTAAATTTTTTTTTTGTCACCGATTTTTAAAATTTTTACGTCATTTTGTAGCTAATATATCCAAATTAAGGTGGCCAAAAAAGTATGTTAAAATATTGATAATTGTGGGCGTGGCATGCTGTCAAACTCAACTTTTTTTTTAATTTCAGAAAAAGGTGTTTTTCTTTGGTTTTTTATCAAAATTAAATGGTTACTACTCGCAAGCTATCATGGATAATGGTCCGCGGTTTTTTTTATAATGTTGGTAGGATTATTGTCTTTAGTTGTTGTAAGTAGACACAGCTCTAGCGTTTAATATTAGGGGCGTTATGAAATATTTATGAAACTACTATATTTTCCTCAAATTTAAAATTTAGTGGAATAGAACTTCTAGGGAACAAAAGGGAACAAGAAACGTATACAACCACGAGAAAGGTGAAAGTGTCATCTTTAAGGCTATATATACTTTTGCACCCGCCACGAGCCGCCTGTAGAACACTTTTTTCATTTTAATGAAATTACTCGAAAAAAATTCATATACAATGGTGTATTAAATTTTCACTTTTTTGCCTAAAAGTTTATTTTTTTTAGTTTAGGCTACGTATAACTAAAAAAATAAATATAATACCTTCGAAAGGGTTTAATGGCTTGGTTTTGATCAGCAAAAAATAAGTAATAAAATTATCACAATGGGCTCTACAGGAAGCATATGATCTCTTCTAAATTTGCCTGTTATCAAATGTTAGGGTCAACCAAAGTCATAAACAATTTTATAACAATAATTGCGACATTAAACCACTAAAGTTAAAAAACAACCCCATATTGACGCATGAGTGCAGTTTTGTTCAATTTAAGCGCTACCTAGTATGAAATTAAAGATCAGTGTGTGAAGAACATGTATCTAAAAATTTATAAAAGTACGGATTCGTTAAGGGATTACTCAGTAATAACTTAATCCTTTAAGTGTACGGATAAAACATAACAAACGCAAATAAAAATATTCATAAGAAAATGGAGAGCTTCAGTTATAAAGAACTGGCCGAAGTGTATTTTAGAAACAAAAATCAGGAAGATGTTCTTAGTTACGTTAAAATAAAATTAAACTTAAATTCGTGTAGCACCGAAATGCAAGAGCAATTATATAATTTCGTCAAAGCACTAAAAAAACGCTACAAAGAAGTTATGTACAGTAAACAAAAATTTTATATAAAAAGTGCAAAGTGGTTAGAAGGTCAACTTACTGTCGCTGCAGAAACAGCAAAGCAAGATAAGGCTGGAAGACCACGCAAATCATTAGTGGACAATTGCAGCGATAGATCTAAGAGGCGGAAGCTTAAAGATATTAACGATGCCTTTGGTTCTACAAATATAAAAGAATCTTTCCTACATCAATTACGATCACAGAACCAATTTAGAAAAGTGGATATCATTGAAAAAGTTGTTAAAGCTAGTCCACCGAGAACAAAACGGATTCTTAAAAGTATACCAACTCCGAATGATGCAATACAGTACACAAATGAGGAGGCATTAGCATTATTTCTGGATCTGGAATTAACAAAACAGCAATATATTAAACTCAGACAGCGTGCGATTGAAAAAGGCTCAAATATATATCCAGCATATCATCACATAACCTCTGCTAAAATGGACTGTTTGCCATCAAAGGACACTATTACAATCACACCAATTTCGGCAGAGGTACAACTACAATCTCTACTTGATCACACAGCCGCACGCTTGCTGCAATCAATAACAGGAAATGAGTTGAAGAAATACGGAAACACAAAGTTAATTCTTTTTTGTAAATGGGGATGTGATGGTTCTTCGGGACAAAAACAATATAAACAAGCTGTATGTGAAAATATTTCTGACTCAGATATGTTCATGGTATCATTTGTACCATTGCGATTGAAAAAGATTTTGAAGATTCAGAGCCTTCGACTAGTACAACGCAAACAATGGATATTTGGAGAAATGAGACACCATCTTCTACGAAATACTGCAGGCCAATCAAATTTAAATTCAAAAAAGAAACAAATGATGTTATTAATAAAGAAATTAGTGATATCAAGGCCCAAATTACAGCACTACAGCCATTACAATTACAGTTAGATGGGCAGCAAATTGAAGTAAGCTACCAGTTAGTCCTGACAATGATAGATGGAAAAGTGGGTCAGGCTTTGACTAACACGAAGGCATTATATGCCAAGCAACATCAACCCAATTAAACCAAGTCCCAGCTAAATCATTAGATAATACCGATGCATATGAATTTGGATTATCACCACTACACGCAAGAATATGACTTATGGAACACATACTAAAAATCAGTTATGATTTGGATATCGGGTCTTCAGGATCAATAAGAAACAACGTGACCAACAAAGAGTTAAGAAGTTCAAAAAAGAAACACGTTCAAGATGAATATCGCAAACGTGGACTGATTATAGATCAGCCAAAACAAGGGTCAGGCAATACAAATGATGGCAATACCGCAAGAAGATTCTTTTCAGATCCAGAAACAGCATCTGAAATAACAGGAGTGGATTTCAACCTTATTTTCAGATTTAAAATAATACTAGAAGTACTTGCGTGCAATGAAGAAATTGACTGTAGAAAATTTGGAGATTATGCTAAGGAAACTGCAAAAATATATACAACTAACTACCCATGGAGAAATATGTCTGCAACAGTTCACAAAATCCTTTATCATGGTAAAGATGTCATTAAATATCATTTGGTGCCACTTGGAGATCTATCAGAGGAGGCTCAGGAAAAAAGGAACAAGGATTACATATTTTATAGAGAGCACAATACTAGGAAAATTTCACGGAATTCAACAAATGAAGATCTATTTAATATATTATTGGCAACGTCAGATCCGTTCATATCCAGTATTCGAAATCAATGGAAAGTGGACCATCGGGATTTAGATGAAGAAGCCAAAAAACTACTAAAGAACAGAAATAGCACAGAACAAAATATGGAATATTTGCAATTAATATTTAAGTCAAATGAATAAAAATTATATTTTCTTGTTGCTTAACCAAAAAAAAAAAATTTTTTTGGGTGGGAAGGGGGGTGAGGTGAAGGTAGCCCAGAAGATCCGAGTACATTTTCCATTCGTCATGAAAGCTTAAAAATTAATTTTTTACGCAATCTAGGCTTAGGTAATACAATTTGTTAATTATTGACACTATTTTTCATATAATATGCTATATAAACGCATCATAACGTGCAATTGCAGTGTCGCCAGATGCGAAGCTTTACTATCACACTAACCATCTGTCTTATCTACTCCTATCCCTTTCCGAAGGAAGTAACACATTTAATATAGGCAATTTAATAATTGCCTGAGTGTTACTTCTCTTTAAAAAAAAAGTTTCAGTAGAGGACTTGAGCAAAAGTGGCATAAATTTTTTAATAGCAGATGTTATTATTCAGACCGTCTACGAGCAGCTTTTGTCTATTAAGTCGACTCTTTTAAAAACGATGGTGAATGTGCCAAAAAATGTCATAAAACTTTATCTAGCACAATTGTTCAACAGATTATTCAAGCCACTCGAATATGTAAAACCGCCAACTAGCAGTTGTGTTGTTAAAGAAATGGAACCAACTTTTAAAGATAGACTTTCGCAACAAAAACAAGGAAAATCATATCCAGTGATTTGCAAAACGCTTTAACAGTTTTAAAAACATATTTTGTAAAATAAAATAATTATTGAAATACTTTTTCAGTATTTAATATTTGTTATATCTTGTTTTTGTCACCTGAATTGTGTTTAAGTTTTATAAACTTTTAATACTAATATTTAATCGTTACTTGCGTTCTTTTTTATGTTTTAATAAAAATATGAATTTTTCCCTCAAATCCCAAGAATTCCCGGGAATACGAATATTTTTTTCCCGTTTCCCGGGAAATCCCAAACCCTACATATAACCCATGAATTATTTCCATAAATCAAATATGGCTTTTATCTCAAATTTTCCTATTCAGTACATGAACATCATAACAAAAAATATGAATATACTTAACGTTTTTGTTATAATCTATACATATAATAAAATAGTAACTCATATCCGTCTGTCTGTCTACTTTTAATTGACGTTCGCATCACCTAAAAACTACTAGATGGATATTAACAAAATTTTGTAAGTATCCTGATACCAATATAGGATAATTTTTTCAGCAAAAATATCTTTGAAAGTGGAGAAAAAGCAGTGAAAGTATGCAGTTGAACTAACCGTATATGAATATATTTCTTTTTTTTTTAAGTAAAAATATACATAACATGATACGTATCTTAAGGCGGAACTAAAAACGCCGGTATTACCACATAGCACTATATCGCCGGTATTACCAAATAGCACTAAATCGCCGGCGAAGTAAAATAATTATAAATTGGCTATGCTAGCTTCGACTTCAAAACAGATAGAAGGGCACCAATTCTAAAATAAAAATGTAAGAAGTAATCTGTAACAATTAGATTTAAACCAAATAAACGATACGCCAAAATTAGAGGGGAAAAAATAAAGA
This sequence comes from Phasia obesa, assembly GCA_949628195.1. Classification (NCBI taxonomy): domain Eukaryota; kingdom Metazoa; phylum Arthropoda; class Insecta; order Diptera; family Tachinidae; genus Phasia; species Phasia obesa. The sequence goes on along the minus strand of OX451218.1, from coordinate 35,106,670 downwards.
TTATTTGAATGTCAAGCCTCTCCCTATTACTGTTCAAAAGTTAAGCTATTTTCACCAGCATCCGTCTTTTATGGGGACACCATTCAAGCCTCTGTCTATAACGGCTTCAAAGATAGGGGCACACAGATCAAATAACATCACCTATTCGGACACCCTTTAATTTACAATGTTAAATTAAAGACCTGTTGTTATAGAGGACTTGGCCACAAAGATTCTTTGTTAATTTCAACTATCTGTCTATAACGGTTAAAAAGTGTAGCCATATATATCAAACTACATGAACTATTGGGACACCCTTTACATTATAATTCCAATTATTTATACTTGTTATCATACCAGAGAAAGTAGTGGACATTCTGCCTAATTTTTAAGTGTTTGTGTTTAACGGTTCAAAAGATAGGGTCATATAGATAAAATTACGTAATTTATGGGGACACCCTTTAATTTCTAAATTCAAATTGTATACTTGCTATAGTGGACTTTGCACTACAGGTTCCTTGTAAATTTCAGCTGTCTCTAACAGTTCAAAAGTTTGGCCACAAACATAGAATTACATTAACTATTGGGACACCCTTTTAATGCCAAATTCAAATTTTATACGTTTTGTTATATCTGACTTAGCACTACAGGTTCTTTGTAAATTTCAACGGTCTGTGTACAACTTTTCAAAAGTATGGCCATATACATCAAATTAAATGAACTATTGGAGCACCCTTTAATTTAAAATTTTGAATTTTTATACATTTTATTATAACGGTTATAGTAATTGACATTCTGTCAAATTTTCAAGGTTTAGTCTATAAGGATTCAAAAGATAGACCCAAATTGGTCATATTATGTCACCTATGGGGACACCCTTTAAATTTTAAATTTATTTTTTATTCATTTCTTCTGTTGGGAGCTATAACGCCACGCAATTTTTTAAAATTTTAATTTGGTGCCCTTTACGGTTCTTAATACACGTAAAAAACATGTATGTTGTATGGGGACACCCTTTAATTTTTAATATAATGAACTGTTTTTAAAATGGGACCAACCTGAAAACATAACCTTTCAAATAAAGAAAAAAATTTTAAAATCGGTTCAGAAATGGCTGAGTTCTGCGGTTACATACATAAAAAAGCAACATTCAGACGAATAGATAACCTCCTTCTTTTTTGAAGTCGGTTAAAAATAATTTTCTAACTAAAATAAACAAATCAATAAAACATTTTTAAAAATCATTTACAAGTTGTCATTAATAAAATGTATGTATTATTAATCAATTTTGTATGGTTGTCTTTTTTCATTGGATAAAATTTTTTTAAATATGTGCGATTAATTCGAGATTTTCAAGTAATTAAAAGTTTACTCGATTAATCGACAAACATTTAAATTGCTTATTATGTACTCAATAACTTATAAAAGAAAAATTAATAACCAAAGTCAATCTTTTCGATGATATCATCTTATTGAAGCTTTTGTAGCCCTGATGCTGATCGTGGTTCTAAGTTCTTAGTAGTCTGACCGCGTACCTTTTAATTTTTTCTACAAAGTTTTATATATATTGTGTGAAAATAAAATGCAGAAAGTTATACATTACTATAAGTGCATGTATATAGGAACTGCAATCAACACTGTAACGGATATTCTTTTATAAATATCTAGTTAAACACATCATAAATCTTTAAATTGTATGCTCGGATAAAATAATTGATATTGGTTTTACCATAACTTTTGTTTTAAATCTAATAATTTTTGTTTGTTTGTCCTACATACAAACACACTTGTTTTAGAAACTTATAAAATAAAAAATACTTATACAGCTGAACTTAAACTCTGTACTTTTAATTTAAATTTTGTAATTTATATTTTCTAGATATGTGAGGTTAGTTTGACGCTGTTTTTTTAGTTTTTTATTCATGTTGAATATTTGGTTGGCTGCTTGGTTGGGTTTTTGACCAACAGGTCTGTCGTCTCTTTTGCGTAGTCCAAATTTATTTTTTGGATTAATTTTGTTTTCGTTATATTTGGCTTTTATATTCATAAGAGATAGGATTTGAATATTCAACAAAAAAGAATTTACAAACTATTTTGTATATATTTTGTATATATTTTGTATATATTATTTTGTATATATCAAAAAATTAAAATGATTATAGTTACAAAGTTATTATAGTTAAAAACAAAAATATCTACTGTGTTACTTTGTTCCATTTCTTTATCTTGTTATAACCCTAAACGATTTTTTCATTTTCATTTATCATAACACCAACAAAAGTGTATAGTCTATAGCCTAATACTCTGTTCGAATTTGTGAAAAATGTTGAGCAACATTTATTATTTCACAAGGAAAATTTGACATTTAAAATGTGGTGTCTATCTCACGATTTGAAAGAATTTTACGACTTTATTGTTCTTAAGTATACCACATTGTTTTAGAAATGTTAACAAAAGCGAAGCGATCAGCTGTTGTTTGAAAAATTCCACATGAAAAAATGCCCCTTTGCTTTATTTCACAGCTTTGATAAAATGTTGCCAGAAACATTTCAATGTTTTTCCACAGCAAAAACAGAGTACTACTTCTGCAACATTTTTTCGTGACTGTTTCATAGAAATTTTTAATGTATGTAATTTGACAGCATTCCCATGAACAGAGTACCAGGCTTATATGAAGTCATTCTCCTAGCGTGTACTAAATAAGAATGTCGCTTCTCATATAAAATAAATATTTTCTAGTATGGCCTTTATTTTAGTGAATTGTAGGAGCCATATCTCTGATCGGAGAAAATAGCTTGTTCCCATTCCTACTAATTTAAGTCTCATTCTATACAATCTGACATTTATATGTGTTAAGCCATTTTTTTCCAATTACGAGTATAGAATTTTGTTTATATGGATATGAATTATAAATCTCAATCAAACACGTAGTTAGTTTAAAATAGTTTTACGGTATAAAATTGCAATAGATTTACCTAAAAGCCCGTAGAGAAAAATATTACCTCCAAATTCGAAATTAGAACGTATACCGCTTTATAAACTATCATTAAATTTTAAAGGCAAAAGAAGCAGAAAATATTGAAAATCTTCTGGTTTAATTTTTTTACAAGGGTCGACGTACAGTGGTCACGTTTTTCCCATTTGATATGGTATTTAAATTATGTAATTTATTTTACGACTATTAATTTTCTATTGAAAAATAATCTACGTAATTGAATCTGTCAAAATTAAAAAGAATTAACCTATTGTAACTTCACAATTATGCCTTAATACTTTTTAGGGTCCCATACCCAAAGGGTAAAAACGTTACCGTCTCTCACCGCCTTTTATCTCCGGAACCGTAATAGGTAAACTCTTCAAATTTTCACAGAAGATATATAACTGTTGCCGCTATAGCAACTAATACTAAAACTTATAGGGTGTTCCGACAGAGAAGTGAAATTCACGTATATGCCTTTATTTTTTGAACTGGACTCAAGATTAAAACAGTAATTAAAACTTAGTTCGCGCTATAAACAAGTATAAAAATAAATCTAAAATTTAAAGGGTGTTCCTGTGGCCAAAGTTTTGAACCGTAATAAGTACACTCTTGAAATTTTCGGAGAATTTGTATAACTGTGGCCGCTAGCGCAACAAATACTAAAACTTATAGGTTGTTCGGAAATTTTAAAGACAGTAATTTAACCTATACGCTTTAGAAGCAAGTGTATAACATTAAACCTAAAAATTAAAGGGTGTGCCGACAGTGACGTGATTTGCGTGAATATGTCCTAATTTTTTAACCATAATAGATAGACTCATGAAATTTTCATAAATGGTGTATTACTATGACCCTACATATGAGAGGATAAGAAAAATATTTAGACGAGATGCCGACACAACGTGGAATAATTCGTTGGGATACACACAGACAAAATCATTGCTGGAGCAAAAAGGTATTGGGATAAGCTGTTATGTATGAGTAAGTCAGAACTAAGAATGTATAATAATGTTCTTAGATATTTCTTGAAAAAGATTTTTTTTTTTTTTTTAAATATTTTTATTTTATAAATTCATTTTACAATTTCAAATATTTATGTCGCCTCAGCGCCAAATGGCATTATTGAGGCTGCGCTAGCAAGTTAAGCTTATATATATATTGTAAATGTACATATTATAATAAAAAGTTTTAAGATAAAACGTGTAAATAGGAGTATATATGTATGTATATTACGTAGTTTGCATAAGAGATTCAAGATTTTGAAATAAATATTCTTTTAAATTAGATTTAAAAATCGATATTCTATTCAGAGATTTTAGCGTTGTCGGTAGATTATTATATCTTAAAATTCCCATGTACTCAATACGTTGTTTAGATGTTTCAGTTCTGCACCTTGGTATCCTTAAATTTGACCGATTCCTTGTGTTAAATGAAACCTGATTCTGCTGAAAATTAAATGTATGGTATCCAAAGTGATTTAAGATTTTGTATATATAAAATAATATTTGATATATATGTAATATATGAACAGGCATAATTGGCCAGCATATGTCTTTAAAAAGTAGATTGGTCGAATATCTAATAGGTAATTTAAAAATGATTTTTAGAGCCTTATTCTGCATGACTTGAAGAGATTTTAAAACAGTAGTATTTTTGTATCCATATAACATTACCATATAATTAAAATGGCATTGTATTAAAGAATTATAAAGTAAAATCATAGTTCTATTATTCAATTTATTTCTCAATTTATATAAAATACCGATTGCTGGTGCAATTTTTCTTTTTACTTCACAGATATGAAGGTTCCAATGCAGATTACTTTGTAATATAATTCCTAGATACTTAACAGACTGCGTTTCTGTTATTACCTGACCATTAACGTAAATGTTGAAATTATCACTAGAACAATTAGAATTCGGCCTAAATCGTACTAATTTTGTCTTATCCGCATTTAAAACTAATCTGTTAATTCGAGCATATTCGAAAATAAGAGAAACATCACGCTCCATGTGCGTTCTTAAGGCCAAATCATATTTGTAAGGGTAAAACAAGCTTACATCGTCAGCAAACATGTATAAACGTCCATCAAGATTCAAATTACACAGATCATTTAAATAAATTTTAAAAAGCAACGGCCCCAAACAGCTACCTTGAGGAACCCCGCATTTGATATCTAATGTGCTACTCTTCATACCATTAACTTCTACATATTGCTTCCGATTTCTAAAATAATTTTCAAATATGTGATACTCTTTCCCCGTAATTCCATAATATTTCAACTTCCTCAACATAATATCATGGTCAACCAAATCAAAAGCTCTTGAAAAATCCAAAAATAAGCCTGCAACTCCTTGTGATCCCAGATCTAAAGCATTACATATATAATTCACTACATTTAGCACAGCCTCTTCTGTACCACAACCTTTTTTAAACCCGTACTGGTATGGATACATAAAATTATTTTTTTCAAGATACTGTGACAGTTTTTCATGTAGTAATTTTTCAAATATTTTATCTATAGTAGAAAGAAGAGCTATTGGGCGAAATATTTCTATATTAAATTTATTTACCATCTTAGGAATAGGAACTATTTTGCTTATTTTGAGACAGTCGGGATATTCAGTAGTTATAATTATTTTATTTATAATGTTCACCAAAATCGGAGCAATCATATCCTTGCAATTAAAAATTAGTTTTGGTGTAATGTTGTCATGCCCAGAAGATTTTTTAAGATTTAAATTGCTTAAAATGTTATTAATTTCACTCAAACTTACTACCTCAATTCGAAAACGTTCACCGGTCTGACATAAGGTTCGAAGAATATTACAATTATCACCAGGTAAGCTTGGTATTTGCTGTCGTAAACTGTCTACTGTATGTACAAAATACTCATTCAAAAGATTAGCTTTAGTTCGGTTATCCGAAATTCTGTCCCCAGATGACGTTAAAATATCAAAATCATGATTGCGTTTTCTCCCGAGTATATCGTTCAAAAAATTCCAACATTTTTTCGGGTCATTGTCAAATTTGATGACATTGTCATAATAATACCTATCTCTAGATATTCCAATTGCCATTTTTATCACTTTACTATTTTTTTTTAACACCTGATCATATTCACCATTTTTTGATCTACGACGCTTTTTCAAAAGCCTTTTTTTATACGATATTAATGCCTGAAGATTTGCATTAATCCACGGAGCAATTTTAAACCTCAAATTCAATTCATTGCTTTTTGTATTTGTCGATTTAGTTATAGCATCAGATAAACAGTGAATTAAATTTTCGGTAATGCGTGAAGGACTACCAGAATTTGAAATTTCTGGTAATTTCCGATTTAAAATACTTATAGCCTTTGAATAATCACAATAGCTACTTAATCTCTTATCACGGCAATTGTAATTTAAATCATATTCTATTTTACAACATATAATGTTATGATCTGTCAGGTTACATTGCACAGAATCAATAAAAAGTCTTTCATAGATATTACTAAATACTTGATCAATGCAAGTACCAGTCTTTGGTCTTGTAATCAAAGAATGACAACTGTAGCAGTCAAAGTTAAGAAATAAGTTAGATAAATCGTCAAACTGTGAGCAGTGAAGTAGATCAATGTTAGTGTCTCCTACAAAAATAACAGGCCCTTGGCCAAGAGTACTCATATGTTCTTCTAACATAGAACTAAAATCATTAGCACTACACTTTTGGGATCGATACAAGGATACTATTCTCAAAGGCACAATCGGCCATATTCCAGTTGTCGTCGTCGTCTTCGTTGTTGTTTTTATGTCGTTGTCGTTTTTATTGTCGCTTCGTTCCTATTTTGGCATTCTAGAAATATATTGAAACGAAGACGAAGAGTTATCGAAAATAAGTGAATAAGTATGGCAGCACTGTAATATTTTGATTTGTTTTTTTTAAATTGTTGGAAAATTTTTTTAAGTTTTTCTTCTTTTAAACGTGAAATAAAAAATGGCATGTGGTGAATTTTATTTTTCAAGTTCAAGTGAGGATGAAGAAACAATTAGCATGATTATACATCGAAAGAGGTTACGGCAGCAGGTTGACATCTTCTCCATCCCCGATTCTGTGTAAGACAAATTATTCCTGTATTTTCAGGTTTGTGGACACATTTAGACTCAGCAAAACTGCCTTTAAATACGTGTTGGCAGAAATCTCTCCGAAACTTAAATGCAGTATCCGTAAGTCAGCAATATCCCCAACAATAAAACTGGCAACTGCGTTGAGATTTTTCGCACAAGGGTCATACCAGCTTAGCGTTGGAAATGACTTTAACCTATCGCTGGCTCAACCTACAGTCAGCAAAATTTTATCTGAAGTTTTGAATGCAATTAGTACTACAATTTGCAAAACTTGGGTGAAATTTGAGATGTCGGAGGATGAAACAACAGAATGCAAAAGAGTTTTTTATGAACGTACCGGTTTTCCTGGTATCATAGGCTGTGTAGATGGCACGCATTTTAAAATGGTAGGTCCTAACAAAAGCTCTCAGCATTTATACTATAATAGAAAGGGCTTCTTCAGCATTAATGCAATGATAGTAAGTACCTATTCTCAAAAATACTAAAAAGTTAATTTGTTTATCATTTACACATACTTAGATTTGTGACCATAAGATGCGTATAAGATTTATAGATGCCAGACATCCAGGTTCTGCCCATGATTCCTTAATTTGGAATAATAGCCGTGTAAGGAGGTTTCTACGGGATAAATATCATGCTGGTGAACGTAATTCGTGGATTCTCGGTATGAAATTTAACACTAATTAAGATTATTATAACAGTCAAGTTTTTAGAAGATGCTGGTTATCCGTTAGAACCATTTTTGATGACACCTTACCGATCAGCTGACGAACATAGTGCAGAAAGTCATTACAATTCTGTGCACGCAAAGGCCAGAAATATTGTTGAACGCGTAATTGGAGTCCTCAAATCGCGTTTTCGATGTCTGCTTGGAGCACGTGAATTGCACTGCGATTCCCAAAAAATTTCTGAAATCGTTAACGCCTGTGCAGCTCTCCACAATATTTGTATTCACTACAATACATCATATCTCGATAGTGATTTTCAAATTTCTTTAGAGGAAAGGGAAACGTATAATATCGATAATGAAAATGAGAGAGGCGATTCTGAAGCTATTAGAATAAGAGATGCAATTAAAAACTCTTTTTTGGCGTAGTTTTAATTTAAACAAAATTTATTAAATAACGTTATTATAAACATAAAACGAAAAATAAATATGAGATGAACTTGTATAACAAAATAATCTCAAAGATTTTCACAGCAGCTAGTTTAGTTTGAGTATTGGTTTTACTTTTGAATAGGCTCTTTGTTTTTGCTGGGATTAAGAGAATTTAACTGATTTTCTAATAATTCTAGCTTTTTCCTCTTTACGGCAGCATCAAGATCCAGAAGTTTTTCTTCTCTTTCAGTTTTTCTTTTATATATTTTCAGACGCTCCTCTTCTATCTGCAGTCTCCTCTTCTGATAATTTGAAATATCTTTTAAATATCCTTTAATTGATTTAGAGTGACTGCATCGCTCTTGTAGCACTTCGGTTTGCGTCCTTAACAACGTTATCCGTTCCTTTTCAGCGGTCTTGGAATTTGTTCCGGGTCGTACCTTTGTTGAAACTGTAGGCAAATCGTCATTAACGTTGAATTCGGAGGAACTTATAACTACATTTTCCGAACTAGAACCGCGCATTTCGTCTTCTCCAATTGCGTATGCCCCAACTTCTACTTCTTCTCCGAATCCTAATTCGTTTCCTATCGGATTTACCTGCTTTTCAAATTCTAACAAGTTTGCCACCGCCTCTTCCAATGGAGACAGCGGAACTTGCTTAAAAGCTCCTCCTCCTGTTGCTCTGGCTTCCGCTTTGTTGTTTACAAGCTTCTTTTTTACCTTGAACTTCAAGTCCTTCCACACCTTTAAGTTACATTAAATACATTTTTATTAGAATTTAATTAATTTTTTACATACATTTTATTCTTACTTTGTGCCAACCGTCTCCATCGCGAACTGGAGGTCCTAAAGGATTTAATTTATCAGCAATTCCTTTCCAAAAGCTTTCGAAATTCAAGGGTTTTATTCCCTTCCGAAAACCCTTAGCGTATGCTGGTTCTTTTTCCATTTCACAAACTAAAGTTTCAAATTGTTTTATTGTAGTTATTTTCATAATTAATTTATTTTATTTCACGAGTCGTTTTAATTTCGGCACTTATAATGGCGACGACAGAAATCAAATATATTTTTGTCGTTCCTGTTTTCGTTTCAAAATAGAGAATACCGTTTCAACTCCGATAAGTGTCGATAACGCCAACGGTGATGCCAAATTGTCGTTTTTATGTCGTTTATAAACTACAACGACAATGGGAATATGGCCGATTATTAATCCGAAAATCATCCAATCGTATTGAGATCATGTCAAGAAAATTTTCACTTTTACACAATTCAACAGAGAACTTGAATTTGTTGTCTACATACAACGAAGTTCCTCCATACCCATCAATTCTACTACAGTGAACGCTACTATAACCTGGAATAGAATAAAGCTGGATTAATTCCCCATCGAGCCAAGTCTCTTGGACAGCAATTATATTAGGTAATCTTGTGAGACTTGCTATTAGAGATTTGAAACAATTGAATTTTGATAACGAAGAAATACTACGAATATTCACACTAAATATATTAAAAAAATTACATTTAAGATTGAAAATATAATCATTAAATGTGGAAAAATTATTAAAATATTGATTACTATTCATAAAAAATATAAGAATAATACTAATCAAATAAATGTATTTCTTTTTGTTTTTTTTTGTTTTTTTTTTTAATTTGGAGAAACATAGGACACACGATCATCATCACTAGTCACATCATCTTCTGCAGCAGGGTTGTTATTAGCCATTGATCTACGCTTCCATGGCTTGGAATTAGTTGTAGCACTTAGCAAAACCTGATCCACATCTTCTTCACATCTCAGCAATTGAGGTCTACATATATCTGATCTTTTATAATAAACACGGCCATTTCTAGCAAAAATATGATTAATTCCAACTTCTTTTAAAGTTTTAGCATACTGGAGAAGGTTGAGAGTTTCTCTACTGAGGAAATCATTGACATATACATTTCCCATATTTTCAATTTCCTTCAACTTTGACTTGACAGACATCAATTTTTCCTTGCTTGATTTTGACGAAAACTTTACGACCATAGTTTTATTTTTACTAGAATTTTTGTTATTATTTTTATTTTGAAGAAAGTATGCGTCTTCTATATTGTGGGGCTCTATCTCAGCTCCAAGATTTTTAGACAGTTCTATTACTGAATCAATCGCACTAGCATTTTGTTCAACCTTCAGACCCCTAACAATACAATTATTCTTGACACGGTCATCATTCAGTAGCTTAACAGACAGTTTGAGATTGTTTACTTCTTCTCTCAATTTATTATTTTCTTAAATATTATTAATAGATTATTATTAATAGATTATTCTCCAAAAAAAATTTTTTTCACACACACACATAACTCACAATGAAAGACAAACTGACTGACGTTAAGGAAAACATTTCACACTCTTTTCAGTTTATTTTTTACACTAAAGCATATGAATAATATGGTTATAAGCAAATATATATATACTATCTGTGCCCGCCACTTCGTCAGCGTCCTTGCAATATTTTGTTAGATTTTGCTTTGAAAGCAATCCACACCTAAGACCCTTACGTTTTCAGTTTTTTATTTTTTTTTTAAGAGAAGTAACACTCAGGCAATTAGTGCCTATATTAACTGTTTTACTTCCTTTCGAAAGAGATAAGAGAGATGGTTAGTGTGATAGCAAAGCTTCGCTTATGGCAATTACATTTTTTTTTTCGCAATTTTTATTTATTGTATCTTCAATTTAATTGAACTATCAATAATTACTCATATCTTAAGTCTAAAAATATACTTGTTAAGTCCAACCAGTGCTGGACAAAAAAATGTATGTTTCACGGTTACTGTAATTTGTGGGTTATCCCTCTGATGTACGGATGAGAGAAGCAGTGTCCCTCCTTCTTAGTAGCTGATAGCCATAATTGAATGCCATAACACCATATTGGTTTTAGAATTGACTTGTATAATAAAAGTTTGCAGTCTAAAGCTAGAGTAGAATTTCTGCCAATTAGCCAGTTTAGTTGGACTGCTTTCAACTTCATTTGTGTTAGCTTTGTTTCTATGTGCCGTTTCCATGTAAGGCGCCGGTCAAGATGTATGCCGAGATATTTGGCGTCTGAAAGGTATCGTTTGGTTATTTATCCGAAAATGGGGTAAGATGCTGTACGCAGTATGAAGGTTATGTGAGTACATTTTTGTTCATTCACTTTTATTCTCCATTTCTTCAACCATTTTTCTAAATTGGATATGTGGTCTTGTAAATATCGTGATGCTACTTCGGGTCTTTCGTGAATGCTCAAAAAAAGCTGTGTCGTCAGCAAATGTTGATGTGTGAACTCGGTTACTAGTTGGCATGTCTGAAGTATACAATAAGTATAAAAAGGGCCCCAATATACTACCTTGGGGAACTCCGGCTTCGATTGGCTGGGGTGAGCTCAAAAAATCTCCTTCTTTCACAATAAATTTTCGTTCGGTTAAATAACTATCTAGCAGCTTATAGAGGTTTACGGGCAAATTCAGTTTTAGCTTATATATTAGGCCTTCATGCCATACCTTATCGAATGCTTGAGAAACGTCGATAAAAAGCGCAGAGCAGTATTTTCTCTCTTTAAATGTCTTCTTAACAACATTGACTAACCTGTGAGTTTGTTCGATCGTACTATGCTTTTTCCTGAAGCCGAATTGATGTTTTGGAATACATCCTTTGTCGCTTAGAATAGGGTTTAGCTTAGTTATTAACACCCTCTCAAACAGCTTTGACATATTTGACAAAAGGCTTATAGGTCTGTATGATTCAATTTTTGTGTGGTCTTTTCCTGGTTTAGGAATCATGGTAACCAAGGACACCTTCCAATCTGTGGGAAAGTACTCAAAACGTAAAATGGCATTAAAAATAAAAAGAACGATTCTGCGAGCTACACGGGGCAACTCAATTAACATCTTGTTACTGGTTTTATCAACGCCAGGGGCTTTTTCGGTGTTCAAATCCGTTATTGCCTTTTCAAGATCACCAAATTCAAATTTTATCGGTACTGCAGCACTAGCCTCGAGAACTGTCAACTCAACTATATCAGTCGATATATTTGGGGTAAAAACCTTTTTCAAATGTGCAGCAAATAAATTTCCTTTTTCGGTATCACTCCTTGCCCAGCCTCCAGCTGAAGTTCGCAAGGGAGGCTTACGTAAGACTGGCCTTTTAAGGTTTCTACAAGCACGCCATAACGAATAATCTGATTGAGGAGTTGCGTCTAGGTCTCCCAAATAGTTTTTCAGAGATGCTACTCTTCGAGATTCCTGCATCTCTCTTACCCGGTTCGTGCATTCTTTAAGTCTGCTTTTGAGTTGAGGAGATCTCTGTGATTGCCATTCTATACGAATTTTTCTTTTTTCAGCCAAGAGCCGTTCGATATCTGCAGAATAAATTTGATTGTATCTAGCTAATTGTCGGGTTATTGTTGAATGTTGGGCAGCTGATTTGAGGTTTTGGTCAAAATCAATAAGACTCCGCTCTACGTCTTCAGGTGTTCTTAGCGGGATGTTTTCCGAACAATGAGTACTAAGATACTTTCTATATTTCTACCAATTAATGCTTGAGGTAGTCATTGGTGATATGATGTTTTGTTTGTCCCATATATAGACGATAGTGGGTGAATGATCTGAGGATAATTCAAGTGACGCTTCAGCTTTAATCGTTTCTCTTGGAATACCCTTAATCACGCCAAAATCAATAACATCCGGTATTTTTTGTCGATCAGTAGGTCCACTCGATATCACATTCAGACGCTTTTTTGAAATTGTGTCAAACAAAACTCGACCTTTTGGAGTTATTAGGCGTGATCCTCAAAACGTATGTTTAGCGTTGTAGTCGCCTGATGCTATGAAACAGGGACCTAGTGATTTGAAGAAATCGCTGTATTGACTCTCTGATATTTGAAACCTAGGAGGTGAATAAATTGAAGAAATAACTAAGTTTTGATGAAATTCTTCAATACAGATGTTTGTTGCTTCACAAAAATCACACAGTAAATAATGTTTGATTCGAGCCTTTATTAGTATTGCTCTGCCACGGGGGTCTTTGGTGTCATATAAGATATAGCCATTTATTTTGAAAAAGCTATTTGTTGTTAAGTGAGTCTCTGAAACCAGCATGACATCAATTTGTTCCTTCTTAAGGAAGTACTCGAGTTCATTTTTGTGTTGGCGCAAGCCGTTTGCGTTCCAGAAACATATTTTTAAACAGTTCATGGTTTGTTAATTAACGCCTGCAACATAGTAGATTGCATGCGTACCATTTCTTGCATCATGCTGCTCATAGAGCTCATAAAACTGTTTATCGAATGCACTAATGTCTCGATGCTTGCTTCGAGACGATTAAAATTACCAGATGGTGTTTGTTCTTTAGGATGCGATTGCAAATTAGGAGTAGAATTAGTTGTCGGTATCGCTTTATGTACTGCAGTATGATTGATTTTTACCATATCCGCGTACGAAACATGTTGGGTTGTTGGTTGGGCTAACTGAGGGTAATGAGCATTTGCTCGATATTGTGGGTGCTTAGTAGGAGTATTTGATTTTTGAGTGGTTTTCCTTACCATGGAAAAAACTGGACAGCCTCTGTAGTTAGCAGTGTGGTTTTTAACTTTCGAGTCATCCCTTGCTTTGTCGCATTGAGCGGAACAATGTAGCTCTCCACACACAACGCAAACCGGAAATAATTTGCAGTAAGCCCTAGTATGACCATATTCTTGGCAATTTAGACACTGTACGGGTCCTGATCGCTTATGCGGTTCCTGTACGCTTATTTTGCGGTGCAACAGTTATCTTAAATTATAGATAGGGTGCGTTTCGTTCTTTTTCAATCGCACATCTCCAGGTTCCAGTTCAACGCGAAATAGAGGTTGAGGGACACGTTCTCGATTTCTGAGGTTGTCTACACTTTTTACCTTAAATCCCGCTTTTTGGAGGCCATCTCTAATTTCGACTGGATCAACGTATGAGTCTACACCTTTTATAACTACCTGTAGACCTTTACTACTCTTCAGCTGATATGTATAAAAGTTCTTTTTGCAGCTTTCAAACTCGTTTACTACTTTACTATAACTGTTTTCATCAATAAATTGTATTTTTGTTTCATCAATGTTGCCACGCTTGATTGGAATTACATAAAATGTGTTCTCACCAATAGTTGAAATTAACTTCTTTATTAAGTCGCTGGAGTTTTTCTCCCTTAAATAAATTGGAGGTAGTTTAAACGACCTGGGTGCCGTTTTTTTCACTTGTTTCGCTATCTAAAATAGCAAAACGATTATGGGAATTTATTCCGTTAGAGTCCTTGTCTTTTTGTACTTTAGCCATTGGTGCAATTTGGGAAGATTTAGGGCTTCGACCTCTTTTCAGTACAGTTATGTATCTGTCCATTCCTACTTGAGTCTTAGGTTTTTCTACACTATCCATATTAGTTTTGGTAACACTATGTTCAGAAGGGGATTTGTTTGTAGTTATTTTATTGTCATCACTTAGCAAAAGCGATGAACAAGATTGGGCACGTATAACTTGCTTAGCATTTATTCACAAATTGTCACTAGTTTTTTTGTTTTTATTTATTTCAACATTTTCAACATTTTTGTTGCTTAAATTAAAGAGGCTCATTAGCCTTTATTGTTTTTGTTTTATTTTTAAAGTAGCAATTCAATATGCCGTTGTAATGGGTGATTTTTTTGAGGTTAGGATTTTCATGCATTAGTATTTGACAGATCACGTGAGATTTCAGACATGGTGCCAAAGAGAAAGATGCTCAGTATGCTTTGACATTTCATCATGAATAGACTTACTAACGAGCAACGCTTGCAAATCATTGAATTTTATTACCAAAATCAGTGTTCGGTTCGAAATGTTCAAATGTGACAAATTTTGTTCAGCGATGAGGCTCATTTCTGGTTGAATGGCTACGTAAATAAGCAAAATTGCCGCATTTGGAGTGAAGAGCAACCAGAAGCCGTTCAAGAACTGCCCATGCATCCCGAAAAATGCACTGTTTGGTGTGGTTTGTACGCTGGTGGAATCATTGGACCGTATTTTTTCAAAGATGCTGTTGGACGCAACGTTACGGTGAATGGCGATCGCTATCGTTCGATGCTAACAAACTTTTTGTTGCCAAAAATGGAACAACTGAACTTGGTTGACATGTGGTTTCAACAAGATGGCGCTACATGCCACACAGCTCGCGATTCTATGGCCATTTTGAGGGAAAACTTCGGAGAACAATTCATCTCAAGAAATGGACCGGTAAGTTGGCCACCAAGATCATGCGATTTGACGCCTTTAGACTATTTTTTGTGGGGCTACGTCAAGTCTAAAGTCTACAGAAATAAGCCAGCAACTATTCCAGCTTTGGAAGACAACATTTCCGAAGAAATTCGGGCTATTCCGGCCGAAATGCTCGATAAAGTTGCCCAAAATTGGACTTTCCGAATGGACCACCTAAGACGCAGCCGCGGTCAACATTTAAATGAAATTATCTTCAAAAAGTAAATGTCATGGACCAATCTAACGTTTCAAATAAAGAACCGATGAGATTTTGCAAATTTTATGCGTTTTTTTAAAAAAAAAAGTTCTCAAGCTCTTAAAAAATCACTCGTTATAAAAAAAAGACGAAAGAAAAAGAAAAAAAAATATTTTACAAACAACTTTGTTGTTGTATTAAAACAGGTTTGTTTTTTTTTTTTTTGTTTTTGTTTTAAATTATTCACACAATTTATGTTTTGTTTTTTGTTAATGCGAGCTTGAAAAAAATTCGCGACCGCACTTATCAACGCACAAACTAAAACATGGCAATCACATGTGTGATTATTTTTAGAACAGTGTTGCAAGAGCCTCTGTTGTTATTTAGGCGAATTAATTTGAAGCTAACATAGCCAAATTATACTTATTTTACTTCGCCGGCGATTTATTGCTATGTGGTAATACCGGCGAAGGCGTTCTTAGTTCCGCCTTAAACTATCCTGCATATCAGTTTATGTATTTTTTACTTGCATACTTTCACTGTTTTTTTTCGACTTTCTCTTGGAAATAAGATATTTTTGCGGAAAAAATATCCTATTGGGTATTGGGTTCAAGATACTAAGGTACCTCACAAAATTTTTTTAAAATCCATCCAGTAGTTTTACGTGATGCGAACGTAAAATAAAAGCATATATACAGACGGAAATGAGTTACTATTTTATTATGTGTATATAGATATATATGTATAAATAGTTATATGTAATTATTATATAGTTAAGGTAATTATAATTATATACAGTTAAAGGTTTCACTTATGCTTCTATATATGTAGATAAATTCAAATAAGTAATTGTGAATGTATTTTATTTTAAACATATGACATTTACTGCATTTTCACTCCTTTTTAGTTTCTTTTTTGTATTTAAAATGCAGATTTAATCTCATTTGTTTAAACGTGTTCAGTTAGAGAATATTAAGCAGTTTATATTCATCGTTATAATGACTAAACATTATAATTATGGTACTCAAATTAAAAAAAAGTTTAAATTTGTATAATTCAGTTAAACGTTTATGATTAGAAGTTTTTAAACGGTGGGCAATCTTTTTAATTTCTTTAATTAGAGGAATTAACCTGGATCACAGCAAAATTCATATAAAAATGTAGTATTCACAGACCCTTTTCAATAGCAGAGAGTTTCTCTTTATTTTTATGGCAACGAACAAAAATGTACTCATATAACGTTCTGACTGCGTAGAGACTCATGAACATTACAAATAAATAAAGATCACATTTGTCCGATATAAAATAACAAAATTTACCTTCTAACACATCCTTGGTTATTTTTCCATCTAATAAAGCAGCTATATGGAGGGCCAAACCACACCTAAAAAAACATGTTGCAACCGAACAACCAACAGTTTTAAATAATTGAAACATAATTGATGCTACTTGCTTAGGCGGAAAAAGCTTCTAACTTCGTTTTATTTTCGAACTGATGTTATTTGTTTGGTCAATGACGGTACCGAGACATATAAAGTTATTCTCTACCTCGAAGTTATAGTCTCCAATGTTCGTATATTGACCCAGTCTTGTTGTTTCTTTATTCGTTGATATCATTAACTTTGTTTTATCTTTACTACCAGACCCACTTTCTTCGACTCATTTCGATACTGTAGAATGTAGCAGTTACCTCTCACATAGTCCGCCCTATGATATCAATATCAGCGGCATAAGGGACTGTTGTTGCAAATTGTGCCTGCTATGTTAACTGCAGCATCACACAATATTTTTTCCAACAAAACGTTGAATAGATCACAGGATAAACTATCACCTTGTCTAAAACCTCGTTTGGTACTAAACGTCGTGGAACGGAGTTTTCCTTTTTTAACCGATGATCTTGTATCAGTTTGCATCATTCTGCATAATCGTTTTAGCTTTACAGGTATACCAAACTCAGACAAGGGTTTAAATACCTTTGCTCGCAACGGGCTGTCAAAAGCAGCTTTGTAGTCTTGTATCCTTTCCTGGATCTGTCGTAATGTAAACATATGTTCGGTGATCAATTTACCAGGTTTAAAGTCACAGTGGTAGGGTCATATTATTTTTCTGAATTTAATTTTTAATCTTTCACATAGTACGCTCGATAGAATTAGGTAGGCAATAGGTCTTGTCTCTCATACGGGAGAAACTACCAGTACCAATGCCCTCTGTTTGTAGTTTTACGTTTTGGTAAAATTTGCGGACTTCGTTTTTACTCCTGTACAGCTAGATATACTCACACTGGCGTCTTTCTATTTATATTGACCTCTCTCCTTTTCTCCCGGTACTACAACTAAGGATTGCTCTCTTGTAGCATTTTGGTTAGTTAAGTGGAGTAGGCGGTAGTAGTTTGTTATGCGTGCAGCTTTTTGACGCCCAGCTTCGTTCGTGTGTTTCTCGCTAGATTGAAACGGGTACGACCCGTAGCTGCAACATGGTAATGATCCGAATCAATGTTGGTATTTCGAATAAAGCGCACGTCTAGCACACTGGAACGATGCTGTCCTTCCACAACAATGTGATCAAGGGTACCTACGTTGCCTTGTGAATGTCGAGATGTTTAAACTTTTTGCTACTCACTACCACGGCGAAGGATACTAGTCTCAATACTTTATCACTGGCGTCTTCGTGAAGACTGAATCTGCCGATTGTTAGATCGTATATATCTTCCCTTCCTATTTTGGCGTTAAAATCATATAGAACAATTTTAACATCGTCATATGTTTCTTCTAGGCACTCATAAAATGTGTCTTTTGCCTAATCGTTTTTATCTTCCGTCGGGTCATGGGCACAAATAAGGCTTATATAAAATACTTCGCATTGATGCGTATCGTAGCTATCCGTTCCTCCAGTGGAGTGAACATGGAGACAAAATGTATTCCTACTGACTACAAAGCCACATTCAAATTCGTGTCTAGTATCATGGCAGCTGTAGTATATGTCGTCACAGTGTGGTGTTCTGGTGACATTATGTCCATTCCATGTTACTTCCTGGCTGGCAGCAACATCGGATCTGTACTTATTGAGTATCTTTTTCAATTGATTTTGTTTTTGTTACCAAAATCCGTACAATAAAATGTATGGTTGTTACTGGCGCAGATCGGAATTTTTTCACCATGAAGTACAGCCACATAATTGCTACTAAATTAAAAATTCGTGCATGGAGACACATTCTTAATTTTAATTGCATTTCATGTTGTTATATCGGGCATCGATACAACTTTGAATAAAATATAATTTGTTTGCAAATTTCTCCTTCAAGATATATAATAAAATACCACAGTTTATCAGAGTTTAACTGCTGCTTAAACTACAATTTCTTCTCTTTCCCATACACTTTTTTAGTGCTTTGAATGGTTTGTTAAGTGTAGTAAAAGTGAAATAATGTGAAAAATTGCCAATAGCTGCTATTGGCTCTACAAAAGCTGTTTGGCGTATATTACAATTAAAAATATCAAGATGGTGCTGAAGTAGATAACAGTAATGCTAAAGAAATCGCGGAGTATAGAATAGAAAAATTAAAATATAAAACTTTTACATTACGTGTTATGCGGTTATCTAAAACAAGAGCAATGAATACAAAAAATTAACTAAGTAACAAAGGTATTCGACAGCTTTGTTTTTCTCAAAAATGTGTACTTCATTGTTGTTGTCATACATCGATTTAGGATCTATAATTTGCCACTGTAAGTGGACTTCACGTATACAAATATAATTGTGCAGACCTCTATCTTTTAGTCACAGTTCGATGTATGTATGTATGTATGTATGTATGTATAAACATACATATAAATTTTTTTTAAATCGAAGTATGCTTTAAAATTTAAAAATGCACAATTTTTTTTTTTTTTTTGACAATCCAAAAATATTCAAGTCAACCGATGCGATAAACCAACAAACATTTCCATCTGTTGTGGATGGCAAACTGGATAAACAAATACTGAACATTAAAATATAAAAAGAGGAGGCACTATAACATATCCAAGCATCTAAAAGGATTATTGTTATGTTTTGTTGCAAAGATACATAAAACAAACAACAACAACAATCTGTATGTAGAACATACAAGCATCACATAAATTGCATCAGCCAGTCAAAAATTTGTATTTGTGTCATAAAAGGCACATGCGGTGAATATGTAGACTACTATTCAATACATCTTATATTTAAAACATAAAAATTATTATACAGTGGTTGCCAATACTTTAATATTCACCACTTATGTAAACCCAACCTTCAATAAGTTATAAAATATACAAAACTTTTAAACATAAATAGTTTACAAATTTCCTTGTTGCTAATGTGTAATTCATTCATGTACTGTACAAAACCAAAAATAACAAGGTTCCGTCCACGACCTAACGAACGCTATAAAGATGAGAGTTCATTTATTTTTTGCTGAAATATGATAAGTATTATTGGATAACGATATGGATAACTGCTAAAAGAAAAAAGTAATACATGCATATATTACAGATTAACTCTAAACCTTTCATTCATATAATGATTTTTAGCGAAACTTAATTGTTATTATTGTTAACAACAACAAGTTTTTCTATACATACCCCTTCCAATCCCGAATAACTGCAAAATTAAATCATAAGCTCATTTTGAGGTTTGATTCATTTAACTATAAATATTGTGATTAATAGTTTAATCTTATGACGAATAATTTTGTGTAACATTTTTATCCATTATATTTCTGTTTTAAAGGTAATTTTTCTCTTATCTTCCAAGGAATAAACCTATTTTCTGCTTATAATTTTACACAAATTTACTGCCACATCCTATAACAAAAATATACAGGAAAAGAAAAGGTTCCAGAAAGAAAAAGAGTCGGTGTAACACTTACTGTGCCCAGTTTTCAAGATACTTAATCGAACCTTTTTTGAGGGAAAGGTCGCTCTTAAAGATTCACCTTTAATTATTCTTATATGATTTTCTGGGTTATATTCTGGAATTTCTGGGTTATTTGTAAAAGAAAGGCGGATAGCAGCAAGGAATACTGTATACAGAAATATTAACTAACTACGGAATGGCCATTTAACCATAAGTTTTTCTAAGAAATTTTTATAGTTTAATCTTAGTTGGTATTCTTTTTTAATTACGCATTTCACTCCTTATAAATTTTTTTTTTTGGTATTTTCAATCTACACTTATGCAATATCCTTAATAAATAAACTATATAAAAAAATAAAAAAATCAGCAAAAGTTTTTTTTACTTCAGTTTTGGCTTATGAATATTCTTTATATAGAGGTACCCATCCCTGGATAAAATTCTAAAATTTATATAAAATTCTAAAAATATAGTTCTGTAAATGGAGTTTAAAATATACCGCTTTCAAAAATAAAAGGTGCTGTAAAGTTTGCGGTACCTTTAAATAGGGAAAATTGCATACTTTCACTATTTTTTTTTTTTCTGTAAGAAGCGGTGTTAAATCACAAGATCTTGGAAGCCAATTCACAGGTCCAAAACGTGAAATTAGGCGGTCACCAAACGTGTCTTTCAATAAATCTATTCTGGCACGAGCTGTGTGACATGTTGCGCCGTCTTGTTGAAACCACATCTCCTGGACATCATGGTCAATTAAGGAATGAAAATTAGTAATCATGGCTCTATACCGACCACCAGCCCATAAAGCGCACCAAACAGTCAGTTTTTCTGGATGTAACGGTGTTTCAACATACACTTAAGGATGTTTGTTGACGTAGCCATTCAACGAGAAGTGCGCTTCATCGCTAAACAAAATTCGCTTATGAAAATCGGGAACAACGATAATCTCGTTTTGGACCCAATTTGCACTATTTCCAAGCGTTGTTCAGGTGTGGGTCTATTCATGATGAATTGCCAAACCAAACTGAGAATAACTCACTTGACAGCTGTTAAATCGGTCGCCATCTTGAAAAGTAATGTCAACTTAAAGTTCCATACCTCTATAAAAAACACCGTTTATATACTTCCTTCCTTGAAAAATCATTTATTGTTCAAACAGCTCGTTATTGAAACCGATTATTAACCTTTTTAAGATCATTTCATTTTTCTGTTGCTGTATATTACAAAAGGCTGATTGAGTATTTTAATAATATCTAAAATATATTTTAATAATATCTAAAATACAATTTTGTTTGTTGTTGATTACATCGCTAACATTGTGCTTAAGTTTTTCACACTGTTTTTATTTTTGTAATTTTTTATAGTCGTAACCTGATGCCGTACAAGGATAATATGTGTATATACATTTTTTAAAGGGTAACTTATGGTTATTTTTATAAGATAATAGCTTCAATTGTAATGTTTAATTTTGGCCAAATGAGCTTGTATTATTACTGTATTTTAACGAAATATGAAAAAAAAAAATTAAACTAATCTAAGCTAAACTAAAGGAAGTAATCTGTAAGAACTAGTATTCAAATCCAATAAAATAAAATCAATATGAGCTAAAATTACGTATAGTATGTTTTACTCACTTTTTAATTTTCAAGCGTCTGCGTATTACTGTTTAATAGATAAGCTATTTGCACCAATGCACAGTGGTTCAAGTTTCTAAGGAAGGCGGTCACGTAGTTTACTCAGCTATAGTCTTCAAAATTAATATGAATATTTATGTTTACAGTATTTATGGGCCAATTAGGGTAAACTAATATAAAGAATGTCTTTAAATATATTATTATAATAATTTTTTTACCAAAACTGTTAGTTATTAATTAAAGAAAAAATAATAATTTTTATAACGGCAATTTAATACAACATTTGTACATTATTTTCAAGAACTGAACATACGCAAAGCCTCAGGTAGGCAAGCATAGACTTCTTCTGTTGTGGTTATTTACGTAAAGAAGAAATCAACGGGTCGGAATTTAGAAGAAGTCTATGCAAAAGATCAGTGTTAGTGACAACACGAGACATTTGTCGCGTGTTGTCTCGTATGAATTGCTTAAATAATTTACGTACAAGTCATCTCTCTGTCGGAACACCCTTTAATTTTTTTATTTTTTATAGCAGCCATGTCATTTCTCTTTCTATGAATATTTCAAGAATCTATCTTTTACGATTAAAAAAATAAGTCACCATACGTGAAAAACATGTCACTGTCGGAACACCCTTTAATTTATAGTAATCGTCATAGCGGCCGTGGATACACATCGTATCTTCTATGCAAATTATAAGAGTCTACCTATTACGGTTCCAAAAATAAGGCGTTATACATGCAAATTCAGTTCTGTTTTTGGCGTTGATAAGTGCGGACGCGATTTCTTTTTAGCTCGCATTAACAACAAAACATACATTGTGTGAATAATTTCAAACAAAAACAAAAAAACAAACCTATTTTAATACAACAACAAAGTTGTCTGTAATTTTTTTTCTTTCTTTCTCTTTATTTTTTACAACGGCATACTGAATTGCTACTTTAAAAATAAAACAAAAATAATAAGGGCTAATGAGCCTCTTTAATTTAAGCTATAAAAATGTGGACAATATTGTATTAAATAAAAACAAAAAAACTGAAAATAATTTGTGTGTAAATTCTACGCCAGTTATACGTGCCCAATCTAGTTCGTCGCTTTTGCTAAGCGATGACAATAATATAAATACAAACAAGTCGCCTTCTGAACACAGTGTTACCAACAGTAATATGGATAGTGCAGAAAAACCTAAGACGCAAGTGGGAATGGACAGATATATAACTGTATTGAAAAGAGGTCGAAGCCCTAAATCTTCGCAGATTGCACGAATGTCCAAAGTACTTAAAGGTAAGGAGGCTAACGGAATAAGTTCCCAAAATCGTTTTGCTATTTTAGATAGCGAAACAAGTGAACAAAAAAGGCACCCAAGTCGTTTAAACCTCCACCAATTTTTTTAAGGGAAAAAAATTCGAATGAATTAATAAATAAGTTAATTTCAGTTATCGGGGAAAATTCATGCTATGTAATTCCAATCAAGCGTGGTAACATTGATGAAACTAAAATTAATTTTATAGACGAAAGTAGTTATCGTAAAGCAGTAAAGGAGTTTGAAAGCTGTAAAAAGAACTTTTATACCTATCAGCTGAAGAGTAGCAAAGGCCTACAGGTAGTCATCGAAGTTGTAGACTCATATGTTAATCCAGTGGAAATAAAAGCTGGCCTCCAAAAAGCAGGATTTAAGGTTAAAAGCGTTGACAATCTCAGAAATCGAGAGCGTGTCCCTCAACCTCTATTTCGCGTTGAACTGGAACCTGGGGATATTAGATTAAAGAAGAACAAAACGCATCCCATTTATAATCTAAAATATCTGTTACACCGCAGGATAAGTGTAGAGGAACCAGGACCCGTTCAGTGTTTAAATTGCCAAGAATACGGCCATACTGCAAGTTGCCTCCGGTTTGCGTTGTGTGTGGAGAGCTTCATTGTTCCGCCCAATGCGACAAACCAAAGGATGACTCGAAGGTTAAGAAATGTAGCAATTGCGGTGGAAATCACACTGCTAACTACAGAGGCTGTCCAGTTTTTTCTGAGGTAAGGAAGTCAACTCAGAAATTAAATACTCCTGCTAGGCAGCCACAATACCAAGCAAATGCTAATTACCCTCAGTTAGCTCAACCCACAACCAAACATGTTTCATACTCGGATATGTTAAAATCCATTCATGTTTTAGCACACAAAGCGACACCTACAACCAATTCTACTCCAAATATGCATCCAGAAGCTAAAAAACAAACACCATCTGGTAACTAGTTACAATCGTCTCGAAGCTAGTATCGAGACATTAATGCATTCGTTAAACAGTTTTATGAGCTCTATGAGCAGCATGATGCAAGAAATGGTTCGCATGAAATCTATGATGTTGCAGGCGGTACTTAACAAGCCATGAACTGTTTAAAAATATGTTTCTGGAACGCAAACGGCTTACGCCAACACAAAAATAAACTCGAGTACTTCTTGAAGAACCAACATATTGATGTCATGATGGTTTCAGAGACTCACTTAACAACAAATAGCTTTTTTAAAATCAATGGCTATATATTATATGACACTAAAGACCCCCGTGGCAGAGCATGTGGTGGTTCAGCAATACTAATAAGGGCTCGAATTAAACATCATTTACTGTGTGATTTTTTTGAGGACTACCTTCAAGCAACAAACATCTGTATTGAAGAATTTCATCAAAACTTTGTTATTTCTTCGATTTATTCACCTCCTAGATTTCAAATATCAGAGAGTCAATATATCGACTTTTTCAAATCACTAGGTCCCTGTTTCATAGCATCAGGCGACTACAACGCTAAACATACGTTTTGGGGATCACGCCTAATAACTCCAAAAGGTCGTGTTTTGTTTGATACAATTTCAAAAATGCGTCTGAGTGTGATATCAAGTGGACAACCCACCTATTGGCCTACTGATAGACAAAAAATACCTGATGTTATTGATTTTGGCGTGACTAAAGGTATTTCGAGAGAAATGATTAAGGTTGAAGCGTCACTCGAATTATCCTCAGATCATTCAGCAAAATATCGTGTCGCCAACAACTGGCACAAGCATTAATTGGTTGAAATATAGAAAGTATCTCAGTACTCATTGTTCGGAAAACATACCGCTAAGAACACCAGAAGATGTAGACCAGAGTCTAATTTATTTTGATCAAAACCTTAAATCAGCTGCCCAACATGCGTAAGCCTCCCTTGCGAACTTATTGTGGAGACTGGGCAAGGAATGATACCGAAAAAGACAATTTATTTGTTGGACATTTGAAGAAGGTTTTCACCCCAAATGTATGTACTGATATAGCTGAGTTGCCATCAGTAGAGATTAGTGCCGTAGTAAACCTAAGATTTTAATTTAGCGATATTGAAAGGGCAATAGCAGATTTAAACACAAAAAAAAGCCCCTGGCGTTGATAAAACAAGTAACAAGATGTTAGTTGAGTTGCCTCGTATAGGTCGTAGAATTATTCTGTTTGTTTTTAGTGTCATCTAACGTCTTGAGTACTTTCCCACAGAGTGAAAGGTTTCTTTGATTACTATGATTCCTAAACCAGGAAAAGACCACACAAAAGTAGAATCATACAGACCTATAAGCCTTTTATCAAACGTGTCAAAGTTATTTGAGAGAATATTAATAACTAAGCTGAATCCAATTCTTAGCGCGAAAGGATGCATTCCGAACCATCAATTCGGCTTCAGAAAACAACATAGTACGATCCAACAAACACACAGATTAGTAAATGTAATTAAAACGACCTTTGAAGAAAAAAAATACTGTTCCGCGCTTTTTATCGACGTTTCTCAAGCATTCGATAAGGTTTGGCACGAAAGCCTTATATTTAAGCTAAAGCTGAACTTGCCTGAAAACGTGTATAAGCTCTTAAAAGATTATTTAACGAATCGCAAGTTTTTACTAAAAGAAGGTGACTTTTTAAGCTCGCCACAGCTCATTGAAGCCGGAGTTCTCCAAGGTAATATATTGGGACCAATTTTATATTTACTGTACATATCGGATATGCCAATTAGCACCCTAGTCCACACATCAACTTTTGCAGATGACAAAGCTTTTTTAAGTATTCATGAAAGTGCCCAAGAAGCATCACAACTTTTACAAGACGACATACTCTATTTGGAAAAATGGCTAGAAAAATGGAGAATAAAAGTGAATGAACAAAAATGCACTCACATAACTTTCACACTGCGTAGGGACTCATGCTCTCCTATTCGCATAAATAACCAAATAACCACAGCTTTCAGATGTTAAATACCTGGGTATACATCTTGACCGTCGCCTTGCTTGGAAAAGCCACATTGACTTCAAGTTAACACAAATGAAACTAAAAGCAGTACAACTAAATTGGCTTATTGGCAGAAACTCCGCACTGAGCTTAGATTGTAAACTTCTACTGTACAAGTCGATCCTCAAACCAATTTGGTGTTATGGGATTCAGTTATGGGGCACTGCCTCAGCTAGCAATGTAGAAAAAATTCAAAGGCGCCAAAATAAGATTTTACGTATTATTACATCTGCTCCCTGGTATATAAAAAATTCGAACATCCACAAGGACCTAAACATGCCATCAGTTAAAGCAGAAATAGCGAAACATGCAGTCACATATCTAAAGAGGCTTGAATCTTATCCAAACCCTTTGGCGCGTAACATACTGAATGAACCTGGTTACATTCGACTAAAAAGAAGAGATACTGCTTTTCTTGGCCGTACATTAGAGGGATGACGCGCAAATGATTTCAAAATCCGTGAAACAAACATTATTTTTGTCTAGCACTGGCTAGACTTAAAAAGTATATTTTATTTTAGACATAAGATACGAGTAATTATTGTTAGTTCAAAAATATTGAAGATACAATAAATAAATTATGAAAAAAAATACATGCAAATCACACCACTATCGGAACACCCTTTAATTTTTAGGTTTATTTTTATAGACTTGTTTATAAAGCGAACTAAGTTTTAATTACTGTTTGTAAATTTTTAGTGTATACCTCCTACAGTTCAAGAAATAAACACATATTCGTGAATAACACCTTTCTTTTCGAACACCCTATAAGTTTTAATATTTGTTGATATAGAGGCCAAAAAAAAACGTGGTAAAAAATATACGTGAAAATTGATTTGTCGTGAAACCGCTTTCGCAAAATTGATTTTGTCAAAAAATTATTAAATACATAATAATAACGTTACACATCTTCAACTTAAATATCCATTGAAAACAATAAGTCAAAAATGTTTTTTCTTTGAAAAACACGCACTAGAAATTAACTTTATTAGCACTTCTGAAAGTTGTTTTGATTTGTTCACTTTCGATTCACCAAAGGATAATGAAAAAAACAACTGATTGCAAATCTTTTTGCTTTGTTTAGTAGTACCACTAATAGTGAGTATTAGAGCGAACTAACGGTGAAAAAATCGAACATCGTCATTTGACCCCTATGTCCTACTACGGAACCACTATGCAATGGCGATTCCATAAATTTCAAAACATGCTGTTATAGCAGAGAAATAACAGTATGTTGTCCTTTCTTTGTTAACCAACTTTGATTTGTACATTTGGTCTTTTTGTAAATTTTTCACATCCCATTGAGCATTTTTTTTAATATTTCGTTTGCTGCAGGGTATCAGCCCTGCTTTGGATATCTTAGATGAAAATAAAAATTCACAAGTGTGATGGTAAATGAGGGTAAAATGCCACAAATTTGGTCATTTTATTAAACTTTATTGCCGAGTGAATACTGAATTGTATTATATTATGAGTATTATTCATATGATTTAAAATATTTGGAAGAACTTAAGAATTATTATCAAATAAATAAATAGAAAATAATTTTGCTTGATTTCATCGATTTTCTTGGAAATGCAGTCAGCGCTATAACATCCAACATATTACAGAAGAGTTCGAAAATCCTCCTTTTTGGTTGATCGTTTTGTTGAGAAATTTGAAATCATTGGATGTTGAAACGATACCAGTTTTATTTATTTTATAAAATGAAATTGATTGATTGGGATAGGATGGGGTGGGAAAATGCTTTACGCATCTGACACTGTGGTCACACTTGTCGTTAGCCGGGCTCCAGTGATACCGACTAAAAGCCCATCCCAGCCACCCCGGGGGTTCGGTGCACCTCGGCACCGCTTTCGCATTACTTCGAGGTGGTCCCCGTTATGTGGTCTATAAATCCATTACATCTATTATTTGGCTGCGTTCAGGCCCTGCTTTAAGCGACTATGTCCATTTCAATCTTTTACTTACGGAGTATATATTCCACTTAATTGCTAACTGTTTCCCAGCTTCTTTTACTCTTTGACACTTTGTATACTATATTCCTAGCACAAACAGCTCCAATCTCTGCTTCAAGTTCTCTGCGTTGATCGGCCCAGAGGCCGCAGTTGAAGAAAGTATGTTCTGCGTCATCAGGCACTTCCTCCTCGTCGCATATGCAGTAGAGTACACTACATTTTCCCATGCTGTATAGATACTTCCTGAAATACCCATGACCGTATAGCATATGGGCTATGTAGTAATTAACCTCGCCTTGCTTTCTGTTTTTCCACATTTGTATATCAGGGATCAGTGTATATGTTCACCTACCCTGTCTTCCAATTGCCACCGGAATTGCCATATTTCTAAAATTTCCTGTTGGATAATCACTCTATGCTGCGGTTGAGCCATATTTTGCTGCTGGGCGATGAACATTTTTGGCGTTCAATTGTCTGAAGATCTATGGGGGTCATTGCAGCTATTATGAAGACAGCTCAGGCATATACTGTCACCCGTAGATCTGCTATTCTCTGTACAGACAACAGTTGCCTCGCTCCTGCCTGAGTCGGAGCCCAGACTTCGGACCCATATAGAAGTATAATATTTCCGGCCTCTATAAGTATTTTTCTTCTACATGACAGAGAAGCACCAAACCTGGAAAATTAAGTCTCTAGCGATACTGCAAATACGTTCAAACTGCAAAAATAAATGTCCGGCGAGACCTGTGTGTATATCTAAGGGTTAGAATGTTTGTATGCGATAGATGAAAACTGAAAACGGATTTAAATTTAGGGAATTGAACTCACAAGATTTCACATCTTTATATGTATTTAAAGCACAATTTTTTTTGCAGAACAGTGTAATTTAAGTTTTCCCTTACCACTTATATTAAAATCCTGCATTATGAACTTTCCGTTTCATTGAAGAAAAACAGTCGAAAAAACTGTGATTTATATTAAGATTGAATCTGAAATTTTAAAAAATGCAGTTTAAATTTGTGTCAAACCTCAAAAAAAAAAAAAAATGATTTATATTTTTCAAGGTGGATTTAAAATTAATAAAATTAATATTTTTATTTTTGTTATCCAAACAGAATATTTTAATCTTGTTTGGTTTCTATAAAGTTTGTTTTTACAGTTTTCATTTTAAAATAAAATTCTTTTGAAGTTATTTAAAATTCGATAAAAATACAAATGCAATGTAAATTATTTTCATGGAATACTTTGGCAAAACAAATAACAAAAATTCTAAACACAACAGCAAAAATGACCAAACTAACAAATAAATTGTCAAAGTAAACATGCATAGAAAAGAATTCAACCAAAGGGAAATAAAATGAAGTACAAAAATTGTAACAAAAAAGAAAGGAATTAAAATTTTGCACGCAGGACTAAATGTGTTAAAGCTAAATTTTAAAGCAAAATTATATCTAAAATATTTAGTAAATTAAACTTAATGTGAATTGGTAAAAAGGAAATCTGTCTTAAATAAAATTCCCATTTTCGATAGTACGAATAAGAGTTTTAATAATTGTAGAATTAATTTAAATAGATATAAACTTCTAAATAAATTATTTTTTGCTCCGAAAAGTGTCGCATACCTACGATAGGCCAATTTAAAACCACGAAAGGAAATTGAAATATATAAAAAGTTCATTGACTGTTTACACTTAAATATATGAAATAAACTTTGTAATCTAAATATATCGTGTTGTAACATGCAACTTGCAACAGCTACAAATTGTATAACAAAAACACCCACTCTATAAATTCCTACAAACTACACAATACAGCTCGACATATAACACATTTCTTACACGACAAGGATAATAAAGGATAGTATAAATTTTAAACAAAATGTTATAAATTTAAATATATGTATGTATATCTAGAAAAGAAAATATAATTGTTATAAAGAATATTTGAT
This sequence comes from Phasia obesa, assembly GCA_949628195.1. NCBI lineage: Eukaryota > Metazoa > Arthropoda > Insecta > Diptera > Tachinidae > Phasia > Phasia obesa. The sequence continues at coordinate 35,076,320 of OX451218.1, read as the reverse complement.
AAGGAAAAACATAAAAAATGTGTGCAATAACTACATACATATGTGCAACATGTTTATACAGTTTTGGCAAAAAATATATATATTGTTTTGCAGCAAAGAAATTCTTGAAAATATATTTTATATATTTAAACACCCTTTTATACATAAAATATCTGCAATGTTGTCACCAAAATTGGTTAGAAAACATTTTGCATTTAGCTTTACACATTATTACCCAATATAATTTATTGATTCACAATTCAATGGATCTCCTGCATATTATGGCACAATAAACTATTATGGATGTAAAAAACGACGATATCAGTACGAGCAAATCACGGATTTATGAATACCTAATTTAATTATTTTCTTTGATTTTTACCTAGTTGGTTTGATTATCTTATCAGATAATCTTTCAGAGTTCAATAATCCCGCAATAGCTGGATAATGCTCTAAACCAAAAATTTACTTAAATACTGTAAAATGCGTTGTAGTATTGGAGAAAAGTAGGTTATTATACAGATAACAAACTTTTTAGTCAAATCTTCAGACAATTTTCGTAAAAAAAATACTTTACAAAATACGAATTAAGATCAAGAAGAAACAAGCCCATAAATACGCTTTTCACATTACTTAAAAGTTTAAAATTTTTAGTAATTTTTATCTTATCGAAAACTATAAATTCACCAGCTTTAAATAGTTTTATCAAGATTTAGTTATTTAAAAAACGTAGAGTTAGTACTGCGACTTCTACAAATCGAATTTTAAAGGGACAAAAAATCATTGGATTACTGATGGATGAAAATTTCTCATGTTTCTGATATTAGAGTGGTAAAGTCGTCGATTCTTACCCCACAATTGATTTTATAGAAAACTTCCAAAGAATCGTATTATCGGTTGAATTTTGATTGACGCGTCGCGACGTCAAGAGCTCGAAGAGCTTGTTAAAACTTATTGTTCAGAAAATATTCCGCTAAAAAATCCAGATGCTCAATATGTACGGGCAAGGAGTGATATCGAAAAACGCAACTTATTTGTTAACTATTTGAAAACCGTATATATGCCGAATATACTACAGTTGTGTCACCCGTAGATGTTGAAGCAGTAATGCCCCTAAATTTCACTTGAAGGGGCAATTGCTAGTTTAAACCCCAAGAAGGCCTATGGTTTTGAAACGTACCGAGATGATAATGGAACTTTCCCAAGTAGCAGTTATCAACTTTTCACTTCGCACTTATCAAATTACATTTTTTGGAAAAGTGATAAGTGTTTCTGTTCCACAATATTCTTTGCAAATCTCACTTTGCACTAAGCAAATTTTTGCAAACTGCACTTTTGCAAAGACTTGTAAAGTCTTTGCGCTTTCTTGCAAAATGAGTGTGAAAAGTCTTCCACAAAATATTTAATCATGTTTGCATTTCTGTCTTATCACTTTCCACTTTGCATTGCTAAATATAACTTGTTAAAATGAGTAGAGTAAAAGTAAGTATTTTTTTTATAAAATTATTGTAAATAATATTTTAATTTTATTAGTCGAACTGTTTATTAACATACATACAGTATGCAAAATCCGTATTCGTATACGTTCAGTTTTCGCAAAAACGATTACCATTTAATAAAATAAATAACTAAAAAGTATTTTTTGAATCATTTTAAGCAACAGGTTTAATTTAACAAAACAAGCAAACAAAAAAAAATTTAATTCAATTTATTTTTAAAAACAAAATTCATATTCGTGCACATAAATTTTATATAAAATAATTTTAAATCTAATTTTAATATTTAGTTGGATAACTTTACATTAAATAAACAATTTAAAAATTGTAAGTTAATTTATTTTTAAATGAATATTAAGGAAATAGTGCATTTTCTAAGGATGTACGAATATGGATTTTGCATGTTGTATGTAATTTTTAAGTCAGGCTTAAATTCGTGTAATTCTGCCTGTTGAAAGACAACTTTTTATTACAAATAAAGTATTAATTTTAAAGAAAAAACATGGAAAAATTTATTTTCTGGGTCGGTGGTCAGCATATTTTGCAACCATCTACTTTAAGCTGCGTTTTAGTTAAGAACAGCATTTACATTTCATTTTGAAAATTAGATAAACAGGCTGCCTGGGACGCATTTTACAAAAATCCCAATTCTTGCACCTGTCGTCGGTCCAATGGGTGGTTTCCATGTCGGTCCACATATCAATTTCAATGATTGTGTCAATCACGCAACCACAGAATCAAAGGAATCCCCCATCATAAATAACTTTTCAGCAATACCACTGACGTCATCGTGCGATATATATGTATGGTTCTGCAAACTATTGATTTTGCAATACCACGCATAGCTACAATTTCATAGTACTGGCAACCATTTCTGAGCCAATGCAAGTACAGAAGCAGTTGATTTTCAGCCGACAAAGGCTCGCTTTGCACTTTCTTTTTTTGCATAAAATGTTAATTGGATTTTTTCAACGAATTCTCAGTTACATTATTGCCGAAATAAGTTGAGCGATATTACCTGGTATGAATGAGATTTTAGACATAAACTGATGACACTTTTTTTGAAAGGTTTACTGATTTCCAGAACCTTTCGAGGCCCACAAATAAAAATTGGTCACCAATTTTGCTAAACTGAGTAGAGGATTTGTATATCTTTTGGTAGTAGAATCTATACTGTCAAATTCTTCTTCTTATTTTTGTTGCACTATGTTAGTAGTTGAAACATTTTCAAGATACAATAAATAATACGAAAAAAATCGCTGTCTTAAAGATAATAGCAGTGAGGTGTTTCTTTTTGTTGGTATAACGTAATTTCTAATGAGTAACAGAGAATAACACCGAAAATTTGTCTTGGATGAAAAATTCACCAGAGTTTCTGGAACTTATTATCCGTGTTGTTTACAAAACTCCATTTAATAATTTTTTTATCACACTACAATAGCACACGCTCTGGCGCTACTTTTTAATTATCCTGTAGGCTAAAATTTTCTTTTAAAAATTAAAAAAGATAAAAATAAAAAAATTTTCGCTTTGTTACTTCGATACAATTTTTATATAGTAATTTGATACTTTTTTCTTTTGCAGAAATTGTTAACATTTTACCATTTGATGTGACGCTAATAGCCCGTCCAGACTGCCACGAAATTAAGTCATTTTGTGATTTCGGCCGAAATCCAGTGAAATTATGTAATTTCGCATACATTTTACCATTGCCCAAATTAACTCATTCTACTTAATTTCGTCGAAATTAACTTGAAATTACGATAGACAACGCTGTTTTTGTAGAAAAAGCTACTTTTTTTGCAACCATGACCATATTTACATCCTAGAAAGTCCGTTTTGTTTGAAAAAAATTTAAAAGCCAAATGAAATAATGGAAGGGTACATAATTGTACTTCATGTATATTTTAAATTAACGCGAAAGTGTGAAAGCTTTTTGCAAAAGAATTAAATTGTACAAATACAACTAAGCGTGATCAGCTGTTTGCGAAATTAACTCAAATGTCAAAAAGCCCAGTTTGAACACTTTAGATTTCGTTCGTAATTTCAGCTCGAAATTACTTAATTTCGTGGCAGCCTGAATGGGGTATAACGTCACTTTCAACCGTTAAAACTAAATTGAAGACCTTATTTTGGTTTGGCACTGCTACTGATATTGTAGCTATTAATTTCTATAAATAGTGATTTTATAAACAATTACTTTTTATTTTCTTTTTCTAAAAAAGAGTAAAATATTCTTGTTTTATAAGTTTTTTTGTAGTTTGAGGCGAATTGTCATTGTCTATCATTGCCATTAGCATTGTAAAAGCATTTTTTGTTCATTCAATTTTATTTGTTTGTGTTTTCTAACACATCCCTGTAGAATGTTTGTCAAATTCATTTATATTTTATTTGTCAACAATGTTGATGGTGTCAGCCATCGTACATCTGTGGGAGGTTGAGAGACGAGGTTCTGTGGAGTTGTGCAAGAGTTTATAAATTTTTCAGTTTATAAATTTTCTGAGTTGATTTCTTTTAGACTTAGCTGACGATGTGTCAATAATTTAACGAATTTTGTTGTAATTTGTTGCATACTTTTCACTTTCCCTCTTATAAATTGCTGTGTTTTGTTATTTTCTTTAAAAGTATGCTACAGTGATATTAACATGGTGAATTTAGAAATTAAATTATTTTGAATCTTTAAATATTTAAAAATACAGAAGAACTTTTTACGACAGATAAATTCGTTTTATTCTCTCTTACTTTTAACATTAATTACAAAATAGGTCAATATAACTTTTCTGGATAGCTACATCCATCTTCAGTATCTATCTACTTTTGGGTGATCTTAAGTTGTAAACATCAGTAACCCAGATTGAAATTTTTGAATTGAAATTGTACTTTTATCCTACCACGAAGCAAAATTTCAGCCAAATAGCGAATGGTATATTTAAAATATCTAATTTTTTATCTAATTTTCTACGAAATATATCGTCGGTTGCATTAGAATTGAATATGTAGACAATGTTTTAGAAAAAAAAAAATTATTTAAAATAATTATTTAATTTTGAAAATTTTACTTATGTATTACATACAATGAAATTTATAATTAAGCTTAAGTTCGTTTTTATTCTCTCTAACAAAGAATTAATTAAATTACAAATTAGGTAATAATATGTCAGATTTATTTTCACCTATTTCGCCAAAATCGATGTGAAAAATCGCCAAAATCGCCAAAACTGTATTTTCTTAAGATTTTCCTCTAATATATACAATATTTTTTAATTTTAAAAATATTTATAACAAATCAAAAAAAAAATAAATTTTATAGAAATAGCTAAAATTCGCCAAAAATATTAAAAAAGTCGCCAAAATTTATAAAAATTTTGTTTTTTATTTAAAATGATTAGACAAGAAAGGTAAAATTTTAACTTAAGCCAATGAAAAATAGTGGTTATTATAATAAATAGAGATCTGAACCAGGTTTGGTAAAGTTGATACAATTGTATTTTTTGATCCATTTTAAACTTGAAAAGTACAATGGTACACCAATGACTAATTTGGTAGAATATAAAAGTTTTGATGGTTTTACGTTTAAATATCTATTGTTGTTATTTTAATTTTTGGAACTTTAAAAAACTTTTTTTTTGTTATTACAAAAATACTCAGCTTTTAAGCGCAAAATTCCATCATAACGGTTTTTTTTATTACCTGAGACAAAAATAGGAAAACTATCTTACACATAGATTTGAATCGTTAAGATATAAAATGAAAGAAATCAAAATAAAGATGAGCTTAACGAAAATAGCGAGTAAAACCTTGATAAATATTTTTCTCCCACAAATCTCGCTATCTTACTAGAACCATAATTACAATTGAAGAAAATATTTAAATTATCCAGTTCTTCTGTCGATAGTTTAGAGAGGGTATGAAAGGGCAATATACCGGGCAACCTTGACAGATAAAACGTATTCTCATCAATCACATCACTACGACAACTTCTGTTATACAGTCCCAATGCAATAACCAATAATCAGAGCACCAATATCCTTCAATTAATTTCATTAGGATCTTAGACGACTTCAGAGCTACGGTTGTAAAGTTAGTTTAACATTTGCATGTTTGAATTGGGATTTCTTAAACCTCTTCTATTTTGATCTGTTAAGCAAGTTACCGGTATTGATGCCGTGTTCATGCCCACAGGAAAATTTATATATAACAATTTCTGTTCGAAAAGTACAGTTTAAAAAGCTGGTTGGTATAATTTGAAAATTTAATTTACCATCCCTGATCTGAACATACCCATCCTTAAGGGATTTGTTTTAGAATATGTTTTATAGGAATAAAATTTATTCAACATTTCAAAAGATCAACAGATGTGTACCTCATGCCTTATTTCAATTTATAGCATATGTTTCGCAGTCGAGTTTTGGTGGAATTCATTATTAAAATCGATCATTCTATCTAGTAATTACCAACATATAAATTAAAAAATTAAAGTTTTCTTTAAAATTAATTACCTAATCTGTAAAAAAATATTCTTTCAATAAAAGGAACTTAATCCTTACTTCAAAACTTTGCTTGTATGTAAAAAATAAGTATAAAAAATTCATTGGAATTACCAGCACATCAAATACAAAACTAATGTAGCTGTACATAATTAGATATCATATATTTTATAATCTTTCTAAAACAAAAGTTAATGTTTTCTATTATGGTCGATATATATCCAAAAGTATGTTAGAATTTATAAAAAATTTTGTTTGTGATAAAAAATTTTAAAAACATTTTAAAATCGAAAGGTGTTTGTAAACTTTAAATAGAGTTTCATCTTTAGATATGAAAAACATTTTACAATATGAAATATTGTGAACTTTAAATAAATTTATGTTTCGAAAGTTTCCGGTATCCAGAAGTAAAATCATATTTAAATATAAAAAACAACTTCAATTAATTTGTTATCCATTTTCATATTCATTTATTCAGTTTCTAATGCTGACCAAAAGTCTATGAAAAATCGCCGAATATTTTAAAAATCGCCATGTCGCCAAATCCAAAATTTGATCGCCAAATAAGATAGAAAATCGCCATGTTGGATGAGAAATCGCCATATCTGACAACCCTGGTTGCTTTTTGTTTATTTGTTTTACTTCCAACATTCGTTTTTAGGTAACACTAATCTAGTATCACAAAGTATACAGAGATGTAACCACTGACTTATGAAAATGGCTATAATCAGCATTAAGGGATTAAGGCAGCTTGTCAAGAGAGAGACAAATACAGTACCCTTTAAAATACGAAAATGGGGATGTAAACAAAACAAAAATTGTATTAAACACAAAAGAGCTGCTACTGGTTTTTCTTTTTATTTGTTAACAATTTCATTTATAATAAAAAGTAAAATTGTTGAAAATACAATACACATTAAAAAGCAGCAAGGGAATATAACATAATTGAAAAAGATTTAGAAGAAGGTAAGTGTTTTAGTGCAATATATATATGTACATAAAAAACATTAAATGATAAACATTCTTTAGATTATATAAGAACTGGACTAGATCCTGATGGAGACGTATCAAGCGATAGCGAATTTAATGCTAATGCCAAAGAGAAACCTTTGTGCTAATGCAGAAAGCAGTAGAAAAGTATCAGCCACGTTTTATTACACTGAATAACGGAATCAACTGTAATTAAAACAGTTGCAAATTTGGAGCTAGTAGCACGTTACTTACACAAATTCGACGTGCAGGAGAGAACATTAACAATGACATCAATGGACGTAGGCAGTAAATTCTTAGCTCCAATTATTGTAACAGTAGTAGATCAACTAAAGCAAATCGAAGCGGAAAGAAAATTTATCTTGACTAAAGAAAACAAAAGAATTCATTATGATTACATGTGCCTTTGAAGTTCATTGGGTAATAAGGGATAATCATATTGCATCCACTTTCATAGATCCAGGAGCTACTTACTTTTTCCAGCAAAGAGTTGATCAGATACAAAAAATGGAAAATGCTGATTGTCCGATAAAAGGTGTAATTAAACGTTTGCGATATGACGAAATATCACCGGTGGTTTACCGCTTATTCTGTTAGGTCGATCGTATACTCAATGGCATCGACTTGACACCATTTGGAGATGACATTCTTATTCCGGACATTGACATTGAAGATTATTTTGATTAGTTTTAATTAAAAATAAAACTGCTGTTCGTATATATTTTGTAATTATAAAAGGAATACATTAAAAAAACTATTTGCTACAACCGTTGTTAACCGTTGATATTTTGGATTTCCGTCATTTAATTTTTGCTTCACTGTCTGTAAAATAAATAAAAGCAAATTACGGATTTTAGCAAACAGAAATTATAAATATAAAATTTGCCTAATTTACCCATTGCCTGTGGTTCTGTGCATCTAAAGCATTTGAATAAAATCGGTACATCCGAAAGGCAATTTTGTGGCAAACAATGTAGTGACATTTCTGTAGATGCTTTTTTGATTTTCCTCTTTACAATGCCATCGCCTGCAAATAAATAAGCAACATACCTACGTCCTGACAATATTTTGTTCGATTTTGCTTTAGATGTAGTCCACTCCAAATTTTAAAACTATTATTTTTATAGTTCTTCAGTTGTAGTTGATATTAAGTTCTTTATATACCAGTCTGTCATTCACTTACCTCTTTGGATCCTTTGAGAAAATGTGCAATTTTTCCCCTGGAGGACAGTTCTTGATGCATTTGTTATTCCTGAAAAGTTCTCTTTGTCTAGTATCAAACCAAACTTTGTTGAGTAAACAAGATTGCGCGCTGCTTTGCGATTTTTTAATTTTGAAAATTTTAATTATTATTAGTCGAACTGTTTATGTATTACATACAATGAAATTTATAATCAAGCTGAAGTTCGTTTTTATTCTCTCTAACAAAGAATTAATTAAATTACAAATTAGGTGATAATATTAAAGAAAAAAAAAATAACTTTCATTTCTAACCGAAGGTTGGCTGAAGGAAACAACAAAAATATAAGCTGGTTAATATTCAAAAAAAAAAGTAAAAATATTCAACAAGAGGGAAGCTTAAGGTAGTGGTAGACTTCGTTCTCACCAACTGACGATTGATAATTGAATACAAGTTTTCTCGTATTCCTTTATCTGGGTTTGGTTGGTTAAATAGATGATGCTACAACTAAACACTACCCTAAGTAGATTAGATACAAGAGTGCTGATGACGGACGTGGCTGTATAGAAAAGAAAATGTCTCTTTCAATATTATAAAAAACAAAAGTATCTTGATTAATTTAAAACAAGTAAAATGGCGCAATAATTTTTTTTGAAAGTAGTTACATGAATATTAAAACAAAGTTGTCACTTCATATTTATATTTACGGCCCTTTGCACAATGTACGATTATTTTATTTTTAAAGGAAAGTTAACTAAATAACTTTCGGCACTATTTAACCGACGCACGAGGGGTATTTTTCCGATCTAGCCGGACATTAGGTCAAAAATTAAATTAAAGAAATGTAACAATTTAAGTACGCAGATTGACAGACATCAATCTGTCGTTTTGGGACAGAAAAGTTGAATAAATTATATACGTTTTTATTGACTTTTTACGATTTTAAAAGGGTTGCAATATTTTTTTTTGTAGCTAAACAAATAAAGATTTTAAATTGATTTTTTTTTTCTCTGGAAAAAAATTTATTTTATATTTTTGTAATAAAAAAGTGTCGATCGAAATTAAAAAAAGATATTTTTTGTTCACTTTTTTGTAAAAAAAAAGTGTAAAGGTTTTTAAGAGTGATTTCAATCCCGATCTTTATATACTTATATATTGTAGAAAAAACTTTAAGCGTTTTTGTGCTTTTGTGCTTTTTTACGACTTTTAAACTTTTTTTTTTTGTTTTTGCTCATCTTGCATTGGTAGATACGAGTAAGAATCCTTTTTGTCGGTCATACAATTTTTTTGATTTTTAAGTTGTTTTAAATAAACTAATTTTTAATATTGTAAATAGAATTTATTGTTACTATTATAAATAAATTATTATCTATACAATTAATAAAGCTGCAACTTTCTGACGGGGATTGGTTAGGAATTTAGAAGGCACCTTCTTCCACATAAAAGCTTAAAAATTATTATTTTTTGGAAATTAAAATTTCCGTGTTCTTTTCTAGAAAAAAATTTAGAGTGTGAAAAAACATTATGGGTTTTTCTAAATATGTCGCATCAAAACCAGGTAAATATGCTACATTTTTTACACTCAACTTTTATTTAGGGTGAGATATTGCCCTTTTTTTAAATATTTTTTTTAATGAAAGCAAGAATTTTATTTTGAATATAAATTTTTATGTAAATAATTATATTATTTTATACGTCACATAGACATAAATATTAAATGTAAAATCAGTTTGTTTTTGTGTTCTTTTGAAATCATAAAAAAGGTCACACTTTTCAAGGGCTGAATAAGCCAGAATTTTTTTTTTTTTCAGAAAAGAAAAATTCATTAAAAATTTTATTTTTATGGTATTTTTTCAAAAAAATATTTTACGTTACCACCCACTCAAGGGGGTATGGCGAAAATGTTATTTAGAATCTTCTGTGAAGGTATGTTAAAAAGGGAATGCAGTAAACTCAGTGATAAGAAGCGTATTACTATTTACACATTTTTTTGTGAATTTATCTGTCATATCGTCAGAGTGGTTTGTGATCATCATCCGTGCTTTTGGTTGCTCTTTGGGCCATACCCGTTACTTTGTGATTTAGCCAGTCATCCACTCAAGACCCTGGCGATCTTTTGTCGCATTCATGCCAACAGCGGAAGGAACAGTTGCACACTCACAGATGCTTCTTGGGTTAGCAGTGTTTTGTGTAAACTACTACTACACTATTATTTTATTTGAATACATGTAACAATTAAAATATGATAAATTTTCTTTGGTTATATTTAGCAGACACTTTTTTAGTAAAGGGTGTCAATTAATTTGTATGGGATGACTTTATTTGATTATAATGCACAGATTAATGCCTATCTGTAGCATGTATTGCACATAATATATACGCACTTGGTATATAGTTAGACTAGATCTACATACAAAATCTTCATCGACTTCTCTCCTCAACATGCATACATGCAGCTAAGAAAAGTTACAAATATGAACGCTTATATACTTAACTTCAGTTCATATACCCATGTTGTTGCAATATATTCATTAAAATCGTTGCCATAAATACATGTTGTCAATAATAATTACAACAAATGCAAATGACAAACATGGTGGGCATGGAAAAACTATCAGCTTGAAAGAAGGAAACTCTATGAAGGAAAAAAAATAAATGCGATTATAGCTTGTTGTTTATATCCATAAAAATGCACCCAATATTCCCAATACCTTACGTAAAAAAGTTGGTATATACTTTTATTTATGCAATATATCATGTAATAACAATATAAATCTGTTACAAAATAACATGCATATAATCAAGCAGACGCTAAAACGTGTAAATACATACTTTTTGATACATAGAATAAAAATTTGAACATAAATAATATTAATGATTTAGTAGCTTTTCGGCAATACAAAATATTAATTATTTCATAAATAGTATGATTGTGGTTTTTATTTTATTCGAAAATTAAATCAATCAGTCAACCTTCAATATAAACTTTAGAAGTGGTCGACGTTTGAACAAATTTCGAAATTTAAATCTCAGACACAAACCAATTACGTTTACAGAGGTCTGTTAACATGCTAACATATCGCTGTTAAGCATATAAATTCTGGGAGTATATCTTCCAAATGAAATTTTGACCACATTTTTGGACCAAATAGACCGAAAAAAATGTAGCGGGCGGCATGTTATATTGTTTTTCGATAAAAATTTCAAAATGTTGGATATGTCCTGAAATTTCAAAGCTTTTCACATTTTTAGGAGTCCTGTAGAAGATGGGCAGCAAAAAATTGGTAAATTTTACAAGAATTATAACCTTTTATGATTCCTAGTACTTAAATTCCTTAAAAATGGATTAAAACTCCATTTTAGAACTCCATTTTTTAATTGATATAAGTACTAGAAATCATTAAAGGATGCAATTCCTTTAAAATTGATCAATTTTTAGCTACCCATCTTTTACCGTTCTCCTGGAGTTCATCCTCTAAAGAAATTTCAAATTTGAAAATTTACAAATTTGTAAAAATTTATGTCAGAACTCCATTTTTTAATGAATTTAAGAACTAGGAATCATAAAATATTTGTAATTCCTTTAAAATTTATCAATTCTTAGCTGCTCCTCTGAAGAAATTTCAAATTTAAAAATTTACAAATTTGTAAAAATTTATATCAGAACTCCATTTTTTAATAGATTTAAGTACCAGGAATCACAAAAGGATGTAATTCCTATGAAATTGATAAATTTTTAGCTGCCCATTTTTTACCGTTCTCCTGGAGTTTAACCTCTAAAGAAATTTCAGATTTGAAAATTTACAAATTTATTAAAATTTATATCAGAACTCCATCTTTTAATGAATTTAAGTACTAGGATTCATAAAAGGATGTAATTCTTTTAAAATTTATAATTTTTTAGTTTGTGTCTGAGATTTAAATTTCGAAATTTAACTTGACCCATATGAACAAATTTAGGCTACGGGCATAACACGTGATTAAGTTATTTTAATACACATCACAAATTCGATATGAAAAAGCTATCGACAAGCTTTTGATAAATTTTTCTCTTCTAAACTGCAACTGATGATACATGCATTTATTTCTATAAACAGAAAGTTGGCAAACCAATAGATATTTAACCAGCAGAATTTTCCTCTGAGAAATCAAAAACAGTAAAACCATTTGGTAAGTTTATGGGCCTTGTGTTTTTGGGATGTGCAAAAAATTATCAACAATGTCAACTTGAGGTAACGAAATACATTAAATATAGAATATTATATATTCTTCAGTTTAAGATTAAACCATACCCTTGCGTATGCCGACGATCTGGCACGTATGGTTGGTGGAAAGTTCATCGATACCATCCAAGGATGTATGAGACAAGTAGTATATTTGTGTACCTTCGGTGACACTTTTTTCATACAAACCAATGCTCCAAGGGCGTGGCATATTTTGCTCCCGCCCACTTTTTGTATTAACCAATCAGAAGAGAGCAATTGTCATTTATTTTCTATGTTAGTCAATCAAAGGAGAGAGAGATACAGATAGAGAGAGGAAGAGAGAGAGACAGATAGTGAGAGGAAGAGAGAGAGAGGAAGAGACAGGCTCTAGAGCTCCGCCCACTTTTATGAGAGATAATCAACAATTTTTGATAATTGTTTCTTTATGTGTTTTTTGTAGTTTTGAGGGTTGATTTTGTATGTATGTATATGAGAAAATTCCAATTGGAATTTTTTGTGTGTTAAACACCTGCATTGGGAAATTGTGTATGATTTTAGGTAATGAGAATGATCGTTGACAATGGATATTTTTGTGGGTGTGTGTTTTAAGTTTTGAAGGTTGTTCAGGCTCTAGAGCTCCGCCCACTTTTATGAGAGATCATCAACAATTTTTGATAATTATGTTTCTTTATGTGTTTTTTGTAGTTTTGAGGGTTGATTTTGTATGTATGTATATGAGAAAATTCCAATTGGAATTTTTTGTGTGTTAAACACCTACATTGGGAAATTGTGTATGATTTTAGGTAATGAGAATGATCGTTGACAATGGATATTTTTGTGGGTGTGTGTTTTAAGTTTTGAAGGTTGTTTTTGGTTATAGTTAGAAGATTTTCTTTGTTTTTGGGGTTTTATACTACCTGGTTGTTTAAATTGATTAGTTTGGTGTGTGTGTGTTTTTAAGACGTGATTAATATTAATGTAGCTGATTGCTTTTAGTTTTAGGGGTGGATTTAGTTTTTGATATTTGTATATTGTTAAAACTAAAATGAAGTTTGTGTCCCTTTTTTTTTTTTCTTTTCTAAAAGGTGATTGGTGATGAGTAGTGGGTAGGGAAAATAATTATCATATATTTTATATTAGTGTGTATTAAAATTTGATTTTTCTGTTGCTTTCTATTTTACTTTGCTTTCTGAATGGGATTTTCTAATTGGAAAATAACTGATGTTAAAAAATATATTTTAAATTGGTTTTTGAAATATATTTACAAGATTTTTAAATTGGAAAATAATTGGTATTCCAAATGGTTTCTATATTCTTTTTATAATCAAATATGTCTCTCTTGAGATTACTAAGTACTTTTGAGTTTACAGTGTTTGCTTAAGGTGTTTTACTACCAATTTTTTAGTCAAACTAAATGTGCATTTATAATCTTTCAAGGACAATTTTTATGAGTAACAATAATTTTTCCAATGCTCAAAACACACCTTAGAAAAATTTAAGATTTCTCTGTAGGCAATAAGATAGTTAAAAAAAAAAGTACAAATCCAAAAATGATGACCACCTACTTATTTCCTAAAAGAAAAAAAAACATGAAACTATTTAAAATAGAAAGAAAAAAGATACACATAATTCATATTTATATATTTTTGTATTTCATTTATTATCCATTCGTAAATATAACCTATGGATTTTTACATCAGTCTTAATTTTATCTTTCATTTTTCGTCCAATTTCATAACAGAGCCGTGTCAATTCAATTTGTATGTCTTTTTCCTGTATCCCATTTATTTCACACAACTGAATATTCGTTTTGTTTAAAGCAGAGCAAGTCGGTATATAATACTCGTAGTAGAAATGAAGTATTTGTTTACGCAGAATACTGTTCCAACATAATATTGATGTTAAAAATATTCCAATTCGAGTTAATGATTTCCAAGTATATGAATCAATTTTTATTTTATAAATTCCTTGTTTAACAACTAAATAACATACACCTCTTTTGTGATGAAAACTGTAATGCACGTCCGTATCAATTTCATTATCAATAAGATTTATTGAATTTAAAAAATCACTATGATTCAGCATGTTGTGGATATACTCCTTGTAGCTCATTAAATGTAACCACTCCTTTCTATCCAATCCAATAAACTGCTTTTGCTTATAATGCAGCCATACAATCGGTTTAAAGCCTAATGTTGTAGAAAATCCACATGAAATCTTTAATTTTAAATTAAGGAAGTATTAAAATTCAAACACAACATCATATAACTGAGACTTTCGTCTTTCACCATGCTGCAACAAATTTTTTAATCTATTCTCCATACTCATTGAAATTAAAACATAAACTGACGTTTGTTTCATACTTTAAATATCTTTATATTAAGAAAACATAATAAAACAGTATAACTTAAAATAAAAGTATTTAGTATATTTCCTCCAGTATAATCTCAAGTTCAGGTGTTACATTGGTAATTCGTATGTTGCTCGTTTTATTTCATAATAACCGGTAATATTTTTAAACATGAATAAACATGATAACAACGCTAATAATTATTATTTTATTGCTAATTGAAATCACATTAGTGTTAAAGAATAAAATGAAGAGCAGGTGTAATATTGATAGTTCAGTTTAAACTTAGCTAGCTATGTATGTAGCATATTTATTTCATAATAATCAATAATATTTTAATTTTTAAGCATGAACGATCATGATTTAATCAGACTACTAAGAATTAAATCTTTATTTTATGATAATAGTTTACACTGAATATATAAACATGAATGAGCATGATCATCCCATACGTAATTATTTCATTTCATATCCTAATCACGTAATGATTGAAGAAATGAAATGTGTGCAGGTGTTGTGTGTGTGTGTATTATAATTTAGAATTTGGTCCTTTTTTAATTCCTATACACATACATGCACATAGGTTACAAAACTAAGGAAGAACAAGTATTAGAAAATAGGAAGAAATAACACACAAAAGAAAAAAGAAGGTAGAAATAAAAACAAGACATTTGATTTTTGTGGGTTTTAAAAGGAATAATATTTTTAAAATAAATAAATAAATATCTCTGGTACCAAGAATTTGGGTATCATTTACACACACACATTAACCAATGAATTCATTCACAATGTTGTTTTTTTTTCCTGTTGTGCTATTCATCATAAAAATTAAGAGTTTAATATAGATTCATCATAAATAACCAATTATATTTTATTACCTATTTTATTATAATCTCCAAAAAAAAAAAAAAAACCAAGATAGTGAATATTTTCATTTTTATACGATATATTTTTATTTTTTAGTATTTTTTTTTATAAATATTTACATAAGACATTTTATTACAAAATTTCGTATGAAAAATTATTAATAATATATTATAAAATAAAAAATGAATAAAATAAAATTTAGTATATTTATTTAATTTTCTTTAACATTGAATATCTTATTATATAGATCTATTATATTTAACACATTAGTTTTTCTAATGTGAAAGTAAGTACACCTACATGTGTCTGGACCTTCCATACAGCTTTCGGTGTACCAAGGGCAACATGCGAAATGACCTCGATTGACATCCTCTTCTCCATCTCCCACACCATATTCCTTATTTTCTTCCAGCATTGAAATAAAAAAATCCACGGCCTCTTTATGTTCATATAACAAAATTTCTTTAAAGTTATTTAAGAAATTTTCAATTGTTATACAAAGTGGGGTCATATTGATTCTTTCTTCGTTTCTTCGTTTCGCTCGATGGTACTTTGGTGAGTAATAGATATTTACGATTTTTATGCATAAGTTGGGTGCATGAAAATTTTCAATAGATTTTTTATATTACACCATATTTCTTTACAACGAATGTTGTTATCTCTTTCACTCCCTCACTTTAACATTTGTGTTTTAATTTCTAAAGAATTGATGTAATAATTTACTCCACCTTTACCTTTTCTTTCTTTTACTTCTACAAGATCCAATATTACGGTTAGATTTTATTTCAATATTGAATTTGACTATCTCTTTTCCTCATATTCATACCTATGATTTTTATCAATTTTATTTAAAGATAAATAGGTGGAAATATTTTTAGAGTATTATAATAAAAAAAGAAGTCAAGCTGTTAAGTTAAAAAAAAAAAATGGATTCCACCAAAAATTTAATTAAAAAATTTAATGGTCTTAATAATAAAACGATGATACACATCAAGGATCTCAAAATTTCATCCAAATACCCAATCATAAATGCAAAACGGGTGACAACCAAATATGGTACTTGTCTGCAGATTGAGCTGGACAACAACATCATGTTTTTACCAAACCGATACAATTCACTCACCGATGAGGAGGTTAACGCGTTGTGTACTGGAATATATTGCGTGTACAGAGAGGGAGAGAAAAATTTATTTTTAAATACCTTCGATGAGGTTGTGCAATTTATACCTAATGCACAGTATCCCATCTGGGAATAAATTTTTAAAATATTTAATCAAATAAAAATTATATAATAAACCAAGCAAAATAAAATATACACATAGTTTCAAAGATTTAATTTTTTGTCGTTTAATTTATTTCCATTTCGTTATTTCATACAGAAATTTGAGACATAAATGACCACAGTTAAATGTATTATACTTCTGATATTGATTGTAGTTGTATTTTATATTTTTTCCTAAATATTTAACTAATTCTAATGGAGGATGTAAATTTCCAAAGCTGTCGAAATATTCTTTTTGCTGATTGTTTTTGTAATATGCCACCCAGTGTGTTCCAGGTCCTGATGATAAATCTAAATTGATGATACCACATTCTCTTTTCCTCGGTCGTTTTGGTAGTGTATCCAACATAAATACTCCTCTAAAGTGTGAAATATTGGTTGAAAATTTTCTCAAGTCGACATCCGTTAATGGTCTATCAGGTAGCATTTTTAAAAGTTTTTTGGATTTTTATCGTAAACCAATCCATATCCCTTCTTATATGGTTTTAGGTAAAGACCCTTCCCCATTGCTACAGGTTCCATAATTTTATTATGTCTTGTTGCCTCATCAAGTTGATGTTTGGCATTCCTTGCAGCATTTACAGCTTTTGCTATAGCAGCACCTCCACTCGCTAGGCTTCCAATTGCACTCAAGGCAGTAAGAATTGGAATTATAGGTAATACCCCACCAATTTTTGGGACATTAATTATACGTGGTACAATAACTTGAGACTTTTTCCCCTTAAACGATCTGTTAATAGCTTTACGAGCAATCTTAATAGCAGAATTAATATCTTCAGGTTTTTCCTTTTTTATTATTTTTGTTGCATTTTTTATTGATGTAATGAAAAGCTTTCTTCCATTTGAATTATTTCTTTTTGAAGGTTTTACACACGCCTTTTTTTTCATCCCCAAACCAAATTTGGTTTTAGCTTTCATCGTGTTAGTAACTAAATATGCAAACGATTTCTCGGCAAGACTACTGTCTTTTGACCAAACTCTTTCCCAAGCTTTATGTTCAAGAATTTTATCCGCTTGATGTCTTTTCTTTATATCCTTACTTTTGGAATAAGCTATATCGTGATCCTTACAAGCAACATCCAAAGGGTTTATTCCTCTGTCACCTCGATCTAGACGTTTCTTTAGTTTCGTTCCAGGTCCACAATATTGATAGCCAGGAAGATGAATTTCAACAGGCAAGGAGTTTATTATATTATCTACTAAACCTTCTCCAATGAATGTTTTGTTATAATTAACTTCCTGGTTATATAGTATAACCATTTTATTCTATAATAAG
Organism: Phasia obesa; assembly: GCA_949628195.1. Taxonomy (NCBI): domain Eukaryota; kingdom Metazoa; phylum Arthropoda; class Insecta; order Diptera; family Tachinidae; genus Phasia; species Phasia obesa. The sequence goes on along the minus strand of OX451218.1, from coordinate 35,058,208 downwards.
TACTAAAATAAAACATTTTTTTTATTACATTCAGTTATAAAAATGCGTTTAGTTAAACAACATAAACAAATTTTTGTTCGCAATATTGATACTTCTTCGAGTGTCAACCCCAAAACAAGACATACACTGCCGCTCACTTGAATAGGTTCACAATTTTTTTCTCATTCAAACTAATTTTTTTTAAAAAATAATAAAGTAATTGGGTATGTTACATACTAAAATTTTAATGTATTGCGATATAAATAAATAAATCAGCAAAAATTGCAGCAGTAACAAATAACTATTTTTTTATATATTTTTTTTCAAAATACTACGTTTTGGAACGTAATTTTTTTGGCTCATTTGAATAGGTTCAACGTCATTAATTTAAAAAAAAAACAACAACAAATAATTTTTATGTAATTTTTTTATTCTTAAAGATTATTTTATAATGTTTTTATAAAGATTTAATAATGTGTATATCCTTCTTTATTCGATATCACTTCAAAAATACGATTTGGGAGGGAGTTATAAAGATTCTCTATTAATGGCAAGGAAATCTCGGCCCATGATGTTTTTATTCCTTCAATTAATGCTTCCTTGGTTTCATATTGTCTACCCGACTCATATACTTTGCGAGAAAGCAATCCCCAAACATTTTCTATAATATTTAGGTCAGGAGAGTAGGGTGGCCACTCCAAAAGATTGACGTTTTGGCTTCGAATCCATTCTTTTACAACTCTTGCAGTATGGATCGGGGCGTTGTCTTGTTGAAATGTCCACGGAATGGGTCCAAAGACTGTAGAGAAATGGGGAAATGCCTTTTCAAGAACGGATTTGTAACTGTTCGCGTTCATTCTAGCTGAAAGGAATTGAAGCTCACATGTCCCATAGTATGAAATGGCCCCCCACACCATCACACTGCCCTCACAGCTATGTAGACGACTCAGATAACGTTCTTCCTTTCGTAAATCATGGAAATAATAATTATAACCATCGGGACCTTCCAAATTAAATTTTTTTTCATCCGAAAAAACAATACGTTGCCATTCATTTTTATAAGACATGTGTTCACGGGCAAACTCAAGTCGTTTCGCTTTACGAGTGGCATTTAGAGGTGGTTTTTTCTTAATTTTTAATCTTTTTAAATGCTTGGCACTTCGTATAATTCGTTTTACAGTAGCTAAACTTGCTGTAACACCCGTTTTTTGTTTAATTCTTGCAGCAGAATTAGTGGAATTGGAGGCAGCTCTAATGATAGCTCTTCTGTCCGCTTTTGTTGTGACTCTATGAGTGCGTCCTTTCATGTTTTTTCCGTAATCTGACTGTTGTCTAATATAATTGCTTACGACATTTTGACTTCGACCAATTTTTTTTAGCAATATTTCTATGACTTAAGCCACATTCGACAAATGCCTTAATTTTGCCTTTTTCTTCTTCAGTTAGCGGCTTTTTGCGTCCCATTTTAATTTTTTTATTATTATTTTAATTATTTTAATATTGCAAATATTCACTAAGACCAAAAAAAATGTCAAATTTTATCTATTGTTTAAGATAAACTGATTTTATTCGTAATGAACCTAATCAAGTGAGCTAAAATTTACATGTCTTTTTACTGCATTTTTTCATAAAAGCAAAAAATAACAACAACTTTTTATTTTACCGTTAGTTTTTTTTTGTCTAAATTATTAGTATACAAAAGATCTCTCAATTTTAGTTTAAATAAATTGTTCTCTTAAAGTATTTTTTAAGAGAAACTGGAGTAAAATTGCAAAAATTGATGAACCTAATCAAGTGAGCGGCAGTGTAGTTCCTTATTACCTAATACTATTCGCGCGCTTATAGTTGGTCCTTCAAACTGTGGAAAGACTAATGTTATGATAAGCTTGTTAGAAAGTCCTAATGGTCTTAAATTTAAAAACATCTACTTATATTCAAAGTCACTATACCAACCAAAGTATGAATACTTGAGGAAGCTAATATACCCAATTAGAGGGATGGGATATTACACGTTTTCAGATAATGAAGTTGTAATATCTCCCAATGAAGCTAAAAGCAACTCAATAATGATTTTTGATGATGTTGCGTGTGAGAAGCAGAATAACATACGCGCATTTTTTTGCATGGGTCGACATAAAAATGTTGATTCTTTTTATTTATGTCAAACTTATACAAGAATTCCTAAGCATTTGATTAGAGACAATGCTAATGTTATTATAATGTTTAAACAAGATGAAACAAACAGGAAACATGTTTATAGAGATCATGTTTCGAGTGACATGGATTTTAAGAAGTTTCATGAAATTTGTCAAGAATGTTGGAAGGATAAATTTGGATTTTTGATGATAAGTAAAGATGATGAAATAAATAATGGGCGCTACAGAAAGCTATTTGACTATTTCATAACAATATAAAGTACTTCAATCAGCACATATATTTTAGTGCTAAACCTAGTTTTAAACATACTATAACAACTTTTTTAGTGAAATAACCTATCTCGCTCTATAAATTCGGTTTATTTTTTGTTGTGTTTTATCAACTTATTTATAAAACTACATAGAAGAGCTAAATGAAAATGGATGAAAAAGTTTTAAAGGAATTGATAAGGACAAGAAATGTATTAAAGAAAAAGTTACGCAGTATAAAAATTGATGACGTAGATACACAAGAACAACTTAAAGATACATTTAAACCTATAACAGATCCCCTAAAAACAATTATTAATACTCATATCTCTAACTTTAAAAAAATACCGAAAACAGAAAACCATGAATTTCAAACAGAAAATAAAAATATTAGAAGATTACCCTTTAACAAGTCACAATTCAATTTAGAGACAAGTACCCCAAAGAAAGTTATAGAAGAAACATCATTTAAGAAAGGGATATCATTTGATGCTATTCATGATGATAATGGTGATGATGATGATTTTTACTCTCAGTCTGAAACTATAGAGAATTCAAATAATGAAGAGTCTTACAATGACTTATCAATTTTGGAAAATAGAAATGAGTTAGATACTCTCTATGGTCCTCATAAGGGTCTTAATAATGAATGGAAATTCGGTGACAGCAACATCAAAATAAGCAAAGATAAAATTGAAATTGGAAATCAAATATGGGCTCTAACACCAGGTTTGTTCTCCTTAATGTTTCACAAAACACCAGAAAACTATGACAAATCTGAACTAGAAATCTACAAAAATATACTAATCAACACTAATGCTCACAGGAGAGACTACAAATCTGCTGGTCCAATTAAAGGAACGAGAGCATATAAGTACAAACATATTATTGGAAAATTGTTTAAAGAAAAAAGCGAGAGTAGTTTGGCAATACCATCACCAATTTCAAGAAAGGGTAATTACACGGGAAATGGTTTGATGAACCTAAACTCTCATAAACCAAACTATATATATTGGGATGATCCAAATGAGTTGGTAGATCGACTTAGACTATTACTCGCATCGCAAGGTGCAGGCCACACTAATCATAACAACGAGATTGTATCAATTATTGAAGAATTGTATGAAGCAAATATAATTGAAAAATAGTCTAATAGAATCATGTCCATCGATAAATTCGGACACTACCTCAATGATACAAGCGATAATATTTCAATGAAAAATGTATCTAAAGTGTTGGGGTTTTTTATGGATACAACTAACAACATTGACGTACAAAGCAAGAGGATTAAAAATGTGGCGAATGCTTTGGAAGACAGTGACGCTATCAATAAAATGTTTTTGCAATCTCAAATTACAAAATCTGGAGAAGAAATAGTTATACATTTAAAAGGAGTTATTGATGAAATTCATGAGAAAATTAATGATATAAAATTACTTTTTGATAAACAAATTGAAAAGTTAAGTAAACAAATTTATGAAGTACAAAATCATACATTCATATCAATGAACGAAAGTGAAGAAATAAATAATACCTTGAAGAATTACGAATACGAATCTATATAAAATACTAATGAGAAGAATATAAATTCCTAGGGATATGGTTATATCAGTTGCTTTAAATGTATCAACTGAAAACAATCCAATTCGAAAATAATGACAAGCTTAAAAAGAGACTTAGTAAATGAGCTACATAAACAAGCAAGAAAAAATTTTAGACGTCGAAGAGTTGTGATGAAGGGTATAGATGATCTTTGGCAAGCAGATTTAGTTGAAATGGGGAACTATGCCTTATATAATAAAAATTATAGATATCTGCTAACTGTAATTGATACATTCTCAAAATATGCTTGGGCTGCACCACTTAAAAATAAAACTGCACTAGAGGTGACGCAAGTTATGAGAGGAATCGGATACCGAAAAACTTGCAGACCGATGATGGCAAAGAATTTTTCAATAAACATTTTGCAAATCTTATGAATGAATATAATATTAATCACTACTCAACGTTTAGTAGAATGAAAGCGTCAATAGTAGAACGATTTAATCGAACATTAAAAGGAATGATGTGGAAAGAATTTAGTTTTAATGGTTCATATTATTGGCTTGGTATCTACAAGGATTTAATCGATACATATAATAGAAAAGTACACAGCACTATTAAAATGCCCCCAATTAAAGTCAATTCTACAAATGAATATAAATTATTAAATACAGCCTACAACCACATAAAAATTTACAAAGTATCTAAATTTAATGTAGGAGATTATGTACGCATTAGTAAATATAAACACATTTTTGAAAAGGGGTATACCCCAAATTGGACAACCGAAATTTTTAAAATTAAAACAGTTAAAAATACATATCCAACAACATACCTATTGGAAGACTATCGAGGAAATCCTATTAAAGGTGGATTCTATGATGAAGAACTTACCAAAACTCAATTTTCCGATATATTTCTAGTTGAAAAAGTTCTTAAAACTAGAGGAGAGAAAGCATATGTAAAATGGTTGGGATTTTCAAATCAACACAATTCTTGGATTAATAAAAATGAAATATTGTAATTTTAAGAAAAATAAAAAAAAATAAAAATGTATTTAGTAAGTTTTTATATCCAAAATAGAAAAAATAAAACGAATAAATAAACCAGTATTGTGCCAAGTTTTCTTTATTTACATTTTAAATGTCATAATGTCAATAACGTTAAGTTTGAACTCTACGTCATCGGAGCTAACAGCTAATTACTTTCCTCCAATTTGTTTGAATGGGGATTATGAGTGTGCTTTAACTGACTTTCATTCCTACAACAGTATTCCAAATGTGGACATATATAACAATCATTTTCATATAGGTGATCATCTAATTGAAATACCAATTGGATCTTATGAGTTAAATGATATAGCTGATTACATTAAAGAACAATACAAAAGTCATAGTTCAGAAAATGAAATTGATATAGAAGCTAAAAACACCACGATGCAAGTTAGAATTAGAAGCTCGAAAGAGCATATATATTTTAATAAGAGCAATACTATTGGAAAACTTTTAGGATTCAATAAAAAAGTTTTACATGCTAATGAGGATCACTACTCAGATCTTCCAGTTAACATATTCAAAGTCAATCTCTTGCGAATTGAGTGTAATATAGTAGCAAATACTTATATGAATACTTGTCCATCACATACACTACATGAGTTTGGGATTAACGTACCACCAGGGTATAAAATTGATGAGAATCCGAGAAATCTTATTTATTTACCAGTGAACTGCCGAGAGATAAGCTCACTAACTTTACGTGTAGTTGATCAGCACGGAGATTTCGGATTAATTTCCGAAAAGAGCAAATCACAATTCGAATACATTTAAGGGCGACTAAATAATGATAATATACAAAAACAAAATAACATACGCACCTAAAATATTCTTGCAACCTAAATCCCAATTAAAGAGGTCATTACAACGAAGCAATCTATCTCAAGCGAATAAAAATTTTCTTAGGTCTCTGAAATTTATATTGAAAAAATAATGTCTTCAATGTTAGATGTTCTTGATAAACCCTTATCGGATGAAAGTATAATTAAAAAGGATTACCACACATATACACCATACCTACAATCTTATAATAATAATGATGAAATCCGCATTTCAATACAAAATCAAGATTTATATATTCTACCTAGTGAAAGTTTTATATACGTAGAAGGCTGTATTGTAGATGATAACAATAAAAAATTTGAATCTTCTTCATCCAATTTTAAGGTTAAAAATAATTTTGTTGCATATCTCTTTGATGAAATTCGATATGAACTTAATGGTATTGAAATTGATCATACAAGGCATTTGGGGACTTCAAGTACAATAAAAAATTTAGTTTCTTTATCACCAACAGAAAGCATTGGCATGCACAATGCTGGATGGAACAAAATTGATAATGTTAACCTTATAAATGGTTATTTTAATTTCTATGTGCCTCTTAAAATTCTTCTAGGATTTGCTGAAGACTATAATAAAATCATATTAAATGGTAAACATGAGTTAATTCTTTTGCGCAACAAGAATGATGGAGATCTTTTGTATTCAAGTGTTTCCACTGACAAAGCCAAATTGAGAATTTCAAATATTTCATGGAGAATTCCCCATGTACAACTATCCGATCTAAGTAAATTGAATATGATTAAATTAATTAATGCTGGTGCTTCTATACCCATGGCATTTCGTAGTTGGGATTGTCATATTAATCCACAACTCAATGTAGGAACTAGTCATATTTGGAATGTTAAAATGGCTGCAAATAGAGAACGCCCCCGTTTCATTCTAATTGCTTTTCAACATGAAAATAAATTTGTACATTGTGATTTAACTAATTTGAAAGTGCATTTAAATTCAGAATCATATCCTTACGATGATCTAAATATAAAATTTAAAAATGAACGTTATGCTGTTTTATATGATATGTATCTAAGATTTCAACAAAACTACTACTTTAAGGAATCCCAACCACTTCTCACATCACAAGAGTTCAAAAACCAAGCACCAATAATAGTAATAGATGTCAGTTATCAAAACGAATCTATCGGTAGCGGACCTATTGATATAAAAATTGAATTTGAAACCGCTACTAACATTCCTGCTAATACATCAGCTTACTGTATTCTCATTCACGATCGCATAATAGAATATATACCATTAAAAGGACAAGATCGTAAAGTTTTGTAAATTGTAAAATATGAGAGATAATATAATTTTCGTCGACTTGCAAGGTTTTAAGGATAACTATAATAGATTCATTGCAAAGGAAATAGCAATTGTTTTCAATTCTAAGGAACACAACAATTTCATCATAAAATCACCATTCGATTTTAAATACTTATCAGCAAAAAAGCAGCAAGAAGCGAATTGGTTAATAAGAAATTACCATCATCTGAATTGGAATGATGGATCAGTATCTTTCGGGAGTGTATGCAAATTTCTAAAAGATAATGTAAAATATTCGAAAATCTATATTAAGGGTGAAGAAAAAAGAAAGTGGTTAGAAAAAATGCTACAAAAAAGAGTTTTTAATATTGAAGATACTGGGTGTAAAAGCTTCAAACAGATGGCATTAAATTATCCAGAATATCATTATTGCAGTTATCACAGCTATGGTGTTTGTGCTTTAAGGAATGCTCTTTTACTTGAAAAAAGAAAATTTACATTAAAATAAAAACACATGTCCTTTATTTGTTTGTAAAATATACATATTTTTATTTATAAGCATATACATATATATATATATATATATATATATATATATAAAGGTTTTTATTTGTATATTATAAGAAATAATGAACTTATAAATAGAATATTTACATATCATGTGCTTAATGCTATTTCTTATAACTAAAGTTAAATAAATAAAATATATATTAAAAACAAAAAAAAAACTTCCTATTAATAGTAAAAAATAAATTAATAAACTTACAGTAAAACAATATTTTTTATTTACATATCAAATTACAATTGGCGAAAGATAAAATTAAGACTGATGTAAAAATCCATAGGTTATATTTACGAATGGATAATAAATGAAATACAAAAATATATAAATATCAATTATGTGTATCTTTTTTCTTTCTATTTTAAATAGTTTCATGTTTTTTTTCTTTTAGGAAATAAGTAGGTGGTCATCAATTTTGGATTTGTACTTTTTTTTTTAACTATCTTATTGCCTACAGAGAAATCTTAAATTTTTCTAAGGTGTGTTTTGAGCATTGGAAAAATTATTGTTACTCATAAAAATTGTCCTTGAAAGATTATAAATGCACATTTAGTTTGACTAAAAAATTGGTAGTAAAACACCTTAAGCAAACACTGTAAACTCAAAAGTACTTAGTAATCTCAAGAGAGACATATTTGATTATAAAAAGAATATAGAAACCATTTGGAATACCAATTATTTTCCAATTTAAAAATCTTGTAAATATATTTCAAAAACCAATTTAAAATATATTTTTTAACATCAGTTATTTTCCAATTAGAAAATCCCATTCAGAAAGCAAAGTAAAATAGAAAGCAACAGAAAAATCAAATTTTAATACACACTAATATAAAATATATGATAATTATTTTCCCTACCCACTACTCATCACCAATCACCTTTTAGAAAAGAAAAAAAGAGACACAAACTTCATTTTAGTTTTAACAATATACAAATATCAAAAACTAAATCCACCCCTAAAACTAAAAGCAATCAGCTACATTAATATTAATCACGTCTTAAAAACACACACACCAAACTAATCAATTTAAACAACCAGGTAGTATAAAACCCCAAAAACAAAGAAAATCTTCTAACTATAACCAAAAACAACCTTCAAAACTTAAAACACACACCCACAAAAATATCCATTGTCAACGATCATTCTCATTACCTAAAATCATACACAATTTCCCAATGTAGGTGTTTAACACACAAAAAATTCCAATTGGAATTTTCTCATATACATACATACAAAATCAACCCTCAAAACTACAAAAAACACATAAAGAAACATAATTATCAAAAATTGTTGATGATCTCTCATAAAAGTGGGCGGAGCTCTAGAGCCTGAACAACCTTCAAAACTTAAAACACACACCCACAAAAATATCCATTGTCAACGATCATTCTCATTACCTAAAATCATACACAATTTCCCAATGCAGGTGTTTAACACACAAAAAATTCCAATTGGAATTTTCTCATATACATACATACAAAATCAACCCTCAAAACTACAAAAAACACATAAAGAAACATAATTATCAAAAATTGTTGATGATCTCTCATAAAAGTGGGCGGAGCTCCAGAGCCTGTCTCTTCCTCTCTCTCTCTTCCTCTCACTATCTGTCTCTCTCTCTTCCTCTCTCTATCTGTATCTCTCTCTCCTTTGATTGACTAACATAGAAAATAAATGACAATTGCTCTCTTCTGATTGGTTAATACAAAAAGTGGGCGGGAGCAAAATATGCCACGCCCTTGGAGCATTGGTTTGTATGAAAAAAGTGTCACCGAAGGTACACAAATATACTACTACTGAGACAGGCTCTGATAACAAACGAGTCATGAACAGGGGCCAACCATAAATAGTTGACGCTATGCTCTTCTTCTTCGAAGGGAATTGAGGTTAGGTGCTTAATGTTTTCGGATCGGAAGTCAGCTTATCATGGCAGGAATTATGTAGGCATTACTCTGGATAAGGAACTTACCTGGAACGAACATATTGAAATGAAGCCACGGAAAGCAAAAATAATCTTGCGTAAATGTAAACGAGTTTGGGGCTGTAAGTGGGGAACCTCGAAAAAGCCTGCATACTGGTTTTACACAATGATGGTGCTACCCATAATAAGTTATGCAACTGTGGTTTAGTGGCCGACAGCCTCGCAGATTAATAATTAAGCGTAAGTTGGATAGGGTTCAAAGGATTTGTTGTATGAGTATATGTGGCGCAATGCGCACTGCCCCAACACAGGACTTATTAATTAGGTCAACGGCTGCAATGTCAGCATAGTTATTAAGGAGGCTAAGGAAGCTTAAATGCCAATGGAACTCATGAGTAGACGAAAAATAGTGAAAAAACTGCCTCGAACACTTACTTCCGATGGCGTTATACACAATGAGTGTATGGAGAACGACATCAGCATTTTTAATGATGGTTCTCTAATGAACGGGTTATTACATGCATTGGATCACCTGCTTGAATGTCGGGTGCAGGGAAAAGTTTTCATTGCACTTGACAACCAGTCGGTTATAAAACGTATGTGCACGAATGTGTTTTAAAACTCAATAGATGTGCCTCGGTTAATAAGGTAGCATTGATATGGGTTAAAGGATACATAGTCACAGCTGGCAATGATGCGGGGGATTCATTAGCAAAAACGACATCTGCTGTGAATTTCTGTGGACCAGACCCTAAGGTATCACTGGGTAATAGCCTAACACGAGCGAAGGTTCTAAAATGGCTGTATTTACTAAACCTGACAATGTTGGTTTTAATATTCATCTAACTTAAAAAAAATTTTTTTTCATTTCTAAATTCACGATAGGAAATTCTAAATTCAATATCTTAAATAAATCATAATCGATTTTTCTGAAAGTTTGCATGGTGGTAGGGAAAATATGATGTTTCGATGGGTAAAAACTTCAATCTGGGTTTTGCAATAGTTTCTGAGATATTGTTAGAAATGTATTTTTTTTTTTTCTTTTTCGAATATTGTAGTTGGGCCATTCCATGTCAATTCAACCAAAAGAAAAATTGTTTTCGGATTTACCAGGATGTTATTTATATTCTTTAACCCACTGAATCCATATATAAGTTTTAAAAAATTCTATCTCTTATAGTTTTTTAGCTATACAGTTATAAATATAGAAAAATGTCACTTTCTCAAGACTTACTACATTATATGTATATGTACATACCGAAAAAATTCTGGCACAAGTGAAAGACTTTAATTAGCTTTATATATAACTTTAATTATTCCTTTTAATAATTCTATTAACTGTTTAATTGTAATATTATATTCATTATTATGTTTAATGTATATGAACGACCTGTATTATATAAAGCTTATATGACTGGTATTACTATCTTTATGTTTACGAAAGTCCAAATAAAGTTAAAAAGAAATAAAAGTTACCTCGTAGGTGATAATCTTGCGAATAGCTAATAGTCACTTTTATTTTATTTACAAGAAAATACTCAGGGTCTGAAATATTGACTTAATTTTTAATATTTTGAAAGCTTTTTTACCTAACACTTTAAATGGCTTTTTATAAAAACAGAATTAATTGATTCTACTTGAAAGCATACATGGGACTAATTAATTAGATTGAGTAATTAATTGACAATTTCATTAGCATTGAATTTTAAATAATGCTAATAAATTTTCATTACCATTGTTTTCATTAATGGTAATGGTTTTTAATGAAAAAGTTTCATTAATAATTATTTTAAAAAATAAAATCATTACCATTAATCAATGATTAAATTATCATTATTGGCCACATTTGCAATCAACCTTTTTGTAGTGATGTTTTTTAAGAAGTCCCACCTCCATTCTCTGCTCTCCTATTATCGCCATTTTTTCATATAATAACAAACAAAAATCAGACGAAGAATAAAAAAAACCCTTTTAAAATAATATGTTTAACCCGTTGGAGATTTCATAGTACAGATTTTCAAAACTATAGCGAATGTAAAGTTATTAAAACTTAACTATTTGAAATAATGCCAATGAAAATTCAATGCCAATGAAAAAATCCCAAGTATGCTTGAAAGCTGCCACGCACCCCAACCAACAATAGTTTATTTTCTGCCAAAAAACATAATTTTGTCATAATTATAAAAACTGCGATACTACCAATACTTGCATGTGTAGTTCATAATGTGTGATCATGAAATTGTGTATACTGGTCACAACCAATTGACCTACATTTCACCCAGTTATAAAATGCATGTGGAAGTTAAAAAAAGTCCAATAATAAAAATAAAACCAAAAATTAAAATTGCTTTCAGTAAGCTATTACAGCTGCTTCGTACTTGTTGTTTGAAAGGCTGGAGCTACAAACAATTTTTTTTGCTGGCCATTGTTAACATGCTTCGTTGTCGTGTAATGTCTTTGTCTACTCATAATTATTCTGATGACGGTATTGCAATTTCCTTGTTACAATTATGGTTAATTGAAATGAAATCAAAATTGTTGAACATTTTTCTTGCCAACTTGATTCCATTTATTGATTCGATAATGTGAGGGCTGTTAGCTGTTGTATAACTTTAGGTAAGAGTAGCTGGACAATAATTTTCATGGATTCCACTTTAGCTTAATGTAATCATGCTTCATGAAAAGAGCATAAATAATAAGCACATATGGTTATTTGCTTTTAACTTGACCTTTCTTAAAAATAACTAGTAACCATTGTTAAAGTTGAATTGCAGCATTTCATATGATTGGAGTGGCATTGCTTTCAAAGTTTTGCACAGAAGATAATTGGTCAAAAGAACACAATTTAGTTTTGATATGTTTGTGCATTTCACAATTCAATTATGATTTCGTTTTATAGGCAATAAATAAAATTGTCTATTAGTTTACACAATCAATTTATTGTATTCTTGTATTCTTGTATTTACAAATAATTTGGTTCTCAGGATCGTTATTTGATTAAGAAGATTATTTTTGGGGACTTTATTTAATTTGGGTGAGCGTTTTTAAATGCCAAACATTAATTGGATGAAAAAATTCCTGCAATAGTACCTTTGATTAATTTTTATTTAGTTGTGTACATCCAAAATTCTATGGTAATAATCCAGTGTTTTAGAAGTAAAATCAAGCCTCGCATCAAAAGAAATGAATTTAATATTATTAAGAATAAGATATTTTAAAGCCTCGATAAATATTAAAAAAACAGTTTACGCGATTTTTTTTATAATTATACAGACATACATACCATATAGTCATTATCTCTTTAATTTGTGACAATTAACATCTGACAATAATAAATAAGTATTATGACATTTATATATTCTACATATAAAGTAAAAAAAAAGATAAAAACAGTTCGTAAATAATCACTTTGAAAAGATTTTTAGAAATTTCAAGTTTTGTTTATTTTATTTTTGAACTAAAATGTCATTTTTTAACCGACTTAAAAAAAGAAGGAGGTTATCAATTCTCTGAATGTTGCTTTTTTATGTTTGTGCCCGCAGAACTCAGCCATTTCTGAACCGATTTTAAAATTTTTTTAAAAGGTTATGATTACAGAATGGTCCCGTTTTAAAAACGGTTCATTATTTTATAAATTAAAGGGTGTCCCCAAACAACATACATGTTTTTTTTTCGTGTATTAAGAACCCTAAAGGGCACCAATTTAATATTTTAAAAAATTGCGTATCACTAGAGCTCCCACTAATAAAGAGTAATAAAAAAATAAAATTTAAATTTAAATGGTGTCCCCATAGGTGACGTAATTTGTCCTTTATGAACCGTTACAGACAAAACATTGAAAGTTTGACAGAATGTCGATTACTATGACCTTTATAATAAAGAGGATAAATATTCAAAATTATAAATTAAAAGGTGCTCCAATAGTTCATTAAATTTGATGTATATGCCCATATAACAGTTGTACACCGACCATTAAATTTACAAAGTCTGCTATAACAAAAAGTATAAAATTTGTATTTGGAAATAAAAGGGTGTCCCAATAGTTAATGTAATTTTATGTATGTGGCCAAACTTTTGAACCGTTATAGACAGACAGCTGAAATTTACAAGGAATCTATATTACTAAGTCCGCTATAACAGGTATATAATTTGAATTTAGAAATTAAAGGGTGTACCCATAATTGATGTAATTTGACCTATATGGCCCTATCTTTTGAACCTTTATAAACAAACACTTGAAAATTAGACAGAATTTCCACTACTTTGTATGGTATAATAGCTAGTATAAATATTTAGAATTATGAAATAAAGGGTGTCCCAATAGTTCTGTAAATTGCTGTATATGACTAAACCTTTGAACCGTTACAGGCATACAATTGAAATTTACAAAAAATCTTTGTGTGTCCATATAGTTAATGAAATTTGATGTATACCTTGTCATTTGACCCGTTTTAGATAGACAACTAATGGTCGCTATTACAGCTATAAAAATATTAAATTAAATAATAAATGACGGATGTTGGTGAAAATAGCTTAACTTTTGAACAGTTATAAGGAGATGCTTTCACATAGTCTTTACTTATTTTCCTGCTAAGTTTGGCGCATTTTGTTTATATTTTAATTGTTTTATATATAGTTCTTACAGATTACTTCTTACATTTTTAATTTAGAACTGGTACCCAACTGTCAGTTTTGAAGTCGTTTTTTTTTTGGAAGAATTATTCTAGTACAGCGTAGTAACTTTTAGCACAATTTGGGTAAACCCATAGTTGCATCATTAAGTATTACTCGATTTTAAGAAGTATTCGTCAAAATCTAGTGACAAAGTAGATTTTGATTTTTATGGGATATCTAGTTAAAACAACTAGATTTTGCTCGAAATCTCGTAAGTACTAGATTTTGCTCAAGTGTAAAATCACTATAACTCATTTTATTTTTTATTGAAGAATTACATTTTTTTTAAATCTTTGTAGGAGTTGTTTGCCTTTTGTTTAAACTTCAAAAATCCCTATTTTTGTAAACAAAAAATTTATGCAAAATATAATTTCTCAAATGTTAAAAAAATTCATTCCAAGGAAATATTCGACACTTGTTAAACAAATCGGTATAAACAATATTTTGGTATTAATACTGTTGAAATTCTACTATTGTTTAATCCTTTCTTTTATTTAAATTTCGTTTTTACAACAAAAGAATATTGAAAACCTTACTACAGCATTAAATGTAAATAAACAATTTAAATTAATTATGGAGAGATTAAATAAACACTTATTGAAACGAATTTTCTATTTAAGTCTAAACATATTCAGTGTGTGCTTTTCTAAACAGTACTGTAGGCAGGGAATGTATGATGTAAGCTATTAACATTTAAACATTATCACTTTAATTGATTATATTGTTATAAGAGTGATAACTTAAGCTCTAATGAATGACTATTATTGATTGTTAAAAAAACATCTAAAATATATAGAAAAATGTGTAAATAAATTATCTGTGATTTTAACATGTCTCGAAAACAAAAATAAATTATATTTGAATCGAGGTACTTATGTAACTCCCCGAACACAGACAAACACCAACAGAAATAAAGTAAGAAAATATAAATTCACTATTGGTTATTATTGTTTTGTTTGAGCTTTGTTGCCTGTTGTTAAATTGTTTTGACTTAATTCTTATTTAGTCAAATAAATTTCTCAACTTAAGAGTAACTTTAGCTCATCTAAAATTTGGGTTAAGGTTTCCTGATGATGCTAAATTGAGCACTTCCCGAAATGGCCATCGAATCTAGCTTACCCCGTAGTAATCCATTTCAGTGAATTTATAATTTGGGTTAATAACACGCTATTACTGAAAAATTAAAATTATAAAAGTTTTAATACCCAAGATATAAATTACCAACAACATTTTGTTTGTATTTTATACCGAACAAAATTTTCAAAAAATATTTTATGTACACACACGCTCCTGTCACTGTTTTATACTATATAAAGATATAGAAATAGATATAGGGCAAAGTTCCGACTATATAGAAAATTCAGTACAAATACTTCTGATGTTGTTGAAAAATATAGTTGATAATTATTTATCAACGGATAACGGAAGCAGACCACTAACTTCATTGGACCCTTTTCGACCCCTTTCGTTCCTCAATGATTTCTGGTATCCAACTGGAAAACTTACGCATACTCTACTTTCATTGAGTCTCGTACAGTCACAGACTAGCGATTGATACATGTAGAAATTCCTCCTTATTACAAAGTCTATGTTAATTGGTAATATTTGCTTAATTTGTTCTTACTTTCAGTGAAAAATTCCAGAGTCTTTAGTTTAGTAAGGAAATAAAATTAGATTTTCTATAGACAAAAGTTGATGCCAAAGGTTTTTAAAAACACTGAGCTTTTAGCCAAAGTACAAAAACTATTTCTGAGTTTATTTTACACGACACTGATGAAACGTACTTCAGGGCTGGGGTCGTGCAGTTATATATTTTAAATTTTTTAACCATTCAATATCATTCAAACAATAAAAAGCAAAGGTATAATAAACGATAAAAACATTTTTCAAGTAAATCCCCAAAGATGTAAAAAAATACAAAAATTGTTTGCAATAAAAAAAAAATATTTTTTTATTTTGCAGAGTAAATTAAACAAATCGAATTAAGAGAAAATAACAATACAACACCATGTAGATCCCTGTAGTGATCCAAAAAATGCATCATATTCTAGTAGTGCCCAAAATAAAAAAATTCTCATTTTTTAATTAATTATTCAAAAAAATTTACACCTGAAATTAGAATTAATATACAAAATACAAAATAGACTTTCTAGTCTGGCCAGCCTTGTTACCTCATTATAGGTTTTGACTTATTTCTGGGCATCTTGTTATATTTTGAGCTTTGGTTATACCGAGAATTGTATGATATATTTTTCGGTGGGACATTTAATCGTATATCCAAAATATTTTAAAAACATTGTGCCCTGTATTAACACACCAAAGAAAGTGCAATTTAAACCACTTAAAATAAAACTTAGACACCAATTTTGAAAACGCCGATAAACGTTTTTAAGCCTTTTTTTCCTTTTGTATTATTCAGTGTTATTAAATTCATTAAATGCCACTAGATAAAAATATAAGCAACAAAATATTTCTATTTGTTAATTAGTATTAATGTTTTTACAAACAAATATGTCCTGTAATTAATAATGATTAAATTTTTTTATTTAATTTCCATTAATTAATTTGCATGCAGTATGCAAAATTCCATAAATAATAATTTAAGGGAATTTGAATAGTTGAAAATTAACATAATCTCATGGTTTATGATTTATTAGTTTAACATTATTTTTTTTTGTCTTTATAATTTTATAAACAAGTAATTAAATTTTTATCAATTAAAAATATTAAAAATTAATTAAGTCGCTGCTGGATTTTAATTAAAAATTAAATTTTAATTGTGTATATGCTACAGGGAATATAATTTCATTAATGACGATACGTACGCTTAATCAAAGAGAACATAATTAAAAATTCTATTGTGACCCAAGAGACAAAAATAAAAATCTTATATTTATTTTAGTTTACGGGTTCACTTTTTTCATTATTATTTTCTTTTTCTGAGACAATTTTATTTATTAGTAAAGTAGAGTACTTTTAGTTAAGCTAATGTTATGTTTAAGTGTTAATTTACGGCGGCCACTAAAATCCCAGAGTTTCAAGGGTATTGAAAAAAAGCTTCTCTTTTACACCCAAAAAGTTTTGAAAACCGTTTTATGGCCATGGCTGCCAGATTTGACGATTTTAGTCCAAAAATTTGCCAAATTCTGATTTGACGATTTTTTTCTTAAAAACTGACGATTTTTTACAAAGACAAAAATATGTATTTTTAGTTTAAACGATTTACAAAATTGTAGTAATTAAAGTTAAAAAAAGGTCAGTTTAAAAGGGATTGTTAAGCGCTTTCTAATATTATGTGTACAATTCTTTAACACGTGTTGATGTTTTTTGTTAGTGTTGAGAGAATTGATAACTCCCAAACATTTTATCAATGGAATTTATGGTATCCTTCAAACTCTAGAGCAATTTTATACATTTCAAATTTATAATTTAATTTAATGCATTAAACACATAGACAACATCAGGCTACCTTGGACAGACTGTTAAAAAAAATACAACCATTTATAGTAAAGCGATTATTTCGCAGTAATCAAGGCTACACGACCACGTTGTTTGAAATATTTATTATTTTTTTAAAGTTATTTTATAGGAGTAAAATATGTATTTCTATAACAATGTCAGAGTTTACGAAATAGTTGTCGTCTTTAATATACTTATGTAGCTGACTTCACTTCGACAATTGAATCAACGGAATTTTTAGTCGTGTAGCCGCTGTAGTCTATGTGTTTAAAGCAAAGGCCCGCAACAAAACAAAGTGGTAAAAATGAAAATGCATTGGTTTGCTAAATATTTAGCAAAGTGACACAAACCTACCTTGTTGAAAGCTGGTATGCTACTGATTTAAAATTTTTTTTGTTTTGTTCTCTTTGTGAGATTCTCGTTGAGATTGTGTATGTGCTCACAGGCCCTTAGGGGTTTGCGTGGGGGCTCCAGGTTAAAGCATAAGAAAATGTTTTGATTTCAGTATACATTAAATATGTATGTCTAAGTTAACTTTAAAAGTGATTTCTTATAATTTGTTTGTTTGATTTTTAACAAAAATAGTAAAGTAAATACCTTTTTAGTTATGCGATTTTTTAAAGGTGGAAAGATGTTTTTTTTTAATTTTTATCGGGAAATTGACGATTTATTTTAAAGTGACCTGGCAGCCCTGTTTATGACGTCAAAAAATCTCTTTAACAGTTTAAATTGAATATTTTATGCAAATATTTGCTTTAACTATTTTAATGTTTAATTTTTACTTTTTTTTTATCCTTTTTGACAATTATTTTGTTTTAACTTTATAACTCTTCTATCAATCATTATTCTATTTCATCTAGGAATAATAATAGATGATTGTTTTTTATCGTTTAATTTGTTATGTTCACTCAGCAGGAGTATATTTTTTACTTTCTATATTTTTGTGCCTTATTTTCCGTCTTCAGCAATATTCTCTTACTACTTACCACTACCCAAAGTAGGTAGATACAAAGAAAGCTGAAGACGGATGTAGCTATCCATGCATTCCATTCTGCAAGCGTCTAAAAATAATTTTTTTTCATTTTTACTTTAAAATTAATCACCTAATTTGTAATAAATATTTTTTCAGCTTAGAAATAATATTACGAACTTAAGCTTTTTTTAAACTTCAAAAATTCATTTACATAAATATTATTAAATATAGTTCAACTAATTAAAAATTTAAATATTTAGAAAAATTATTTTCAAAACAAGTTATCCTATTTTGAGTTTTCTTTTCATTGCTGTCTAAAACCACGAATTTAGCAAATAAAAGAGAACAAAGCCATTATTGCATTATTGTGTTGTTTTTTTTTGTTTATAAAGAATTTTCTATTTAATTTCGGTTCTTTTAATTAATATCATATTTCTTTATGTTTTAACTCAGAAGTGTAGGTGTAAAAAGATAGTGTTTTTTTTTTAAGTAAATAAATGTTGAGTGAATCTGGTTTGGGCTGACTGTGAATAATTCTAGGTATTTCTTTAGTTTTTATGTTTAAACATGATCATATTTTTTTCTATGGTTAAAATGTGTTTCCAGCATTTTGTTTGCATAATTTTAATCTGAAAAGTAAAGGAGAAAACGGTTTTTTACACTTAATGAAATTTAGGAAACCATTAAAAACCGATAGAAATCAACATTCAAAGCCGAATTTAATTTTAATAACAAATTAATTATTGAGTAAACAAAAACTTCTTAGAATGCTGAGTGATTTATGCAAAGTAAAGAGGTTGAAATATCTATTTTCCTAAAACATATTGTCATATAAGATCTCTTTCAATCACCCAGAACATAAATTTTATAACTTTTTTACAATAAAAACGACAAGTAAATAAGTGATGGTATTTTTTTTATTATTATTCTAAAAAAAATAATGAATAAATAAAAAAGTGGTTAAAGAAAACAATAACATCAACAGAAACAATAACAATAACAATCAAGGAAAAAACTTCTATGAAATTAGACCCTAAAGAGAAATTAAAACATGTATACCTTTGTGTAAGTCATGAATGAGTGTGCTAGTAGTTAGTTGTGTAACAACACCAAGTAGTTCTTTTAGTGAAAAGAGTATTTTTTCACACAATATGACTTAATATGACTGTATTTCAAACTTTTATGTTATTTATGCCATGTTAACTTTTTTTAAACTAATTTTTATTTAAATGTTCTTGTACAATGAACCTGAATTAAACAATTAAAATATTTATTTAGTTTTTTGTATTTGAAAAAGTTTTTGCAAATAGAACTGCAGTTATAAAAAAGATGCATTTTACCAGCTGCAATTGAATTGCTTGGGGCACCTTTTTCTACGTATGAGCATAGCTGCCAAGTTTTTAAAAGTAATATCGTCATATTTTTGGGAAAAAATCGTCAATATCGTCAAAATAGCTTATTGAAATCGTCATAAAAACGTCAAAATATATTCTATTAAAGAGTAAACATAGCAAAATAAATTCTTAAATCAAAAAATCTGGCAGCATTATTAAAAATACAGAGATCAAACACGCTTTAATTAGAATTCACAAGAAAATCACATGTAAATAGAATGCACGTTTTTCAATACTATTAAAATAAAAAAAATAATCTTTTGTATATAATATTGTTTCCAAAGTTTATTTTAATGATTAAATACTATTTCATAATTTGGTGAAGAATGTCGTAAAACAAGGATATTTGTAATAAATTAAGTCAAAATAGGAAACAAAAGACTAGAATCCATCGTATATGTTTTTAGCATACGTATGTGTTTTTAGCAGGATAAGTATCTTTTATGTATAATAATTTTAATCGCTTGAACTCAGTTTCTAGTTTCTTATCTTTGACTTTCTTCATAAAAATAGAAAACATGTATTGTAATTTCAGAAAGCCAACTTTTTTATCATTAATAATTTTATAAGAATTTATTTGACCTAGAACTTTAAGTTTATTTTAAAAATTAAATCTTGATAATATCTAATCACAAGGCTCTAAATAAAATTATCACAAATTTAAATAATATCGCATTTTTCTTTTCATTTTTTTGTACTTCAGACAATGCGTCTCTTGTGTATTCCTAAATAAATGTCTTCATAGCCTAAAAAATATGTTTTTAATTTTATAATCAATTAAATAAAAGTCTTCGATTTTAAGCAAACTAGTTTTTAAAAATTTGTTTATTACAATTTTCAACAATTTTTAGCATTTCATTATAATTGCAAATTTTTATTTTTAAAAATTTTTTAGAATATATTTTAGAAAACTTAGATACATTTTAGTAATTGAATTTAAATTACTTATCGGTGTCGATTTTATCAATGTTTCCAGCAAATGAAAAAATATCTTTGATGGTTTCTACATCTCTACAATTGTAATAACAACAGCTTCTATGCGTTTTATTTCTAATAGAATTAAAATAATGTCAAATTTTCTGCGCCTCTTCGGACTATTTAACAAATAATTGTTTTAAAGTTTCTTTCGATTACGTAAGTTTTAGACAAGCGAAACAAAACACCGCCAAAGAATTATTAATAAGTTATGGTTAACAAGTTATTGTTAATAATAAAATGTGTCTGTCAAGGTTACTTTAACAGTACAAATAAATGATGCAAACTTGAATGATTTAAAATCATCAAAATTAGGGTATAAATCGTCCCATCGTAATCATGCCATTTTAAGGGCCCAAAATCGTCAAAATGACGATAAATCGTCAAATCTGGCAGCTATGCGTATGAGTGTTATTTAATTACGTTACTCCAAATACGTTCTTTAGGTTGTCGGTGATAATGACATGATAATTAAACAAAACAATTTTCCTACTGTTAGCAATTTTAAACTTTCAATAACGTTCTATTTGAAATAGAACTTATATTTTATGCATTAAAATTTAATTAATTTTAGGAAAAGTTTTAATAAGTACACTGGCTTGGAGCCAGTAGTGTTAGTAAATTTGTGTCAAGAAATAATACAAAAAAAAAAAACAATATTTGTTAACCATCTAAAAATGTTTTCATTCTGAAAATTATATTCTAGTGCTATGTTGAAGTAGCACTAAGTCCCAATAAGTCTTGGATGCTGTAAACGCAATTTCTGATCTAAACTAAAAAAATCCCTTAGTATTGACAAAACCACAGAAAAGGTAATACTTTGGCAACTATAGCAATTATTAAAAATTAACGGGTGCTCCGATAGTGAAGTCATTTGCAGGTATATAGCCTTAATTTCGAACCATAATAGATAGAGTCTTGAAATTTTTACAAAACGTGTATTACTTTGGTAACGAACAAAATTACAAAAAATTAAAGGTTGTAACCTAGAACTGGCGACTTTAACGAATTTGGCCTTATCTTATAAACATTATGGGCATGCTGTGTATGCTCGCTATAATAAAAAGTATGTAAATACTCATAGGTTAAAGGGTGTCCCCATAGTGGTCCTGAATAACAAACATACACTTGAAATTTTTAAAAGCAAGTAATAACAACACTGAAAAGCAAGTAATAAAAACAGTAAAAACAACACTAAAAGTAGTGAAACATTAAAATCATGTACTTTTTAAAAGATAAAGTTGTATATTGAACATAGCATGGAATCCTATATAATCATAGTACAAATCTGTTATAATTTTCAAAATAGAGTTTTTATTTATTTATTTATTATTTATAACAAGTAAATAAAGACAAATTAATAATTACACTTATAGGAACTCGCTGCAGCGGCCTTTCATTAAAATTTAATTAAACAAAATGTTTAAACTTCCAGAATATAAAATAAAAATAATTATTCAGAGAGTAATCACTTAAGCCCAACTGCTAAAAATATTTTTTAAATAGTAATTTCTTCTTAAAAATTCTTAAAAAAATTGAAGCACAACTCTAATTTATCAATAGTTTTTTTTTAAATAAGCAATTAATATTTTCGACACTTTAACTTAAAATGAAATTATTAACGATTTTTTTTTACAAAAGTTAATGTTAATAATTCATTATTCAATTTTTAATGTTTAAATAAGTAAATCACAGTTAAATAAGCAAACAAAAAACATTTTCCTGGATACTTATTCAACTTAAAGCTCTTCCAGAGTCTCATAAAAATTTATCCTATCTACTAAGTAAATAAACTAAAAGAACTAAAAGACTGACCTAGTTCAGTAAAGTGATCTGAACTGAAAAGATCGCTCTCTTTAATGTACTAACAAGCACAACCTTAACCCTCCCTCAATAAAGAGAATTTTGGTTATCATGAAGGAGAAGAACACATAAGGATTCTTATAGAAATAATAACTTGTCTCAATCCAATTCTAAGTGAGGACTGCTGCTTCTGGATCATTATAAAAATCGGATTAGAGCTAAACACAAATGTGTTAACGATTTAAGAAATGCCTTTGAGGAAGGAAAATTATTCACGTTATCCAATATGATAAGGTATAAGGAAGCTTCTTAATTGAACTAAAGCTAATACTCGTCTCCGAAAATTGAAAAAATACCACTCTCCTGCATATTCAATTTCAACATTCAAAATTTCTACTATTTGACAAAGCAGAAATAACAAAACATGCGACAATATATCTAAATATACCCGAAAGTCATCCGAATCTGCTGGCCCCTAACGTCTTAAATAATTTTGGTTTGGAAATTTGTCGGAGATACACTTGACTTGTACCCATGCACCACTAATTTCAGATAGAAGCAATGCTTAATATTTCTTTGATCTTAATAGCAGCTACAACTTTATCTTGAAAAGAACATGTGAAATATTGAAAACCAGTCTACTCCAATTCTTTTAGTGCCCAATAAAAGTGTGCATCACTATTGCAAGATAATATTAGAAATCTCCTTTTAAGAAATCTCCAAATTATTAAAATATACCCAGCAAAAACTTAGGCATTACCAAAAGAAGCACTTGCTACATAATGATTTACTCTTGTAAGTGCCAAATTATGTTACTCGATTAAAAAACACATTACATTGAAGTAGTTTTAAAAAGAATGTCTTAAAAATATTATGTTATTTTAAATACTTTTTACAAATTTTTAAGTTACCTACTTACCTTTGCTTAATTCCACACTTTAGATTACCTCTTTTAAATATTTTGTTTGGTGTTGTTTACATTTTTTACAGCCCTTGCCTTCATTTGTTTATTCTTCTAATTTTTACACTAATTAAAAATAATACTTTTAAAATTTGTTGATTAAACAAATTATTACCTCTCACTAGTCTAATAACATAAAAAAGCAACTACAATAAATGTCATAATTTTTTAGTTCTGCATCCCTCTGCTACAATGCCACCATCTGACGTTGCTATTAATCACTTTTTTATGACATTTTTAAAATTTTACAACAACTGATAATGCAAAATTTCAACATCTACTGCCACTATTATGTTTAATATAAGTTAAAAAAAAAGAACTACCCAAACAATTTATATACAACATTTACTTTGTTTTACAAACAAAACATCCCAAAGTACCAAAATAACATGAATATAAATAACAATTTCTGGGGAAATATAAACCACAATTTATGGGCAAATACATATTAAAAACAAAATTACTGATGACGGATGACTGTGATTTTATATCCTTCACTTCCACCATTTCATTAGTTAACAGATATTATCTCTTATAGTTAAAATTTATAGTAACACATTTTTCATTTAAATTAACCCTCTAAATGCCGGCTTTGTTGGCTATTTTAGCTCATTAATAAGCGAAAAATTAACCATTGCGCGCATTTTAAGTTTTTCAGTTTGATATTTTAATTAGTTTTTAAGTTTTGATATATTCAGGGACTTAAAATATACTTTTATAACGAATCTTTTTTGGGACAGTTCGTCGTTTTACATCCCTGTTTTTTTTTCATTAAACGGTAATAAAGACTTATACATTAAAGAGTTAGATGGTTATTAATTAAATATATTTAAAATTGTTGTCTATGTGTATCATAAGTTTTTTGTTTTGTAAAATATCTATTTAGTTGGGAAATTGAAATAAAAGAAAATTTAATTTCTAAATATTTATGCAGAACTTCTGCATTCCAATGGCTTTAAATAAATACTCAAGGAAGTTAATGTTTTACTCCTACTTCTTTTCCAAAACACCAACATCGTAAACAACATCATCCATCAAAAAAGTAGAGATAAAGAGAAACAGAAATACAAACTCTTCTACTCGTGTCAAAGGTATGAGAACAAAAACAAAAGAAAACGAAGGCCACTATTTAAAAAACAGCAACTACAAAAGGAATGTAGTAAAGTTATGTACATATATTAAAACAATATAGCTTTGTTAACGGTAAAAACCCAAGGTTACCAGTTGCTCTGCAAAAAAGATACAACACACAAAAAATAAAACAACTGGCATAGGAAAACACAAAAAAGAAAATGGAAACCAAGGAAAACATAACGTGAAACTAGACAATTTACCTTAAAGTCAAATAAACATCTGAGGGAATTAAAATTCGCATACAACTTCGTTTGTAAAAAAAAGGATATTAACTGTTGAAATTTTTACAAAAGAAGATAAAATGTAGTGAACTTAAAAATTGCAGAGGACAATAAACTTCGTTTAAACTTAAATAGTTGCTGTAAAATAGATTATAATTATTCCTTAGAAAACAGAGTTAAAATGTAACTAATAAGTGAATGTTTCATTTAAAAAATCGATTTTTTTCCATCATCCCTCTTAGGAACATATGGCTTCCACAAAGCATCTGCACCTTAAATGATTTATAGCAGTTGTTTTCGCTTCTTCCATATAATTCAATCTATTGTTATTTTGCCTTTTGTCTGTTTCGCTAATTGTTAATCGGTTGCTGTTCTAGCTAAGTTGGTCTGCTATAACTGGCCCTAGGTTAATGAGCATCAGCAGTTGCCTAGAAACAACATATTCTATTTGTTTGGTGTATTAAAGGGAAACCATGCTAATCTTTGATCATTTGCTCCAAATAGATTACCTCTATAACAAAATTAGAGATTATACATTATTTATTTTTAGTCACGCACAGTGTTTCCATGGCGGAAAAAAATAACCAAATTAAAAATTATTTTGATTTATTTAAATTAAATTTGGGGTTTTTTATTTCACATTTTAATACAAAAAAGTTGTACTACGCTGCTGATTACTTATTATAATTATGCACACATACATATACATACATATATGTATTATAAGTACTTAAAACTTTAATATTAAGTAAATAAATAATAAGTAACAAAGTTATAACAAAATAAATATAAACAGAAATACAACTTAACTTGATGAATGAAATCACAAATTTCTTAATCACTTTTTATTCGTTTCTAAGGTAAAAAGACGCAATTAAAAGAAAAGATGAAGTTTTTAGTATCCGATGATAGATTATTAGCTAAATGCCATGATTCATTATCATACTCAGTTGTACGATCTGTTAAAAATAGCACGTGTGCTAAAAAAGTATGATAGTGTTGATTAAAAATGTATGTGTGTGACAGACTTTTTGACAGGTCTATAAGATTTGATAACATATTGTCTATAACTAGAATAAATATGTCTTGAGCAAAATTCAAACTTCAATAACAAAAAAAAAAACAGTATTTAAAATAATAATTTTTTATTACAAAGTTTGACCTTTATCAAGACAAATTTATGTAATCTTTTGAACAAATTCATAAAATATTTTTTCCACGCGATCAAAGTTGCAAAAAAATTTTTTGTGATAGTGTGGAACCTCCAGCATCATTTTAGAACGTTTTTTTTGAGTAGGACAGAATTCTGTCAGATTTTTTGTGAATAATTCGTACGATTGTATAGGATAGTGTATCCTGGTATTACATAAGTAAGTACTCATAGTGTTGTCAAAACGATGAAATAAAAACGCGTACATTGCAATGTTAAACAAATATATGTAATATTGAAGCGCGATTTAAAAAATTAGCATATAAAATACGTAGCGTATAAACTCGTACATCTACAATTTTGGTGAGAAAGTAACCAACGTCAAAAAAAGTACACATCAGGACAAAAAATAACTAATTTTGGTCAAAAATAACCAAACGGCAACGCATGATTCCTTTACAATTTATTAAATAAATATTTTATGAGTACAATATAAAATATTTATTTCCAAAAAATATAATAATCGAAATTGATTACTATAGGGAAAGCATATCCAGATAGCTATTTCGCTAGTGCTCAACTAGCTCATCAGTGGATTTTTTCCAATTTTTCTGAATAAAAACTCAGATTCTTATGGTTAAAACTTAATAGACCAAATGAGAAGTGTAATCAGTCTGGAAAGAAATCCAAATGTAAATTTCTAAATAAAACAGAAAACCATATCAACTATTTCGATTTCAAAATTTTATTTTATTTTTCTTTCAATTTTCTACATTAAGGGTTTCCATTGGATACCATTCATAATGTATCAAAAAGATTTTTGAAAAAAAATAAAATATTTGGAAATAAATATTTTATATTGTACTCATAAAATATTTATATAATAAATTTTAATTATGCGTGATTAAAAATAGATAATGTGCGAGTATATAATACGATTCCAAATATAATTTTTTGTATGAAAAGTTTGTTCTTGTGAGTTTTTTAATTTTTTCGTAATCCTGTTTATACATAATTATAAAAGTTGTTCTTTAAGAAAAATTTCATTATTATTTATTTATTTAATGTTAAAATACGATTATAAATTATATTCTAACTTAATTTACCGAACGTAGTAACGCAGACCTTACTCTTACTCTCTTTGGTGGAATCGAACCCACAACCCCTAGACTGATAGACTAGCACGTTACTTGCTAGCCGACCTAGGCGCCTAGGATAAATTTTGTTTTGAACAAATATGCACATTAAGGAATCAAAAAGTATTTTATAATTACTCCTGACAAACTACTATAAAGTGAAGTCAATCGGTTTGGCAATTTTGACAAACATTTTTTATAGCTTAAAGTCACCTTTATGCTAAAAATTTCCTTGCTATTCTAAATAATTATTCACAAATATTTTCATATTTTTAGCTTGTTTTGTTCCTTAAGCATAAAAGGCAGAGTGCAGTTTTCTTGTAATGTCTAAACATTTTCTAAGTACTTTCGGTCCTAAGGGAGAATTTGGAGCAAATAGGAATTAATGTTTATTTTTATTTTTGGAGCAAATAGGAATTAATGTTTATTTTTACCAGAGATTTATTCAAAAATTTAAAACTAAACTCAGATTTAAAGGTGCAGAAAAAGGAAAATTATATAATTTAATTTTATGCGAACTATTTTTGTGAATTAATAATTTATCAGTCTAAAGTTCGATGGTATAAAGTTATGATATGATTTCTGAAACTATTTGTCTGAATATAGTGTAGACTCAAATAATTGTTTTACCTCTTTTGGTAAAATTGTGTTTATATTCTTATGAATTTAATTTGAAATTCGTGCCTGTTTACTTTTTAACCTCAAAAATGTGGTATTATCTCGGTGGACCTAATAATTCTATTTTCTTGGTGAAAAAAAAAATAGAAACGTCTTTTCATGCGGAGAAATTTTATACCCCATTTAAACTGTATGGTCTTGACGCTCAAAAAAGAAGAATTTTTAATTAACTTCCTTAAAATTGTATTGGTATTTAATAATTAAAAATTATTGGTCATTTCAATATCTAATAAAATTATATTAATCTGATTAGTTTATTTACCTCTCTAAAAACTTTATTTAATAGAATTAATTTATGACCTTAAAACTCACAGTTTTCCTTAATATGCTTCTGCATCAAAAATAATTTAAGAAGAAGTATGATAAGGTCTATATACGAGTATGAGCTCAACATATTTCTGTTACTTAAACGTACAGTTGTTATTTAAACAGGCGTATATCCGCCAAGAACTATGCCTTACAAATTATCAATATACTGTGAGTAAACATACAACTCATACATACTGGTTTTTTTTGTACGAATGGTATGAGGGTTTTTTCTTTTTAATATTTCATTCACTGCTTTCATTTTATTGTTGTAGTTACTGCTGTTGGCGGTAGAGTTATGTCTTTACTTTCTTTGCAATGCTGTGCAAATATTGTCAATTCTGAAGACTCCGCAATTATTCAACAGTATATTCAATTGTCAACAGCAATAACAGCAGTTGGTGTAACAGCAGCATGAAAATAAATATGAGCAAAACTATTTTTCATGCTACGAATAACAGTTTGTATAAAGGTGTGCAACTGTATGTTGAGTGCAGGAAATGTCTGCACTGCTTAAATCGTCTTATGCAATTACATATACATTATAATCTGTTTTTATTGTACTCACTGATATATGAAATAAATAATAAAGTAAATTTAATTACTAAATAAAATATTAAAAGTAATGAAAAATTAAAATATTAAAAAATTTAATTTAAAATTTAATAAAAATATATTGTTTCTTATTTTTCTCACAGGTGGTTTAACTGATTCTGGCCGTATTGGTTTGGTGACAGTAGTGGTATTGTGCACAGCGGTATTTGAAGTTCCCTAGCCACACTATGTTTGCCATGTTCTCCGCGACAATTTCGCTGTAATGATGGTAAATGCATCACATCATTATGGGTATGTAATTATCAAAAAGATTGTGAGGGTGGTAAAGATGAAGAGCAGTCATGTCGTTTGTAATTATTTTTCTTTAATTTTTCTTTGTTTTCCATGAATAATGAGCTTTATTGTTTTCTTTTTTTAGGCACTTCCTGAATGTGAGCCAGGACAAATAAATTTCGGTAAATATGTATTTAATAAAACCTATTGTGTACCACCGCATTTTCGTTGTGACATGACAGAAGATTGTGAAGATAAATTGCAATGGTAGGTCAAATCTTCTATTGTCGATAACAATAAGAATTAATTATTAATTGCTATAAATAAAATGAGTTACGATATGCAAATACATTAAATAGCATTACGGTGTAGCATGTATGTGGAATCTGTTGAATCC
Source organism: Phasia obesa (assembly GCA_949628195.1). Taxonomy (NCBI): domain Eukaryota; kingdom Metazoa; phylum Arthropoda; class Insecta; order Diptera; family Tachinidae; genus Phasia; species Phasia obesa. The sequence goes on along the minus strand of OX451218.1, from coordinate 35,028,554 downwards.
CTACATTTATTCATGTTCCTTGCTTTTTTTGAAGAAACTGAAGAAAACTAATCTACTAAACATTTTTTGAAGACTCGATTTCTAAAAAATAAACAAAATGTAGATTACATTGTTAACCGAATGTTGGCTGAAGCAACAACAAATATAATGAGGTAAATATTAAAGTAAAAATATCAAAAAAGAGGGAAGCTTTGGGTAGCAGTATACTTCGATCTCACCAACTAACGATAGATAGAACTGAAGAAACGTATCTAATGAACATTTTAGATTTCATTGTTAACCGAATGTTGGCTGAAGCAACAACAAATATAATGAGGTAAATATTAAAGTAAAAATATCAAACAAGAGGGAAGCTTTGGGTAGCAGTAGACTTCGATCTCATCAACTGACGATAGATGATTGAATGCGATTTTGCTCGTATTCCTTTAGGATGTTTACAACTTAACATTACCCAAAGTTGATAGACACAAAGAATGCTGATGACGGACGTAGCTGTCTAGAATATGCATTCCATTCTGCTAGTGTTTAAAATTAACTTTTCCCAATTTTTCTTTAATATTAATCACCTAATTTGTAATTTAAATTATTCTTTCTTAGAGAGAATGCAAGTCAAGCTTACCTTGCAATTTCAACTTATTTCATTCTTTTCATAGCGGAAGATAAAAGATAAGGTCATATAGAAAAATACGTTCGGTGAAAATACCAAATGTCTTTTTATAACGGTTCAAGATAAAGGGCTATATATGACAGAGTACGCCAGCTATGCGGAGACCATTTACTTTTTACACTTTTTAACAAATGTTTAACTTAAAATTGGAAATTAAGGAGTGTCTCAATAGGTGATGTCATTTTACCTATATGAACCTATCTTTGGAACCGTTATAGACAAACGCTTAAAATTAAAAAAAAAACTGACACAGCAAAACACAGTTGCTTAATGTAAATAAAACAAATTTATTACATTTTTTTTATCCCGACGTTTCGTCACTTTTTTGGTGACTTTTTCAAGGGATTTTCGTCTATATTTGATAAAAAAAAAAACATAATATTAATTTATATAAATACATAAACAACAATGCAAAAAAAATATTTGTTTTACGGATTTTATTCGGTTGATTTTTTAACATTTAAAATAAATTAAAATTATTCTAGTTTAACTGAATTTTCAATTATTTTATTTTTTTCAGTTGACTTAACGCACATCATTTTTTGAGTGTGTAAAAGCTTTCTATCAGAGATTGTAATGATTATGAGTTTTATTTTAAAAATTGGGTTTTAATGATTATTTCTTGATTTTTATTTTCTACTCAAAGAATAAAAATTATTCTCTGAGCTTTATTTAATGCTTAGAACATAACGATTATGTATTAAGTTTTATTTTCTGCTTTGGGAATAAAAATTATTTTCCGAGTTTTATTTTCTGCTCAGAGAATAAAAATTATTGTCTGAGTTTTATTCTTTGCTCGCCATTTAATGATTGATGTTTAAGTTTTATTTTCTGATTGAAGAATAAAAATTACTTTCTGAGTTTTATATTTCGCTTAGAAAATAAAAATTATTTCTTGAGTTTTATTTTTTACTTAAAATAAAAATTATTTCTTTCTTTGTTAATTTGGACATATGTAAGTATATAAATAGTACTTTTGGAACTTTTTTACTGAAACACATATCTCACTGAAACCCTATCTCAAATAACTATACTAATATTATTTCTATGTGTTTCAGTAAAAAAGTTCCAAAAAAGTACCAAAGTACACGTTTTATCCCCCAAATTTTGAAATGAAGAAAAAGTACCAAACACTAGTTTGATACTTTTACTATATCAAAAGAATGCCAACTAAACTAATTTCTATGTTTTTTAGTTAAAAAGTTTCAAAAAGTACTATTTATATACTTACATATGTCCAAATTAACAAAAGCATTAATTTTTATTTTTAAGTAAAATTTAAAACTCAAAAAATAATTTTTATTTTCTAAGCGAAATATAAAACTTGGAAAATAATCCTTATTTTCTAAGTGAAATATAAAACTCAGAAAGTAATTTTTATTCTTCAATCAGAAAATAAAACTTAAACATCAATCATTAAATGGCGAGCAAGGAATAAAACTCAGACAATAATTTTTATTATCTGAGCAGAAAATAAAACTCGGAGAATAATTTTTATTTTCCAAGCGAAAAATAAAATTCAACAAGTAATCATTGATGTCTGAGGAATAAATAGAACTCGAAAAATAATTTTATTTTTGATTTCTTTCAATAAAACTTAAAAAATAAAAATCATTGGCGGAACGGACAGTCCCCTTAAAGACGATTGCAATGGTGTACTCCTTGTACATGTAGCATATCCCTAACATAATGATTTTTTTCTTTTAAAATGTGATGGATAATCATTATTTGCGATCCCTGCTTTCTGTACTTCAGAATGAAAAAAAACGAAAATTTTTAAATGTTTTATAAATACCAAATTTAAAGCTTTATCGTTTGAAAACGGAACCTATATGTGGGAAGGTTTTGTTTTATAAATACAGCCTTTATTTTCTAATATTAGATATTTAGCGCCTGTTTGTATAAAATGAAATATTATGTTCTTTCGTCAAAAAAGCAAAAGAAAAAACATTTACGTTTTAGTATTTTTAATGTGAGTGACAAAAAAGATCTTTACATTTTTAATTTATTTTTGGTTTCTGCACTCAAAATATTTTTACAATTACTGATAGAAGTTTAACAAAAAAGTATTTCGTAAAATTATTTCTAAATAAATAAAGATTAAAAATGAAGAGAAGAAAAATATTTAACTGATTTTATTACGATTTATATTTTATTTACGATGCAATTAACTTTTTCGCCTATTTTCTTTATTACTTGAAATATATCTAACTGAAAGTAATGGAAATTTAGCAAAAACGACAGAAATTTCATTGATTTTAATGGTATTTGTTGTTATATATATTAGACTGGACATTTAAAAAAACAAACGCAAAATCAGTGATTCCAACGGAATGTGTAGTTTACTTTTTTGAAAGTTTAAATTAAAGAAAAAACATATGTTTTACCGATTTTCTTCAGTTGGTTGTTTAACATTTAAAAAAATAAAAATTATTTTGGTTTAACTGAATTTTGAATTATAATATTTTTTTAAGTTGATTTAACTCACATCTTTTTTTTAGTGTATACAAAGCTTTTTATACTTCAGAATGAAAAAAATATTTTATAAATACCAAATTTAAAGCTTTATCGTTTGAAAACGAAATCTACATGAGCGAAGGTTTTGTTTCATAAAAACAGGCCCTTATACTTATTATTCAGTTTTCCAGTGTTTGTCTACAGAGGTTCAAAAGACAGGGGACGCCCTTTAATTTTTAAGTTTAGTGTTTTATTTCTTTTAAAAACACCTAGAAAACAATTATGTTGTATGGAGACACCCCCTTTCATTTTTAAAAATAAGAACTTTTTAAAAGTGGGACTAATCCGTAAGCATAAACTTTCTTATAAAAGAAAAAAAAACTTTTAAATTTTTTTAGAAATTACTAAGATCTGCGGGCACAAACATAAAAAAGGCAACATACAGATGAATCGCTAACCTCTTTCTTTTTTTTCAAGTCGCTTAAAAACAGCCGCGGTTGATAACACGTACGAAAAAAAACTTTACTCCTACAAATGCGACTCAAGCATTCCATTAACATTAAATCCATACTAGTAAACACGAAAATTCCAGTAGACATTTTCTTTTTTATCCCAGAGTCATCCCTACATAAACTGTAAACTGTGTTACCTTTATGAACAAAAAATAAATGTTTGTTATTTTCCCTTTACGAATATCCAGTCCTGTTCCATTTAGTTCTTTTGATATTTTGTCCTCCTACATTTTGATCACATTAATCTCTTCATTTCTGTTGTAAGCTCATAGAGACAATGTTTTCATATGTGTTGGGGAATTTTCTTGGTTATGCTTTTTCGACTGCATCAAAAGCTTAAAGGCTAAAATATGCAGCACATATTAATATAAGAAACATACATTTGTTTAGGAATATGGTATTAAATTGTGCACATTGTTTTCTATCTAGAGGGAATGTAAAATAAGAATTGCATGTCATTCT